>OX376373.1:484743-542101 GCA_947369275.1 Nemotelus nigrinus | reverse complement strand
AATCATCGACCTTCCTGAAAATTTTTTGATTTATGAAAATAAATTCAAATTATTGATAAATTTTGACTTTTGTCCACCAAGACAAATAAAATTTTCAAAATCCCGCGGTAAACAAGAACGGCAACACGTGATCAAATTACCTCTATTTTCAGCACTCAAAACTTCTGTTCACGAGAACTGACGATCGGATAATGCGATCAATGTGAAATTTACAGGACATGTTGGAATTAGCTAGGACCAGGTCTGATAGAAGTGATTTTGAAATACGGGCAACACTGTGGCAGTGATGCCATTCGGAAAAACCGCTGAGAAAAAAAACTGGTTTATGGCCTATAGCTTCCGATTCAGCCACCGAAATTCACGCAGTAGGTAAACCCTACTTTAAGATAGATTTCATAGAAATTTGGTTGAAAAATTAGTATAGGGACGCCAGCTACGGCAATTTTTGTCTCCTAAATATTAGTTCTGTTCCCGTACTTTCAGTAACTGAATTTTACTGAATTTTCCTGAATCATGTGGTGGGGAGATTCATGAAAAGTACGGGAACGCCCTCATTGTATTTCCTGAAAATTGACATCCGAAAGTGTCAGTTTTCGGTTTTTGGGAGAACAATAGTGATTGTAAGGTTATCCTAAGCGATGATAAATTATCGCCACAAAAATATTCGACCTTCATAGCAAGATTACGCAAAAAATATGTTGCTTGCCGCGCACATTTGAAAATATTTACTCCGTTTGACACTTTTCAGTATTTTTCAGTAGCTCAGACCCTACTGAAATTTACTAAAAGAGGGGAAATTTTCAGTTTTCAGTAAAACGGAATACGGGAACAGCTTCATTGCAATTAATTGCGATTAATCGCAATTAATCGTAGTACGGGAACATACCTATTGTAGATTAGTTCAGGAAAATAAAGGTTTTCCCCCCTATAACTTCCGATGCAGTAACGAAATCAAAACGAAATTCATGTGGTAAGTATATCTTGTTGCGTTTCTAATTCTATAGGAATTTCGTTGAAAAATCGTGAAAGGGCTGCCAGCTATGATGAATTTCGTAATTTATAGACATTTCTTTATCGAGCGATGTTGCCATAAAATCTCCAAATGGGAATGATCCTGCAGTGACAATTAACAACAAATATTTACGTTTCAAAAATTTAAAAAGTTTGTACGGTGTTAACCCTAAAATTATATTTACTCCTATAACTTACAGTGCAGCCATTCAATCGAAACGAAATTCATAGCGTGGGTTTAACACAACGTGAAGCAGCTATGGTACCAGCACATGATTGCCAGCACCGGACAATTTCGTAAATATTGCACCAACAGATGCTTCCATTTTGTATTCATAAGCAAAGCATTTACAATAAAATAAGCAACCGATATTAAAATTTTCCGAGTTTTGGAAATTTTTCGGATGGCAGCCCCAGACCTAGTTTAATCGCTGAAACTTTCGATGACATCCTTGGATGAAAACGAAATTCAAAGGATAGGTTGATTAAGCACGAGCATGTTATGGTAGATATATTGCTGCTGTGTTGGACAAATGTTTCCAGCATTGAACATTTTCATCATTTGTGTTATAGGAAATGCTGTTAGAAAATAATATTTGTTCCGTTGAGTAAGAAATGGTTGATATGATAATACAAAGAAGTGTATAACGTCTTCACACATTTTTAAATCCCTCAAAGATAACTTCTTCGAAAATTAGTTTTCTAGCGATTCTGATGCGCTGGACTTTTTTAGCGTATCTTCGGTTTCCACTTTGCATTTTGATCATGAAGTTAAATTAATTTTTAAATAAATAAATAAATATAGAATTGGTCGTTGACTAGATCAGAACTAGATATCAGCATGATACACATTAAGAATGCACTTAAGTATAGATGATTGGATTTGAAGGGTACTATTAATTATGACCTGAAAAACTTTTAAAAAGTCCAAGCGAGTTGTAAGAATACTTAACTTTGGAAAACGAATTGGCCAAGAGAGGCAGCATTAATGAATTTATCAAATGCTTAAAGAAAAGTAATATTAACAATGAGAAATCCTTCTAGATACTAGATGATACTCTCTATAAGCCAAGTCAGCCACAGAAAACAACACCAGGTGATTAGGATTAGAGCAGCTTTTGATGAGACAATATGCATAACAAAAAGACATCGGCGGAGTTGGCTAAGTTTACTTATGACCTGGCTAAATCTTTGAATGAAAATAATAAGGAAAAGTGCAGTCAGTAATGTCATTTTCGAGTGCAATCCCTGTGTTAGGTTTTATTTGATTGGTCCCATCTGCATGAGGAGCTATACACCCATTTCCTCGATCAACTCTTTTGTAAAACCCACAAATAGCCCGATTAAACATCAAATTAGAAAAATAACTTCAAGAAATACGATTCGGTATATAATTCATACCAGCGGCTGTAGCATATATACATATATTTGTGGGCTACTAAATTCTTAGTAGCATTGAACATGCACGAGAATCAATTAAAAGTCCAGTGCCACGAAACTGACTCACTAGAGCTCACTACTTATCAGAACCTGCATGCCAAGCAGTAAATCACGAACAACTACTTACAACCAGTACAATCGCAAGTGTAACTTTCCGTAAATATTTGGACAAAAGTTACACTGGTTTATCTACGGCTTAGCCTTATCTGATCTCCGACACACAATATTCCACCAAATCATCGCCCTAATGACTTCGAGCATTTGATGGCAATTTAAATTGCTACTGCTGCTTTCAGCACTTGTGCTCTCAATTTGCCTGACCAAACGCAGCCTATCAGCCTGAGTCTCTTGCTACCCTGAGATTCTTCCAAAAAGGTAATTAGGTTCACGTTGTTGGTTCGATTTCTGTTCATTCTTTAGGTGGTTTGTGACAATAATGTCTAATTTCAATATGTACTACTGGATTTATAATAATGCCTGCCATTTGGCTATTGTTGTGTTGTTGGCTTGATAAATGCAACCGAAGTCTGTTCTGTATTTCGACGAATTTTCAGACGAAACACCGAAAATGCTTCTTTAAAAAAGCTTTGTTGTTGAAATCAATTGCAAAAAATACTACATGCTAGCTACATCATACGAGTATCTAACGCACAAGGTACTTTTTTTATACAAAAAGAGTGGAGGCATTAAGATTGCGGAATGGGGGATGAGAAATACAAATAAAAATGCGAATTGATTTTTATGTCCAATATATTCGCCTGCAACTCTAATGCATTTTTCAGATATTTCAATTAGTTAAAAAAAATAAAAAATATAATAAAAAAATGAAAAATAAAAAAATGTTTTGTCTTTGTCGGAAAAGTAAGCCGAATTTTCGTCCTTCATTTGTTCATCTTTTGAAACCTTCTTTCCACGAAGTTTCTTTTTCAATTTTGAGTAAAAATAATAATCACTGGCAGCCAGGTTAGGCCTGTAGGGTGGGGGATCTACAAAACCCACCTTATGCAACACACCCAGCATAAATTTTCCTGCTATGGAGACGCCTTTTTTAAAATCAATCCACAGGATCCCGTCTAAGTCCCAAAACACAGTCGCCACGACTTTTCCGTCAGACTGTGATGCTTTGCACTTCTTGGGTGGTGGTGTGGGGTGGCTTTTTGTGCTACTGCATAGAGTCTTCTTTGGACTCAGACTCATAATGATAAATCAAAGTCTCGTCTCCAGGAACTATTCTACTCAATTCTCCATCCCCGCCTTCACTACAGAGGTCCAAAAAAGCGCGACAGGACTTCTCGCGCTGTTGTTTTTGAGACGGCGTGAGCATTCTCGTCACCCTATTTGCGCTGACCTTAGTTATGTCAAGATAATCGTGACGAATGTTTAAAATTTGCTGTATCTGATACTGCAGCCATTTCTTCCTTAGTCTGGCATCTTCCAATATCACTTTTTCGATTTTTTGAATAATTTGCGGATTGGTCACTTCGATTGGCCGTCCTGTTCGTGGGTCGTCTTCGGTTGAGTCTCTTTCTTGTTTAAAAAGACTGTGCCACTTTTCAATTATGACTCCACCTGGACCAAAGTCCACGTAAGCGGATGTCCTGTCTTCCATTATGGTTTAAGTTGACTTGCCTTGTTTAATGAGAAACTTCATAACATCGCTTATTCGATTTTCTCTATATTTTTCCAGATTGAGTTGCTTGGTCGACGATAGTTCAAAAACGAATGGCTCGATTGAAATAAAACGTGCTATTTACACTTATGATAAGTCTCGCACTCATTAGTTTCATTAAACTACCCTCATTAATGTCCTAGCTTCTCATTCCGAGAACTTAATGATCCACCCTCATATTTCATAGTGCTAAAAATTGACATCGTATTTGAGGACTTGGTTTTTTAAACAGTTTTATTATGTGCGAAGAATGTCAACGGTAGAGGACCGAGTTTCAGATCATCGTGTTTTCCTAACTGTACGCAACAACGGTCAATAAGAGTAAGATTCAATTCGCGCGAAACGAACGTTAAATACAAATAAGGATCTATTACAAAGTCTGGATTCCCAAACAGAAACCCGACTGAAAGCAGACACTCGCCTAGGAAAACTCGGCGTGTTTCAAGAGGAGTCTGTAGTATCGAAAGTCGATGATTATAGCCTCAATAAGGTGTATTGAGTTTGTAAAACAATAAGCGGCTAAACCTACGTTGGACGGGGAATCTAAGATATAGTATTCCAGAGTAATACGAACAGCTGGAGAGGTTAACAAGTAGTTCCTAAGATCTAATCATGAAGTCAGATAATTTAGAAGTCTTGGCTGTGATCTGCATATGTTGATCGAATTTGAGTTTCGAGTTTAATATCAAGCCAAAGTCATTGAAATTGACAGTAACATTAAGAAAGGAATTTGAAAGAGAGTAAGAGAAGATTATAGGGTTCGTTTTATAGGTATCTTCAGAAGAGAGAGATATGAGGAAATGAAAGCAGCAGTGAGAATTGAAGCAATATGCCTGAATTTGAGCGTTAGTAATAGTGAGGGAAAACGATGGGAATATGGGCAAATTTGACAATCATCTACTCCGCGAACAGAAAGATAGCAGACCATGTGTACATGAATTTGACAACTAACAATTCAGTAACAACAAAAAGCTCGTAGAACTAAGGTATCGGAGAAACCAAAGGGAATATCTGAGGTAGTAATTCTCTCGATTTGTTCTATTTATAGATTTACTAAATTTAGATATTAACTAAATTTCGTATATGAATATACTTGTTTCATTTCCTGAAATCTCTCTGTCCTGAGTGTATAACACATTTGGTGACACTTCGAAATATTCAGGGGAACCGCGTTAGATGCCTTGGCTATGTTAACCAGTTATTTAGCTCAGGCAGATCATTCTGCAGCTGATAACAATCTTCAAATATCTCGATTACTCTGAACATAGAAGTCATTGGCATAGGGAAAAAAGGTAGAACGTGTAAAGAAACCTTTCTCGTCATCAATAAACAAAAAAAGGCCAAGAATTGAACGTTGCGGTACTCCTGAGGTAAAATGAAATGGAGCAGATATGCAGGAATTGACAGTTACATCACAAATACGAACAACAATATAAGAAGTGAAGCAAAAGAGTAGAGAACAAAAAAACATTACGATTTTCATGCTTCATGAATAGAAGAAGGTTATGGTTGACAGTAGTGATGGGCAAAACTGCTGTTTTCAAATAGCAAAAGCAACTGCTTATGCTATTGCTAAATAGCAGCTTCAAATAGCAGCTAAAAAACAGCAGTCTGCTATTAGTTATGTCGGTGCGACATCTCAGTGGGTGCAACATATTATTTCATATGTGATTTCTCGCCGGCTCAGGTTCACGTACTATACAAATTGCAGTTTGTTGGGTTCCCTGTTTTACACGATGTTTCTATTGCGGTTTCGAAAATGCGCGAAGATTTCATCCATTTCTCTCATATGTATGATGTACATATGTACAAGCGTGCGAATGTAAAGTAATATGGTATTGAAATTTGTGTCTGAAGAAATAGGGAGAATTTATCCGGCTAACAGGGCCATGAGGTGGGTGAATTATACGTAATTAAGGTAGCGAATACAGTTGGATCGTTCTAGGATTTTCACATATTAGGTATTCCTAGTACGAGTACAAAAAAATACCTGTTTCAAAAATACTAGCTCGTATTTTTTGAAGTATGTACATATATACATACAAGTACATGCGCTTTGCAGTAATGAAACGGTATAACATGCCCTCTCCCACCCACCAGACATAAAGTTCCCAGACTAGAATGGTGATGGTGTAAGATGTCATTAGTCCGTGCAGCTTGTCCGTAACTTTCCAATGGTCGGTCACTTATTTGTCAAGTCTTTCTCCAATCTAGGAGCCATTTAAGGGCAAACAATCAAATTCAATCAGTTTAATTTGACTTTCATTTTATTACATGCACAAAACACCTCCTGTATTCGTTCAAATTACCAATGTCGACAAATATATTAAGATAGGCCCAGTTAACCCTATTGCCTTCTATATGACTTTTCATTGGTCGATCTCTGATACCAAACTTTTCATAGTTAATCTAAAACAGTCGGTTTTCCACTTGGCCTCACTGAAGCATGAAATTTTTCGAAAATTTTATTAAGAAATGATAAAAAAAATGTTTCGCTTTTAAACATGCACCTACTAGGGGACCAACCTCTTTGGAAAGGCTGGACAGGAGTCCAGGAACACCTTATTTCCTGCGGTCTCGTAAATTTTCGGACAGGTTTTCCGGACAGGTTTTCCGGACAGGTTTTCCGGACGGTTTTCCGACGGATTTCATTTTGCCGTATCTTCGAAACTAGGCCGCTTTGACCCAAGCTAGTATTGAAATTTTGCCCGAAACAACTCAAAATGGTCCCCGAGCTCAAGCTAGACAAAAAAATTTTTTGTAATATAGGGACATTTTTGCCCAATTTCCCCTATCAAACATTTTTTCGCCCTTAAAATAACAGTATTGTACTCCCCGACCACTTTCAATCATCGAAAGCGCTGTAAAGGCAGATTTTGCCAAACTATTGCCAAAAAACCCCTTACTCCCCTACAAAACCCAAATTTTTGTATCACAGCAATAGGTCTTGGCCCGTTACGACCGAAACCACTCTAACCCAAAATTGGCCGATTTCAGCTACTTTTGCCGTATCTTCGAATCTAAGCTTTTTCCTAGACTTGTATGAAAATTTCGCCCGAAACAACTCAAAATGGTCCCCGAGCTCAAGCTAGACAAAAAAAATTTTTTGTAATATAGGGACATTTTTGCCCAATTTCCCCTATCAAACATTTTTTCGCCCTTAAAATAACAGTATTGTACTCCCCGACCACTTTCAATCATCGAAAGCGCTGTAAAGGCAGTTTTTGCCAAACTATTGCCAAAAAACCCCTTACTCCCCTACAAAACCCAAATTTTTGTATCACAGCAATAGGTCTTGGCCAGTTATGACCCAAACCACTCTAACACAAAATTGGCCGATTTTGCCCCATTTCGACTAATTTTGTCTTAAAAACTTTTTGAATATTTGAAAATACTCGTACCTAGTATTTTGGAATTTCGTACTAGGTACTGGCTGTTACAAAAAAACACCTGTTCCAGTATATACGCTTCATATCTACTAACTATAGCAATACTTATACAAAAAGCAAACAGATATCAAAATCAAAAACTAACAAAACTCCCATTCAACAAAAATCCATCCATTCGACAAAAATCTATCCATTCAACAAAAATCCCCAACTGAAAACGCATAATAAATCAATTACATAGCATGCGAAATAATCTTCGTATTCAATAAATTCGTAGCACCCAGTTAGCCGGACAATGCACGAAAAACAATCTGCGTACAGGTAGCGAAAGACTCGCTACAGCACACCAACGAATGGTAAAAAACTAGCATCACGAAAACCTTACATATTAAACAGCAATAGCATAGCAAGCTAACATCATATGAAATATGCCCATTGCTAACGTATAGCCCATTCCTAACGTATAGCAACATACCTTAATATCTATTTCATTATGCTTAATGCTGTTGACATTGCTGTTGCTGTTTGTCGTTGTTCTTCGATGTTGTGGTCTGCTTTGCTATATTGCTATTCCAATAGCATGCCAGATAAATAGCATGCTATCAGACTAAACAGCAGCAGGCTGCTATTGCTGTTTGAAAATAGCAGTTGAAAACTAGCAGTCTGCTATTTAGCAACCCATCACTAGTTGACAGAGTGAAAAGCTTAAGAGAAGTATGTATATGTTGCATCTAGCTGCGTTTCTTCACCCAAGACATGATTCTGAAACCTTGCTGCTCTGGAGCTAGAAAAGATTGGATTCTATCGTAAACCACTCGTTCAAGCTATTTACTGACGCAAGAAAGGAATGAAACGGGGCGATAATTTGAGATACAAACAGGAACACCAACTTTGTGTATTGGAAAAACGTTTGCAGTTTTCGGCTGAGGAGGGATTTCACCCAAAGTTTTCTTAAAGCTGAAGGTTATAGGAAAAGGAACACGTGAAACTAAAGATTTTGCTAAGATATTTGGAAAACCATTGATTGGTAGCAGCTGGTATCAAGAGAGTACTTTAAGGATTCTATCGCAGTGGGGCTTGTACGGAAAGAGGGTAATTTGGGAGAGTATTGCGACGAAGAAGTAGTGGAAGAAGGAAGATTTTGTTGCGAAAGAAGGAAGACAAGTCGCGAGCGAAGAGCTGGCAAACATCTTGTAGGAAGCTGGAGGCGGCTGCATAATTGAACTTCACTACAGTATAAAATAAAAGGGGGAGCTTTTTAAAGAGTGAATATAAGACCAAAAGGATTTAGAATGTTTTGTTTGAATTGATACTACGATATGATTGGTATAGGAGCGCATTACATGCTTTGCACACTTTTCCGTTTGCTTTACGATAATGGAAACGTGAACCATGTGCAATTTTCCTTTTCATACGGCTAGAGAGGGATATTTCTAAGGAAAACGGAGGATGTTGGACGCCAGGAGATACATAAGGAGAAAGGGATGTATTTAGTGTTATGGAAAACTTTTGCAACATTAGGCAAAACAAGATCAAGGATTTTATTATTAGTACTTGAGGTGGTCTTGAGCTGAGAAAAGGAGTACAGTGGGAGCTGGCTGATATTATAGTCGAGCATGCAGCATCCCATTCTACAGTTGGAAGGTTGAAGTTAGCACATAACAGTAGGAAATTCGTTGTAAAACGATTGTTATGGTAAAAAGAAAGATCCACAAAAAAGCATTTGTGAACTAACACAGAGCTGTTACAAGTTATGGTAGATGGACGCAAGAATAAAATTTTTGGATAGATGTGAACAAAAGCACATTCAATCGGTGTCACTACAGAGTATTCTATTGACAGTTTTATTTATACTGATAGGACGCCAACATTTTTACGAGGTTTCCCAGTAAAGTCCTTAAACAGAACGCCTGGATGCCAGAAGTTTCTGTGATATCAGTAGCAGTAGCTATCGTTATTTTGAACGATGCGATTTCTTGATTCTGCAGGTAATCAAGTGTTAGCTTTTTACAAAGAAGCAGATACTTAGAGTAGCCAAGTTTGGCTGCGGTGTATTCCTTGATTGTTTTTGGCTGATGTATTATATGCGAGACAAACGAAAACTAAGGTGCAGGTTACAACAACAACAATAAATCAATATTTAAATACTACCAATAAAATTCAAGCTATCTATAACATGCCGAATTCTACACATTAAATAATTTTTCAGCAGAAAATTATGCAGAAACTGTACGAAACATTTTCTTGACCTTGATCAGATATTTTTCTGGAAAACTCATTTTTGCACAATTTTTCATGCTTGTCTTAAAACCGTTTTTGATCCGATTAGCAAGTACTACTAAGCAGATTTTTGTGCAGCTAATCTGGTTCACGGTCCAATTTTAGAGGTTGCCCGATTACAGAGTGAATTTTCTTCAAGAAATAGTATGTGCGGTGATGTTATAGCTCAATTGTTCAGGTGGTTCGATCATACAGTGTTCCGATTAGTAGGTTTTACTGTATAGCCCAAATATAGTTTTTCATAAAAATAGATAGCCCAAAAATCGCCAACCAGCGAAATGAAAAAACCTCTGCGAATTCAAATTTTAGATAGCCCAATTGGCCACACTGTGTGCGATCAACAAAAAACAGTGTGTGCTCGCCTCGTTGTATTCTGGGCCGGAGTTAATTTTCTGTGGGGAATTCCCGACTCCACCACGGCGGCATCTTTTCGTACGCATTTATTGCACAAACAATTACATCGACGCGGCCAAATAACAACGTTGTCGTTGTATTTACCGTGGTCGCTCGCGTTTTTCTTCGCTGGCGTGCAATGTATGTATGTATGTATGCTCCCCATTCACTCCGCTACGTCAACACTTGTGAAAGAAATTCAAAATGAAATCGAAAGAAATGAAATAAGAAGAGTGCGAAGAAAACAATAATAAGCGCCGCGATCCTTAGTGGAGTTGCGAGCGCTAGTGTGAAATCGCATATGTGGGAACTATTAACTGTACTACTGTTGCTGTTGCGCGATCTATTGACGCGGCTGCACTATCCGCTGCTGTCGTTGCTTGGCCATTTGAGCTATCTGTGCCCTAAATAAAAAGTATGCGCCGCTACCAGTCTGTGCCTCCGTGGCTCCCATTATGTCTTGCGTTGCATTGTCGCCCAGCTTACAGATTCGTGTCCAAAAAGTTACTTAATTTATTGTGGTGAAATTTCTGAAGCTCGCTAATGAGCTAGTACTGGTTTTCGTAGTCGGTGAAGAAAGTAACAGTACAGCATTTTTGTAGAATTTCGTCATCGACTTAGCATGTAAGAAGTTTGTATTGGATTTGCGTCAGAAAATAGCTAACAAAACGATTTTATTTATTTTTCCAGATCGAACCCATTCACGTTCCGGTTGTCGACGGATCGAATCCAGCTGCAGTCACAACGTCTCAGTGCATAGTCGCGATAGGCCGTCAGCGAAACAACATTCTCCTGGTTGACTTTCTCCATTGAAACGTAATGGTAGTCACGTTTTGCAGCCCGATTACTATCTGGTCTACGACCGAGCGTACTTGTGCATGTGGTCGCGGAAATTAATTCTTCGATACAATCCAGACCATTCGATTCGATTGTGAGTATGGCAAAGGTGTCGTCTCGATGCGTTCGCGAAAATCGACATTGAATTATCTGCGCGAGTGCTATTTGAATCCGTGTTGACCTGCGGTGGTTGAAGTTCTCTGCAAGTGAAAGGAATTTCACGGCGGCGACGAAAGAAAGCGCCATTAGTAGCGTAAGATACCTGCACACATGCCATTGCCTCAGAAACAAGGAATCGATAGAATTTTTAACCGTTTTGCCTTCGTAACGGAACCGTTGCCTAAATTTCTAATTGTGAAAATCCGAAGTGGTGGTATGCGTCGTACCCATACCACATCGTGTAATTTGTAGTGCTGTGATGTAACGTAATATTTACGGGGAAAATTATACAATTGAATTTTATTATATTTACAAGTTATTGTCTTATGCCTGTGCCGATAGTTTGCTCGAGAGAGGCGTAGTGCTCGAGAAGATCTTCACGCAACGCGAACGCTCCGTTGATGTGTGTGCCTAGAAAAGTGATGAGATTTACTGTCCTTTATCTTTCCGAACGAGAGGATTGAAGTAAATATGAAAATGAGTCGCCAAATGTGCAGCACGCAGATCTTACCTGCTGAGGGGTTTCACACCACGAGCACTTCCTCGATAAGCAGTAACAACAACACGGCCGTGCTTGCTGGCGGGACGAAAATCGGGACGCCCGCATTCAAGACGCCCGACCACGAGAGTGGATACTATGAAGACAGACCATTCATGGATATTCGCCATGTGAAGGACATGAGCTTGCAGCCCTTGTACAAGAACAACAAGTTTAGTGAGCCGCCTCGGTCAACGAGTCGGCGACGCTACGATCCTTTGACTAACGTGGCCTCCCAGCCCAACGCGAAACGGTCGCGGGCCTCCGCGAAACAAGACGATTCGGACTCGAAATCATATCGTGGCGGTCGCGAAGTTCGCCCGAACAAACGGAAACCTCAAACTCCTCAGTCAATCTCCGAATTGGTCAGCAATTCGACTGTGTCCAATGTTATCTGCATATCCCCTGACAGCGAATCCAATCAATCGTCGAAGTACGATAGTTTCGAATTCAACATAAAGAAGCCACCGGTCAGCTCTTCCAACGGCGGCTCGAACACGACCAGCAGGCACCAACTGCAACAAAAGAATCACTGTGATGAAGATAGTAAAGTTTCGAATTTTAGTGGTGGTTTTAGTTATTTAACGGTGAATAATGTATTGAAAGCTAGTGGTAGCAATAAGGGTGAGAGTGGTGCCGCGGCTGCGACAGCAAATTATGAGTGTAGTAATACTGCGAATAATAATAATATTCATTTGGCTGCCGCGAACGACAACAGCACGGCCACGGGCGACAAGCGTCCGCTGTCCGACGATCCGGCCGTGACGAAACGCGACAGCAGTGGCGAAACGTCTGAAGCGGCTCGAATGCGTACGGAGAAGAGTGATTCGGTAGTGTGTACCGGCGTTCATAATCCTCTTGAGCTGGAAATCGAGGAAATCTCAAGAATCAGGACTAATGGTAAGTAATAGTAAACAATTTCGAATGAAAAAATAGAATTTAATACCGTAGATCAGAAACGATCGAACTCGGTAGTCACAATGCAAAACAATTCTGATCGCATTCCATGCCCTCATTCGGAGACCTGTTGCTATGCGTTAGTAAACCTTAAAATTCACGCAAATCAGTTGGAGAGAATGTGACGATGTTACCACATATGTCGCAAAGTTGTTATTTAGAAATGGTCCACATAAGGTGCAATTAAATTTTATCTAAAATCCTTGAGCCCATTGGATTAAACTCTAAATGATACTGACTTCAGCTTGTGCGGATTGCTATTCATCTTAAATGGTCATTACTCCGTGATTTTGAGGTTGCCGAGTTTTTTCTTCGAATTATTTGTGATTTTTTTAGATTGATATGCTCATTTTTTATAATGCATCTGAATATAGAACAGAGATATTTCCTCTAGCACGTTCGGTGTACATTTCGACTGTAGTGAACTTGCATTTGATTTTCCATATACGCCAATCCATATCAAGCAATCGAAAGGATGTTTTTTTTAGAGGAGTTCGCTCCATTTATTCAGCTCAAAACGTTTGTTGAATACATTTGCCCCGTAATATATTTGTTTTGTTCTTCTTCAATCATTGACAAATTAAGTTCCGTGGAGAAAAGACTCAAATTAAATAAAGCGATCCAGCATTGACGCTGCAATTATGAGTCGTACTCTATCTAAAAGCAACTGTAATCACAAAGACACAGTTCGGTAGACTCAAAGCGAAAAGAAGTCTGTCTGAAGATTTTTTCGCAGTTAACAGCTGAAGAGACTGTTTTGGCTAGAGGGATGGAGCTGACCAGAATGCTCGAAGCTTAGGAATACCTAATTGAATGACATTGACTTGCGAAATCTTGGCGAAGGAGGCCAGGACCAGACCCCGTGCTGGTGATGCTGTTCAACTGCCCATTGTTCTTTTGTTGAATAGAAAATGTTATCCGCCCATCTTCTCATTTGCTCTTCTTTGTTTGCTCTTCGAAATATGGTCTAATTAGAGAGTATGAAGTGATTTCAGAAGCAGGCGGTCTACAATAGATAAAATAACCTTAGTCAGTCAATGTGTGTCGTTCTTGAATCAAAACAATCAAAACGATTTGGAGACCTCCTCCTGCAAGGTATATGATGTGGTTCATAATCTCCCTCCAGCTGACAAATATTCAGGGTCGTACAATCAGGTCAATCGATGATATGTATAGCGAGGAGCAATAAATAATAATTATGAAAAATTGAGATAATTTTTAAAGAATCGGAAATTTTAAAAAGTTTTGTGTCAGAAATTATTGGGCTCACACAGACCATTTTAGTCTCAATTTATAAAAAATAGCGTAAAGTAAAGGTAAATAGAAGTTGTTTTCAATCAAAATCCTGAAGGTTTAAATCGGCGAGAACTGCTCTCGCAAAATTATGTGAACAACAATTTACAACTAGCCCATTCATCTGATTGGACAGACCTGTGTAATCAGGCGCCGGTTTTTCAGATCGGAGAGTAAAGCAGTGTTTTTTTAGGGAAATAGACTGAATGGAGATGTCTTGCTTCTTATAATAGAATTTGTTCATTCAGAATTTTCATTAATTTTATGCGAAATGGCTGCAAGTGACTAATCGCGCGAATCGACTGCCAACATTGTAACAAACATTCTAATATTTGTTAAAGGTCTCTTCTTAATAAAACACTATCAGACTATCATATTCGCAACGCTTTTGACAAAAAAAAATACTGGTGCGGTTTTATTCTCAGGAAAACTCAACAGTAGTATTCCAAAGCCCAAACAAATCAACCGACAACGTTATTGTTGATTTTCCAATTTACATGCATCGCGGTCACGTGTTGCAGCATTCGTAGCACATGAAGTCGATATGTTAGTGGATGGATGATGTTGGCACGAGCAGTCTCCAAAACAATATGGGTGAGGATTCTCTGGCCAGAGCCGAGATCGCATGGGAAATCATTGTACTATTTTAAGAATGTCCAACTTGAATGGATCGTTCACGAAAATAGAAATTTATCTTTGGAGAATGATTCGCAGCAATGCGAAACAATTCCTCAAATTGCTCACGAGTATGACGGTGAAACATTGCAAGTCACAATGAATACAGATGTAATAATTGAGGACATGAGTCTTCTTCGGCAAACTGCCAATCTTCGGTTTGTCAAAAGTTTCGACCAATAGGAAACCATACCAATATTGGCAAATGACATGAAAATTCAGCAAGCCCAAGGTGTATATTTCCCGCAATCTGCAAATATATATGGCGTAAATAATTTCTGTGCTCACGTTTTCAGCAATCTTGAAACACGCGCCACACTCACTGGGTTGACACCATTCCACGGTAGCGTAAAGTGGGGCAAACCTGAGCCCGAAGTCGAGTCAAGTCAAGATGCGTTCGTTTTCCGTCTTGTCTTCTGTATTTTCAGTTAGTTATGTCTGAGATTGTATTGCATACATATCTACGTCCATATGATTCTACTTGATTGTACCGTTAGACGAGAGTTCTATTTTCCACCTGTTGCACCGTCCGTCCGTCTTGTTGCTGTCGACAGCGAGACTACTCATCACGATCTGGGGCGCCTGGGGGCTTTTCTGTGTTTGTCTGCTCCCTATCTTCGTTTTCTTCTGCAACGTCCTCCAATATCACACACATTCCCAATTCCATCCCACCAAAGTACAGTTAGTGTTGCGAAGCTTCGATTTTTGTTTTGTAATGTTGCCGTAGTAAAACTTGTATACATGTGACGGGGAGGAGAGAATCCATTTGGTACGCGGCGATTGCCATTTTGTCATGGCGGTGCATAGATATTGGTATTTTGTGTCTCTGGTTGAGTGGTCGTTGGGAACTCTTGAACAGTAGTTATCACTATCAGCGGAAATGTGGATCATATTGGTTTGACTGTAAATTAGCATAGGTATGGTACGAAAAGTAGGTTATGTATTTCTAAAATTTATTGATTTTTTCAAAATGGGTGTATTGAAATTTTATGATTTTGTTTCATTATTTGTGGGTGATGAGGTATTTCGTGCTACAATCTGCAAAGGAAACTACTTAAATATTAATGACCAGCTCTTAATTGTATTGGATTCTAATGACCAGCTCTTGATTAATTGCATTTCTTCTCGCAGAAAACAAATTTCAGCAGGTTTCCCTCGATATGTCGATAAGTGTGTTGAAATTGAATTGTCTCTAGCTTCTAAAAAAATGTTATTTAGTTTTAAATCTTCGGTTTTGAAAGTTTCAATTTATCCGCAATGTACTAATGAAGCTTAAGGGGTATTCTGGTCTAGAGGCTTGATTTGGAGGTTATTTCACGGACGCAGTAAAAAAACAAGAAACAATTCTCGTACCTATTTTGTTATCAGTTTTTATTTACATTTTAAAAGCATAAAAATGTATTCAAAAAACCAAAATTCAAAATTGAAGTAGGTACAGGCCGGCGAAGTGGAGGCTCAAAAAAAAGTCTCGTGTTTGACGTGATTCCAACCTTCGTGGTGATCTGAACAATAAATTTTTGTTGAATTCTGTAAAAAGAAGGATGTAGAATTAGTCTGGCGTAGACGATTTGAAAAAACTTTTTTTTTCTCGCAAAATGGCTTCCATGTAAAGAAAGAAGTCGTTTTTTTGCCTCATTCTTTCAACTTTGGGAATTTTTTAAAAACTGGATTTTTTCAGAAATCCCTACGTCAGACCAATTCTAATAGTGTTAAGAGGGTCTGTTCAAAATTTCACAAAATTTTCACTATTACAACTAGAGATATCATGTCAACCGTATCGAAAAAAGTCGTTTCGACTCGCGTTTCGGGCAGTCTGAGTCGTTTAATGGGATGATCAGCGATCCCTACCTCATGTAATGTTCCTTCTTCCATTTCAAAAGTGTGATTTTACGCTTCAGCCATACGAGCAGTTCGAACTTGTTTAGAAGCTCGTAGCGGCTAATTCGTTGTTGATCGCGTTTGTTGGTTTAGTTGGCGTGTTACAAAAATAACTGTAACTCCGAAAATTCGAATTTCTAAAAATCTTCTTAAAAGTTTATTCTTAAAGATCTAAATTTTGAAAATATGCAAACAAAAAAATCGATTTTTTCGAATTTCTAGACCAGAATACCCCCTTAGTTAGCTCGGAAAAGTAAAGTAGGCCCTCTACAACCACAGCGGATTCCGGAGTTGAAGTTGGTAGAAACTTTCTTCGCAATCAATGTATACGAGTGTGGAGTGATAAGTTCCACTACTCACTTTAGTTTTGGTTTAACTCAGGTACCTATTTAGAGCTAGACTCGAAGCTCAGTGTGTCGGTATGACTGGACTTGAACCATGCATCGTATACGCTAGTTGCCGGTGCTACAATGAAAATGATTATGGCTACTAAAACTACTTAATATCCTAAAGCAGTTGACACAAAATACTTTTTGACTTCGCAAATATACTCTCAAAAACTGGTGCAATCGAGGTCTTAGCTATTTTCGTGAATTGATTCACCTGCGTTAATCTACAATTTCTAAGTAAGTTCTGAGCCAATTATAGAGCACATAATTTTTTCAGGTGTAGACTAGAAGCACTAATGAAAAAGGCAACATCCTTGAAATTCAAGCAACCGCTTGCTAACGGTAGTATTTATGTGTTGTGTACGTTATTTGGACGGTCCAGAGATTCAGGGTAGTCATATTTCTAACGCGAAAATTGCGCGATTTGCAGAACCTTGACTGACTGTAATAAGCTTTGCTGGATGTGAGCAGCTGTCCGCGTATTTTTCCTTGTTGTCGGCTGCTATTCAAGGTAGTTGAAGGATTGCACTACTTCAAATTCGTGCCCACTACTCTGATGGTTTGACCAACTCTAGTTGTTCTTGCTGCAAATGATGCCATCTTGTACGTCGTTTTTCGTCCATTTATGTGCAGCCTCAGTTTTTTGCCACCGGCTCGAGCTGGGTGAAAGATGTTTGTACAGCTAGTTCGAATCTTCCAATGATATCAAAATCGTATATGTAAACCTATATGTGGATGAATGCTCGTTGACGTGCCACATTCTCGGCATGCTTACTCCAACACCAGGTTGAAAAGGAGGCAGGCTATCCCTTTGCCGGTGCCCGTTTAGGCTGTTGAAGGGTCTCGATAGCTTTCGGAAATTTTTATTTGACTTGTTACGTTGATCATGGTTAACCTTCACAATCATGTTAGTTTATTTGAGATGCCTAATCCTCATGGTTTTATGCACTTCTACCCAAGCTATGCTGTCATCGACGACCTTAAGCGCTATAAATAGATGGCATAATGAAATATTGAAATCCAGAACTAAGCCACATTGATATTGCCCGATGATGACTTGAGTAAACGGGTCTATCCGCTCTTGCAGGAAAAAGGAGAGTATCTCATAGCAAGTACTCATCAATAGTATCCCTCCAGTATTCTGGCACCTGTTCATGCTCTATAATTTCATGCATTGCTTGGTGTAACGTGGACCCTTCAAATTTAATCAGCTCAGCTGGCATCCCGTCGGCCCCAGGGACTTTGTTAAATTTCAGCCGAGTTATGGCACCTTGTTCCCCTTCTTTGCTTGATGGTAGCAGCATAATGTCTTCTTGGATTGACGCAGCTTCCAATTCTTCGGTGAGCTGACTATTTAGCAATTCATTAAAGTGCACTGATGCACAGCGGGGTTGTACTGCGTCATGTCTGGGGCTATTTGGTGGAATTTCCCCTTCTGGTGCGAACCTCGCTATCAAGTTCTTCCTATTGCACAGATGAAAGTATTTCTCATCGGCTGCTTCCTTTTGCCTGTGTGTTCCCTTTTCGCTGTTCTTCTGAGCTCTTCACATTCCTCCTTGCGTGCCCGCGTTCTATAATATTGCTGCGTTGCACGGTATGCAACATTTTTACGCTTAGTCACTAGTTTGCATTCATCGTCGAACCATTCGCTCCGATCTCTGCGACTACTGCCTCGGATAGCGTTAGCAGAACTAATGACAGTACTCTTGAGGCATGTTCACCCACTTCTCATAGTGTTATGACACTATATTAATAATGCAATTAATAATGAGTTTAGAGTGTGTATATTCATAAGCGAATCAGCATTACATGCCAATAATGCAAAATTTTCGATTGCTAAGGTCATAGTCAATGCGATACGCCATAATAATGCGATCAACTTTGCATTATTCAGCTGCCAGGAGCTGAATTTTGACAGAATGTTACTTGGGCGTGTCAAATTCGAGTATATTTGAAATAAATTTGTATGTTTATTCGCGATCGGCATACATATCAAGTATTTATTTGCTTAATGCAGCAGTGTTAACGAAAAAAGAAAACACTGGCAAAATCAGAAAAATATTTTCGCTCTTATTTGACTTTATATAAGCAGACACTTTAAAAATGGGTAACCATTTTGGAAACATTATCCATTTGTCTCTGCTTCCAAAATGATTCTGCTTTGTTTTTGGTTCGTATAAATAATGAGTTTTTTAATGAGCTATTTAATGTAGTGTCATATAGGCTTCATCTACGTCATAAGAGAGCCGAATTAATTCGAACCTAGTTAGAGAATGTGATGCGTGCATGTAAAGGAATCCGCGCTCGGAAAACCATGCCAACAAGATAGTGGTCAACACGTGGTCTATCTGATTATGAGCGGTACCCAGGTGGCCTTACGCATTAACCTGTAGTCACAAAAACCAATTCCTTCGATGCTGCTGGCTCGATGACTCGAAGTTCATAGTCATTGGTGTTCCCATGCAAACTGTGGGTGCCTGAATGCCGGCTTCCGACGTATTTTTGCTCAGATTTCCATGGATAATTTTACATCATACCTTGTGCAGGCATTGACGACCTGCTCGATTTACTCGTAGTATGCTTTCTTTTCGCTATCAGCAGACTCCTCCGCAGGTATATGAATGTATATAAGGCTGATATTCACCTCGCACGCAAAGCGTGCATAGTCTTGAAACGTTAAAGCCGATGATGGCAGGTCGTCTTCACGTCTCCACCACGATTTCTAGTTCAGCTGCAAAAATGATTTTGAAAAAGGCCAAAATCTACATACAGTGCCGAGAAAAAGTGATGCAAAAGCTCATATTTAAGAAATTCTTTGGGTTAACCTTTTCATATTTTTAAAGGTAGTGAATAAAAAGTCCATTGGTTTTTTTCTTGCTATTAATACATTTCCAAACAGTGATTAGATATAAAAAAAAATCAAAATAAAAATAACTTTTCTATAAGAAAAAAAATAAAAAGTAAATCAGTTCACTTTTGGCTACCGAGAAAAAGTGATGCAAAAATTAAACCTCGATCATATTCTACCAACTGTATTGGGTAACTGATAGCAATCAATGGTTCTTAATATTTGGTAGGACTTCTTTTTCGATATATGACAGCTTGAAGCCTTCTTGGCATAGATGAAACCAACTTAGCACAGTATTCTTGAGTGATCTTGTCCCACTCTTCTTTTATTATTTCCTTAAGGCTGGTACTGAGTTCGAGTTCACGTGAAATTTTGACATGTTTCCATTATCTGGTCATTCTTTCGAGTGAAAATTTTGACAATGCAGAAAAGCAGAGACAATGCTCATTTCTGACGGATAAAATGTCATGAATTTCACTTTTCGATCGATTTTCTTATTGGAAAGACATTTGCACTGCTCAATTTTCAAATTGAAACACTAAATGTCACTTTTTAGCTCGAAAGAATGAACTGCACAAACTAAATTGGCGTGAAATGATTGACAACATGTTTCAGTGCCATCTATGTTTTCGAAGCGAAAGCAACTTCAAAGCAACTTTTCATGCTAAGAACACAGTACCAAACTTGCTTATTTTCAAACTAAATTTTCGCCGAAACACATTTCACGTGAAATTTTGTATGAAAATTTCACGTGAAATCGAACTCAGTACTATGCTTTAAGTGCGGATTTGCTGCGGATGTTATGTGTTGCAAGTCGATGCGACAGTTTTTCCCAAACATGCTCAATTGGATTGAGATCTGGTGATTATGAGGGCCATTTCAAGCAATTTGGAATATTATAAAGTATCCACATTCGAGTTTGGTGGGCGGTATGCTTAGGATCATTGTCTTGCATGAATATGTAGTTTGTTACCACATTTAACTTTTTAACGCTAGCTGCTAGCCAATCCTTTAAAATCTGGATGTAGACTTTGTGATCCATCGTTTTTTCTTCTATTATATGAAGTTCGCCAACTCCATTGAAAGCCATACATCCCCATACTAAAATAGAACCACCACCATGCTTCACAGTTCTTATCATATTTTTGGTATCTAGCTCCGTAAGATGCTTTCTGCGCAATTTTGCTCGTCCATCGTGAGAAAACACATTAAACTTGCTTTCATCCGTGAATAAAACGTGTTTTCAAAATTCGACATCCTTATATAAATGTTTTTTGGCGAAATTTAATCTTTTTTCACGGTTTATGTCGCTAACGAAGAATTTCTTTCGTAGAATACAACACACGTAACCCAATTTCCTTAAATGATTTCTGATTGTATGAACGCTAACATCTTTTTTGTAAATAGATTTTAGTGTTGCTTTGGTATAAAAGGATATTTCTTGACTTCTCGTTCGATTATTCGCATATCACGTCCTGATAATATTTTCTTCCTCCCTGAGTGCTTTTTATTTTCTAAGCTTTTATTGTTGCAGAACCTGTCTATTATCCTCCAAACAGTGGAAATGGGTCTATTAACGATGGATGCAATTTCCTTGTATGGAACGGTCTGGTTATGAAGCCGAAAAATAATTTTTCTTTCATCTAAAGAAGTCTCTTTTCTCATATTGATCGACTGGAAATTGGTTAAATAGTAGTATTAATGAAAACCTAAACCTGAGGATTCAGAAATTACTTTCTTTTACGAATGTTTTCCTCCAATCGTCTCTAAAATTGATTTTCAATGATGAAAACAACTAACATTGGACTGCAATCGCTGATAAAATGACATATTTTCAATGAAATGCAGTTATTGCATCACTTTTTCTCGGTATGTTTTAAGCTAGAGGTTAATCTGGAAGCGTAAACAATCTTTCAGGAAACGGTTCTTGTGAAAATGGTGAAGAAATTTTACCTATGACACATAGGACCATACTCCAAAATATCAATTTTGCCGATATTACTTTTGAGAATTCGCAAATAAGCTATCAAAGCCGAAATTTTGTATATTTTCATCTTTTTGCATCACTTCTTCTCGGCACTGTATATATAGCCAAGTAGCTATTAGTCCGGGGAAATTTAACATGGTGCTTCGAAAAAATTAGGGGAAAGCTGAATTTTGGTGTGACACACTTTTCCATCTACCCTGGAGTGTTGTAGATAAGTTTGTTTGCATGTTTTTTTTCATGCGCCTCTTAAACATAGAAAAACAAACTCACAAACATTGCAAGTCGTAATCAAAATCGGATAATATCAACATGCCGTTGAGAAAGAGGATGCTGTTAGTAGCAAATGTTTAGATCAATATATCTCAAAAACGGTTATGACTACAAAAAAAAGATCAGATCTTTTTTGTTGGACATTTTCTAAGCTACAAATTCGTCATATATTGTTTTTCTGAAGACGTGACCGTTACTCAGATATTTAGGAAAGGTGACCTTTGGTGACCTTTGACCCCGTATAAAAAGTAACGCAGCACTCGGATCGATGGGGACTTTTGACATTTTATTCAACACGCCAGTACCAAGATTCACACCAAAATTCAGCTTTCCCCTAAGTTTTCCGAAGTTTCGCCTTTTTTATGTCGGATTTCACTGGGCTATATGAAGTATCGACCGAATCTGATGTGTTTCCAATGGGCCTTTTAATATAATAATTCCCATATAACACCGAAAAGGCTAAGTAAACTCATATATCTACTTTTCTAAAGAGCGGAAGATATCATTTTCGAACAAAATCAAGCACTTAGAGTTACGTTTTCGAATCAATTTTCTTCCGGGGATATGAAATACGGTCGATTGTCTCACGATCGAAACATTAAATATTTCTTTTACTGCATCCTAACTTTTCACGGCCAACACTGTAAACTTTCCTCGGAGCAGCAATTGTAAAAGTTCAAATACATATTTACCTGCAACCTATTTTATTTACTTGACTTCAACTCGGCTCTCTTGGATAAATTTTGTAAGTTGATGTGCATGTGTGCATCATTGCAAAAACCACTTTTTTGTCATAATTTTTACTTACCAAGCTCCAATCGCCACACCACTACCAGCAATGCAAATTGTCATGTAAACGAAATGGCACAGCCATACAGCTGGATTGATGATGCAACACGTAATGGAAAGCTTTCGTAGGAAATCTACTAAAGCTGCGAATACGCGCAAATTGCATGTCCATCGTAATATATTCGGAAAAAACAACGGAAAACAAGAACAGCGGGCAACTCTTTCGACAATCCACATATGCTTTGTCAATATGCAGCAGGGATTTTGGTTTGCGAGAAATTTTGCAGCTGCTGCTGCCGCCTCTAATCACGTACCCTTCGGACACCCAAAAGCTTCTATCGTTGCATGGCTAGGTGTATGTGCATAGGTAAATGCAAATTCAGTCCAAGGTCATTGCTAATAAATTAATTTTACATCTCCCCGTGCCGCCGTCGTGATTCTTGCTCGTGTGCTTGGTTTTGCCTCAATACTGCTGGTTGACTATTTATTGGAAATCCGCGCGTGTGCCTGGTGAAAGACTGTTTTTATCAAACTATGATGACAAGCCGAGTCGCGCCGGCTTATCTGTTTCCAACAGGTTTGGATTGGATTGTCGAGAGTCACGCAATCGATAGGGCTGAGTATGTCGTGCGTGGAAATGTTGCGAAGGAGAACGAGAACAAGAGCGACAGTGTTTGATTATAGGCATATACATATGTATGACAATTTTCATTGGATGACTGTGTAGGAAAGCACGCGACAATCTGTTTTGCTGGCGTCGAGAAGGATCTAGTTGAAAATCAGTCAATATGTCAAGGGCAATAAGTGATGATAGGGTTTGTGGGTCAACTAGATAATTCATAAACATGTACACATGTATATACACTGGGTAAAAAATTTTAAAGCGCAAACTCTAAGTAAGAACAAAAACTTATTTTTAGTGCTACTTTAATAATAAATGATGGTGTTTATTAGAGATGAGGTGTATATACTGGAACAGGTATTTTTTTGGAACAGCCAGTACCTAGTACGAAATTCAAAAATACTAGGTACGAGTATTTTTGTGGACTATACATGTAATCAAGAATTTACACAATAAATTTCGTCCATTTAATTCATTTCAATCAAACAGTGACGTAATAGTATCCTAATATTAATATAAACTCGTATTTCATACTTGCAAGTGCTTTCATACTCAAGAGTATCTCGTACGCGAGACGAAAATACTCGATACGAGTATATACTCGTATCGTTCCAAAATATTCGAATACGAATATACTAATATCGTTCCAAAATATTCGAATACGAAAATAACGTATCGTTCCAAAATATTCGAATACGAAAATTACGTGTCGTTCCAAAATATTCGATACGAGTATATACTCGTATCGAGTATTTTGGAACTTGCAAGTATTTTCGTATCGCATATTTTTGTATAGAGTATTTTCGTGCTTGCGAGTATTTTGGGACTTTAGGTTTAGGTTTTTAGGGCAAAAGTAGCCGAAATCGGACAAAATCGACCAAGTTTGAGTTAGAGTTGTTTGGGGCATAACTGACCAAGACCTATTGCTGTGATACAAAAATTTAGGTTTTGTAAGGGAGAAAGGGGTTTTTTTGGCCATAGTTTGTCAAAAAATGCCTTTACAGTGCTTTCGATGATTGAAAGTGATCTGGGAGCTCAATAGTGATATTTTAAGGGCGAACAAACTTTTTTATAGGGGAAATTAGGCAAAAACGTCCATTTTTTGCAAGTTTTTTGGTCTAGCATGAATTTGAGGATCTTTCTGAGTTGTTCCCATACAAATATGGGAAAAAGCGGCCTAGTTTCTAAGATACGGTAAAATTAAATCCGCCGGGAAAACTGAAAGTAACACTAAAAATGTTTAGATCCTTTTTGGTTAGCCAGTTGGCTTCTCCGGCTGTGCTGAAGCTCTCCTCGTGACTGCACTCCAACCCTACCGGGGCTGTGACTCATGTCCAGCTTTACCGAAAAGGTTGGCCCCCTAGTGGGTGCATGTTTAATAGACGTTTTATCATCTCTTAATAAAATTTTCGACAAATTCATGCTTCAGTGAGGCGAAGTGGAAAACCGACTGTTTTAGATTAGCCAGGAAAAGTTTGGTATCAGGCATCGATCGATGAAAAGTCATATAGATGGCAACAGGATTAGTTGGTCCTATCATAGTAAATTTTTCGACACTGGTAGTTTGAACGAATACAGGAGGTGTTTTGTGCATATATTAAAATGAAAATCAAATTAAATTGATTGAATTTGCTTGTTTTCCCTTAGATGGCTCCTAGATTGGAGAAACACTTGCCAAATAAGTGACCGACCATTGGATAGTTACGGACAAGCTGCACGGACTAATGGCTCGTATCCTTTCACGGTCAACTGCACCATCACCATTCTAGCCTGGGAACTTTGTCTCTGGTGGATGGGGGAGGGCATATCATACCGTTTCATTACATCACTGCAAATCGCATGTACTTGTGTGTATATATGTACATACTTCAAAAAATACTAGCTAGTATTTTTGGAACAGGTATTTGGAACAGGTATTTTTTTGTACTCGTATTCGGAATACCTAGTATGTCAAAATCCGAGTACGACCCAACTCTAGTGTTTATGCATTTAATTAAAAGTTTTGTGTCTTTACTACAAGAACAATATCGAAAAAACGGGAAACGAATATTATATTTTCAAACGATATTTTTTGCAGAAATTACAAATAATATCAGAAAAAACTGCATTGTGTCTTAACTTTTTTGCGCTATTTTGGATCACCAGTGAAAAATTTTACGTTAATATTTTTCACTGGTGATCCAAAATAGCGCAAAAAGTTAAGACAACGCAGTTTTTTCTGAAATTTGTAATTTCTGCAAAAAATATCGTTGAATGTACTTAAAATCATGAAAATATGATATTTCTATTCAGTCTGGCTTGGAAAGTTTTACTGAGGATGTTACTAAAAATTAGTGTGAAAAGGAAAGTTAGGTAAGTGGAGATATCCGCAAATGTGACGTTGGAAAACATGAATGTCGTATTCTGAGATTGGAATACTAATGGGAAAATCAAGATATAAAGTGAGAAATGTAATAAAAAAAATCGTTTGAAACAAAGCACTGGTCAGTATGGCCTAAAATCTTATCTGAGCGTGAAAAAAAGTGGACTATCAGAGAAATTAAGAAAACCCTTAATTAAATGGCCCAGTTTTATGAAGATGAGAGGACGAGTTGAAAAGGTAGTCTACGCAAACTATTTGAAATGTAATAAAGAAAGCGGGTTTTAAGGGCAGAATGTGCCCAAAAAACCTTAAATTAGTAAAAAAAAAATGAATTGGTGGAATTACCTTTTACTAAAGAGTACGTAAAAAGCCAAAATCATTCTAGAAGTCCATAATTTTTGTTTTAATCTGTTTGGATCTGATGGGCGGCGATATGTTTTCGAAAGCCTAATACAGAGTTTAAGGAGAATCATACTACTCCCACTGGAACTATATTGAGGCATCTGGTCCTGTAAAATATAGAATTTATGAACGGTACCATGAATCAAACGTGTTACCTGGGTATTCCTGAAAGAAATATTAAACAAAGTGCTGAAAAATTAGGCATTTTATACAATTTTAACCTGTATCAGGACAACGACCCGAAGCGCGATTCGGAGCAATGTCGTCTTTGGGCGATTTTAGGCAAAACATTCAACATAATCATGAAAAACCCAAAGCCACCTCACAGAAAAAAAGACAACTTCTCATGAGCTTTTCTTTTTTCTATCAGCACGTTCTATAGTTCAGCACGTGAACTACAAATGAGGAATAGAATTCCTGTACTAGTGAACTCACTGGTACAGGAGTTTTGTTGTTTCCAATGCGTATACTCTATTCTCTGCTGGATAGAGGAGCAAAATCACACGCCTATTATCTGAACACAGTAGTCTATACTAGAGATGGGACTGCTCCTGCGATCACTGCTACTAATCGCACTGCTCTTTGAAAAGAGCAGTGAGCAGTGCGATTGCTCTCTGTTCATGCTGTTCAATTGCTCACTGCTCTTTTGCAGAGCAGATAGTTTTATGAAGAGCAGTGAGCAGTGCGATTGCTCTCTGCTCATGGTGTTCAATTGCTCACTGCTCTTTTGCAGAGCAGATAGTTTTATGAAGAGCAGTGAGCAGTGCGATTGCTCTCTGCTCATGCTGTTCAATTGCTCACTGCTCTTTTGCAGAGCAGATAGTTTTATGAAGAGCAGTGAGCAATTTGATTGTTTTCTGCTCATGCTGTTCAACTGCTCATTGCTCTTTTGCAATACAGAAAATTTTAAATGCTCATCTATTCAGATTCTTTTCTTTCTACCCTTGCGAGTATTTTCGGACTTGCAAGTATTTTATTCAATTATTCAAAGAGTTTTTAGGGCAAAAGTAGCTGATATCGGACAAAATCGGCCAATTTTGGATTAGAGTGGTTTGGGACATAACGGGCCAAGACCTATTGCTGTGATACAAAAATTTCGGTTTTGTAGGGGAGTAAGGGGTTTTTTGGCCATAGTTTGGCAAAAACTGCCTTTATGGCGCTTTCGATGATTGAAAGTGGTCGGGGAGTATATTAGTGATATATTCAGGGCGACAAAATTTTTGATAGGGGAAATTGGGCAAAAACGTCCATATTTTCCAAAAAAATTTTTTTGGTCTAGCATGAATTTGGGGACCTTTCTGAGTTGTTTCGGGCGAAATTTTCATACAAATCTGGGGAAAAGCGGCCTAGTTTCGAAGATAAGGCAAAAGTAGCAAAAATTGGACAAAATCGGCCAATTTTGGGTTAGAGTGGTTTCGGACATAACGGACCAAGACCTTTTGCTGTGATACAAAAATTTCGGTTTTGTAGGGGAGTAAGGGGTTTTTTGGCCATAGTTTGGCAAAAACTGCCTTTATGGCGCTTTCGATGATTGAAAGTGGTCGGGGAGTATATTAGTGATATATTCAGGGCGACAAAATTTTTGATAGGGGAAATTGGGCAAAAACGTCCATATTTTCCAAAAAGTTTTTTTGGTCTAGCATGAATTTGGGGACCTTTCTGAGTTGTTTCGGGCGAAATTTCCATACAAGTCTGAGAAAAAGTGGCCTAGTTTCGAAGATACGGCAAAATGAGATCCGCCAGAAAACCGTCTGAAAAAACTGAAAGTAGCACTAAAAGTGCTAAGTAGGAAAAGGTTGAGATCCTTTTTGGTCCCGTAGTTGGCTTCTTCGGCTGTGCTGAGTCAATACCCAAATCTAAGTGAATTGGTAAAGTTGAAGGGTTGCATGGTAGCCACAACCGTTCCTTGTGAAAGGCTTTTTTCCAAAGCTGGTATGATCATAACAGACCGACGCACGAGATTATCGGATACTAAAGTCTGTAAACTTTTGTTTTTAAAATATAATTTATAATTGTATTTTTTCAATTTTTTTAAATGAATATACTGTAAATAAAAAAAACATGTAATTTCAATTTTCAATTTAGTTAAATATAAATGCAAACATAATTTTTCGGAAACCTAATTCTATGCAACTATTACTATTATTATTCAATGAAACTATTATTGTAATGAGCATTTTATAATATATGAAAAAAAGTCTGAAAAATCAATTACATATTTTAATTAATCTTCGAAATTAAATTAAAAGCATCAGCTGTTGCACATGCATAATAACATTTCCCTACGTTGCTTGCATCCAATGTATGACATTTTGAAACCACAAAACTACTATGCGATTTACCAAGCACTTGGCAACGCATTCTTCTGCTAGCAAGTGCCAAATTAATGCTGGCAACGTATTGCCAAACATACTACATCTGTTCTCAAGATGAGCATCCATCGCCACGGAAAAATACAGTCACATTGTAAGCATACAAAGCGATTGCAATCTCAGGTTAGAAATTGCTGTATCAAGCACAAATCGAAGGCGATGAGAAGGTAACGAGTAAACACTGGCAATGAGCAATCAAAAGTAGCGAGCGGTTTTTCATACGCACGGACCTGCAATAGCAATTGCGATTGAATAGCTGCTACTCTAAACTGCTCTTTGCTCAAACTGCTCTCTGCGATCACTGCTCAGTAAAAAGAGCAGTTAAGCACATCTCTAGTCTATACTGAAGTGCTTTCCCTTATACCAATATATAATTGTCTGAGAAGTAAGAAAATGTCATATGTCGAGGAGTTTTGATTGAGTGATGGAGAGAGTGTGGAAGAGAGGAGGTAAAAAAATAATACTTTCACTTTAGACGATAATATTAACGCCATCATAATGAAAGTTTCATCTACTCCAGGATTTGTGAGGATGCGATCTAAGGAATTTCGTGACATACATCTAACTTAGATACTATTTTGTGCTTAAGTTAGACCGATACTCGAGGATGCCTGCATAGTCAAGGTGCCTTATCAGCAGTTGTATGTGGACCTTATAGAGTCCAAACAGAAAATATTTCTACGGTTTTGTTTACGTGAATTTGCTTGGTCAGATCCTCTTCCTTCGACTTTGTTTACTCTCCATGGATACGCTTAAAAACATACGAGAAAATTTCAAAACTGTCTTCTCATCTCCTTCCTCTCATCTGCTCAAGGACTGTATTTCCTCTGAACACCATTTAAGTCTATTTGGCCTTCCTATCGGACCAGCTACGCCTTCAATGATTCCGTTTCGTGCATAAAAAAAAATTTTAGCAGTGTTTACCATAATTTCGACTTTAACATATGTTTACCAGCTTTGAAAAAGAGCTTAATCAAAAATAGTCCAATTTGATGGATTTGTTTGTATGTTTTTCATTTTTTTAAATGTAAATATTACTAGTCTGTATTAGACGAACTTAATAAATAAATAAATAAAAATATAACAAACATGATAAATAAATTCAATAAATTCTGAAAAATATATGTATAGGGAATTACACCCCAACATCAATGAATCTGAACTTATAACAATTTTAGAAGTATGTTTAGCGGAAATAGAAAAGATGTATCACAGTCATTTGTGAAATTGCCAACAATTAATTTAATTAGTTTACTTTGAACTTGTTTACGTAAGACCCGCTATTTTATTCGCATTACACGGAAAATAAAATGATTTGGGTATTGATTAATTTTTTACTTAATCCAAAATCCCAAACTGTTCTTCGATCGACCGTTAACCATAATTGTTTCCTTTGGATACCTTCAAACTTTTCTGGAATTTGACTATTCTCGCCTTCCTCCCCATTCTCCGTTAAGTGGCTCTTCTTCGTCTCCAGAATAATCCTTGGTTTCTCCGCAAAAAAAACTCTATATTACACGTTGTCATATGACAGATATGATCCACTGTCAGGTTTCATGAAGTGCTAGTTTGTGACCCACTGCTTCGTTTTGCTGCGATATTGATTCAATGAAATTATGCGAAATGCCAACTATCATCGCAGCACTTCCCCGAATTTCCATCCCGTGACTCTTAAGAAAAGGCATATAATACTCGAGATCGATAACGTGACCTATCAATTTCACAAAGTCTACAATAAAAAAGTCGTAATTTAAGTGTCCATAATCGACTAGATGTTTTTGCGTTATTTCGTTCACCCCTCGGTACATTAATCAAGGTTCAGATTTTCCTTTGCGTTATCTTACGCGCCCGCACAATGTTACGATCTGTTTCGCCCAAATGCAGCATTAATGACATAAGATTAGCAAACAGTTGCTTTGGTCATTGGTTCATTCGATTTTTATTGAAAGTAAACAGTGATCTATAGCGCCAAAAGCTTTTTGGAATAATATTAATATTTTGATTTCCTTGTAAAATGCATCTTCTATGAAACGTGATTCTCTGAAGCCATATTAGGTAAGCGGAAGAAGCTTTAGTTCGTCCAAATGCCTTGCGAGTCTTGTAAATGCTTGAATTCCAAGAATTCTGATCTTCTAAGACTAATATTTGTTCAAACTTAAACTCTCACTCGCTTCAAGGACAAGCACAGAGAAAGGTTACTAAAGTAATTTTGTTCGAATATTTTTATTTAAAGACTATTTTATTTAGATACATTTCTATTTATTGTCAAAAATCGATATTTCGAGAGTTATTTGCCCTATGCCTCAGATCTATCAGTTGAAAGTGGCCAAAGTTAGACAAAGGCTTTAAAGGCTTGGATAGCGATGAAATTTTCTAATAGGTGTTTTGATTGAATGCCGCTAATATCTGTTGCTATATTGGTTTACTTTGGAGAACAAGTCAATTTATTTTCTCTTCCGATATTTCATAGAGACAAATATGTTTGACCTTTAGCAAAAGTTTATTATCAGTTGCAGGAATAGGAGATGTTTTTTATGTTCAGGGCAGGAATTCGTTGATTAGATGGAATTGCTAGTTTTTTTTAGGTTCTCTGGCAGTTTAGCTATGCGACCTGCTGAAGGATCTAGGGATGATATTGTTGCATGCACGCCAAACGAACCGTATGACGTTGTGGCGGCGCCAGAAAAAGCTAGAAATGGCGAGAAATACTCGACATTTATCTCATACATGTATATCATACCTGTATCTCATACATGTATTTCAAACAATAACAATCTACAGACAAAGACGCAATAGAGCCCTCTAGAAAGCAAAAGCGAAACATTCCAGAACCCAAACCATGAATCAGATCTCACATGGTAACGGACGTTCACAATAGTCTTCCAGGAGGCTTCGGGAACCCAAGACGCATGCGACACGACTATAAATACCGCCGCGAGAGGTGCTAGCAGTTAGTTAGTAGCGAAAGTTGGTACACAGTTTTTGTACAATGCGATAGTTGGTACAACGCGATAGTTAGAAGACAGCGTATACAGTGAAAAGGCTGTTACTGTGGAAAGCGATGCAGCGATTTTAGTGTATCCGGGCGCGGTTAATTAAACGCAATAAAGTGTGAAAGTTTAACGCGAAATTGTAATAGTGCGATCAGTAAAGTGTATGGAATTTAGTGTTATAATTATTTGTGTTAATAAAAGAATAATTAGTGTTGTGTTGCTCACGAAAGAGAAGAATATCGGACCCACGAAAGGTGTTTTAAGGCAACAACACAACAATATATTCACGAAAAATAGTTGATATATTCACGAGCCCGTCAGGCGCTTTCAGGATGGTTCGCCAAATTAAAATGTAACAGTATTTTTGCTTTTTGAATCTTTGGTTCATCATTACATACCTGCACGCAAAAAAGACGGTATAACGTAGTGAATAGCGGAGGCCCAGTCACAGTAAAAGGAAACACGATTGTCATCTGGCAAGATGCTCTCCTCTGTATTTTCCGACGCAGCTGAAAATTGGCAAGCAAAAATATTTTCATATTGGCGGAACAATAAACTACAGATCAGTTAAATACAATTGTTTCTAATTGCGAGACGATCACAAATTGAATTTTTAACTAACTGGTTGCGATAACGTGCACCATTTCTGATTTGACCACTTGCAAAATGGGAGATCATTGATTTTTTATTTATTTGCGAAAATTTTTGTCATCATCACATTTTACCCAACGATTAATAATTTCTTATAAAAGTATTAAATTGTGTTCAACTTTTCCCTTCTTTTCTACAATATCATAGACAAAGTATATAAGCTCTAAAGCTGTTCAAACCGGAGACTTTTTGATGTGGGGTTAATCACAATTTAATACTTCTGCAAATCGGTTATTAGTATACAGTGGCTCACAAAAGTCAACATACAGCATGTAAAAACACGAATATGGTACAGTGGAAAAAGAGAGAATGCAATGCCTCGCAATATGTTCAAATGCATGTATTGATCCATAGTACCATCAATAAAATGTAATTGCCCCACACCAGCGGCCGACATACAGCCCCATATGAGGACTGACCCTCCATCGTGTTTCACTGTAGGACGCAGATTCTTCTTTGCGAATGCTTAGTTCCGCTTCCTCCACACGTATCCGCGCCCGTCAGAGCCATAAATATTATATTTGCTCTCATCACTAAACAGAACTTGATTCCAAAAATGTTCGTCCTTATTAAGATGCAGGCGAGCGAAGTCAAGCCTCTTCTTATCATTAACTGGAGAAATAAAAAGTTTTCTGCGCGGAACTCTACCGTTATAACCCTGATTACGCAAAACTCTTCGTATTGTTTCTGGGTTTAATTGCTTCCCTGTTGCCTTTGCAAGTGCAGTGGCCATTGCCGGAGCACATTTTGTGGCTCCTTATTTATTTTCCGTAACAAGTCTCTCTCATTTCTCTTACTTAAGGATTTCGGGCTACCTGTTCGTTGTTTATTTTGTATTCTCCCTTCCGTTTCCGCTTTTCGTATGATCGTTTGCACCGTTGCCCAACTTCTTCCAACTATTTTAGCAATTTCGCCGTACGGATTCCCTTCCACTCGTTCACTAAGGACGATTTTTCGCACTTCCAAACTCGTTTCCTTCCGTGTACTCATTTTTAAGCATTAACGGCACCCAAATCACTTTAGTTTGATCGACTTGCAATGTACTAATGTTTATCTTTGTATATTAACACGGTAGCAATCTTTATCGCAGTATGACTCATCGCTTAGACTGATTCTTTTGAATTTTCTGTGGTGTATGCTGACTTTTGTTTCCTCACTTTCAGCGGAATTTCTTATTATTTACTATGTATATGTGTATATATATATGTATATTCTCATTAATTCTGTGTAAAATAGATTACAATGTCTCTGATATTCCTTTAAAGTTCGTTTTTCACCCGTCTTTTCATTTTTTTTCTACCTATATATTGTCAATTCCGCGTTTTTAAGCGGTGTATGCTGACTTTTGTGAGCAACTGTATATTCTTCTCACTTGATCTCTCCACTTGCTTTGACGCACTTTATCAATTCTTAGAAATAATGCCGATGGTGGAATATCTTATCGATTGACCTAAACACAATTTGAAAATCTTTATTCCGAGTCGCTGTTTGTTTTGATGATTCATCGAATCTCTTCTTTATGATATCGTATTTCATATTTGGTACAGTCAAATGTTTAAGTGAAAATACTTTGAAGAGTTCCAAGAATAAGCTTTGGGGCTAACATCGCTCGATACCCAGCAAATCAATGATGTTGTAAACAAATCAGTATGTGACTTACACGCAAGCACTAATATAAGCTGTGATCGCCTAATGGAATTTTTTAATGCGTTTGTATCAATTCACCGCAACAAACACAGCACAAAATGTTGAACATGAAGTTGAGAGAGACTGCATCTCGAATAATGGTAACGGTTATTTGATTTGAGTCCAGATAATTACCACGCCCACGTTACAAAACAAATTCATTAGAAATTTTCGATGTTGCATCGTTCCATCAAAATAAAGCTTTCACGATCGTCGTACGGTTTGAAACAGCTGTTGTAAGCCTTCCTACTAGTGGAAAATTTACAAACACCATAATTGAACACAACACAGCCATTTGATGTGGATTTGTATTGTGTATCTATGTGCGGAATGACAAGGCGCCCAATTTTAGATCGATCAGTGTTTCGTACGGTGCAGCAAACTTGCATCCTGCGCAATCGCGTCAATCCGGCCAACATTATGTAGGTGATTCGCACAAAACTGCACGCATACCTGGCGTGCTTCCGGCGCTTTAGTGCGACTCACTCATTTCAAATACAGTAGACATCTTCAGATGTGTTATTTATTAGGCGTTAATATCTGTCTGAAAAAAGATATGCCAGAAAGAGACCAAGAGCTTTCAAGCTGCTGCTGCCGTGACAAATTGGCTGCTGCCGCTTCAGCTTGGCGACTTGTTGTTCGCAATTTTCAAAGCCGCTTGGCGATTTGCAAAGCATGCAAACTAGGTCAACCGAACTTGTATGTTTATTTATGCCCGGTTAGCACATTTTCAAGTGTTTTGCACGATCTACTGCCTGCCGCCGTTTCAGTCGTCGTGGTCCCAAAACAATTGGCAGTTTGTCTCTAGGTCGCACTTGCCCACTCAATGATGTCGAAGCTTTTCCTGCTCAAGATCGAGGTCAGCCTCTCTTGCTTCATGAAATGTTGATTTTTCATAGCATGCAATTGACCATTGCGACCTTTGAAAAATTTACAGATGTAAATGTGTCGATTCGGCGACCGGGTGGCTGTGACCGATGCATATCTCAAGTCGGAGCGACATCTCGAAATGTTGCTCCAGGAGTAGTGCCTAACAATCCTTCGAAATTCGCAAGGTTCGAAAGATTTAACAGTGACCTATGGTTTTTTGATAGCACATCGTCGTAACAGAGCCGATGCCATGTTGCGTAATGCAACAGCGACGTTGACGTTGCATACTCACTTATAAACAACTATTTTCTGTTGCGTCACTCTTTCGTAGCAATTTGAGATAGTCAGTTTCATTGAAAACACTACATTGACCTTGTTCATACGAATAATACAGGGTAGCAGATGAATGTTGCTACATGAAGAAACTCGAATAATAATTTGTTGAACTCACATAATCCATTTTTTTTGCTTTATTCTTTTGAAAAGTAATAAATTATTATTATGATTTCTTATTGGCTTTTTAAAATAATTGAATTTAAATGGCTTCCAAGCTCGGTGACACATATGCGGCATCTTATCAACATGCTATTCATTACTACCTGGGAGGTTTTAACGGGAATTGCTTCAATTATAGTTTGAAGGAATTGCTGTAAATCATTCAAATTTGTTGGGCTTGTGTTGTAAACTTCCTGTTTGCAATAACCCCGCAAGAAAATATCGTGCGCAGTAAGGTGAAGTGGAGTATTATGGAGTATCTGTGGGTTAAAGTCACTCCATATTCGACAATTTTGTTGGTTAACATTGCCGCTTGGATCAAAATGGGCCTCGTCAGACATGAAAATGCAGTTCAAGATGATTTCGTCCTCCCCCATTATTTGAATGATCTTCTAGCAATCGACAATAAATCTCCCTACGTGATTTGTGTGGGATTTTGCGGGCTATGGTTTCATTCGACATGTGCCGGGAGTGAATGCCCATGTAGCAGAGGCTGTAAGACGAACCTGCTCTGGTGTATATTGATTTCGCTCTCGTTGCAAAGCCAATTCAATTGTATCTTTTGTTAACTGCCTAAAGTCAACTAAATGTGTAGTTGATTAACTTTTTGAAGAATATTCTTGTCTGGACTCGAAACTTGAGAGTGTCTGTGGTGACATTAATTCATTATTGTTAGTTGCTAGGATCGATCAACCTTCAGACTCTCAATCGGCACTTGCCGATGACCAGTATCATGCGGAAGATTGCCCGATTGTTCAACAACAACTGCTACCTTGTAACGATCAACTGGTATCTCCTCTATCTTCTCCAGAGGCCACACCTCTAACCCGTGGTGTGGTACCATCAAAAACAACCACAACGTGTTGTGTCTCAGATGCTCACACGCGACCAGCGTGAAACTCTGCTGCAGCGACTACATCAACAAAAGCAACACCAATCACTGCAACAACAACAGCTGCAGCAGCATGCTCTCGAGACCGTGATCGTACCTATGACGAATTTGGTCATTGACAGAGTTAGCCTTTCGATTCTTTGTGCATCATCCCCTGTGGTAACACAAACATCTTATGCTCGTGTACTGAGTCAGCCTGAGCCGTCTAGAAGACAATCTGAGTCCCAATCTTCACTCCCTTGCTTCTTATAAAACCACTGCCGACGAAGTCTTAGTTTACATTAAAATTAAGGTCGGATACACTCCTTCGTTGTCAATGAGTAAGATTCTGCATCGTATTCCTCATCACTGTCACATTATAAGAAATATTTCTGGCAAAGAGTGTAAAAACACTTTCTAGAAATTTTCAACGAAGATCGGTGAAGAGAAATCATACTTAGAACGTAGGCACTGTCTCAAAGTTTATTATCAAAATGTTCCGGGGCTGAAGTCCAAAGTCCATGAACTTACAATTCGCTCAACTATTGCGTCTGACGCCATGAGATGCCTATCTGAAACCTGGCTGCCTGGGATACATTCGATAACGAAATTTATACTGTCGTGTTTATACTTTATACTGTAGCAATGAAAATACCAGAAACACCTTTGGTCTTGCATTAGGACTCGCCCTCGAAGAGCTCGATGGAGGGAGAGTAAGACCTGGGGCATAGCATGAGAACCAATAAATAGCATGAAAAGAACGGTATTCTGCGATATTTGCGTGATGAAACAGATTTGCAGAGAGTGAAGGATTTACCATCAGCTGGCACCTTAGAAGAACCCAAACCAAAATAAGTTCACTTTATCATATGCAAAAGTGAGAAAAGCATACACTCAAATGACAGATGAGAATGTATATTACATTAAGGGGGGGGTATGGTCAGAAAATCGATATTTTTTTTTTGTTTAGTGACTAGTGTATAGTGACTCAGGAGTGTCCATACAAAATTTCAGGTCGATCCGAGCAAAATTAACGAAGTTATCGGCTTAACAATACAAATAACTCAAATTCATATTTTCGCGCAAATCGCGTTCCTTTCCTGCTTTATTAGCCGCGCGCAGCTCTCAAATACGTAATAGTAGAGTCTTCCCACTCTATCCACACCTGTATGTGCTATATTTGTGTAAAAACACTTATATATGTGACTTGTAGTAGTATACATTCATTTCATCGAGCAGTTACGGTACACGTGTTTCGTAATTTTTCACGCACTTTTGTTGCACAGTTAAAATTTTAAAACGCGTTTTTTAAGGAATTTTATGTTTCAAGTCGGTGAGACATGTAACTCGAAAACGACTCGACCGATCTTTCTGAAATTTTGCACACTATTTCTGTAGGCAATTTGCTAGGTAACGCTGTCGAGATATTTTTTATTTCTTGCTTTTTTTTTATTTATGGAATTTTTTACAACTGAAAACAGAAATTTCAAAAAAGAAATTTCCGTTTTTTTCGTTTTTTTGACTTCAAACTTATACCAAAAATTAAATAATCTAGATATTTGGAAAAACTCGACAGCGTTACCTCAAAAAACTCATAAACTAACGAATTATTTTTGGTTTTTTTTGTTTACAATGATCCAGTCATTAGTTATGTGTCTCACCGCAAATCAACTCTTTGTCCTGAACGAAAATGTCAAATTCGTGTCACGAGCTTAATTTTCGATATTTTTCAATAAAATTTTTTTTGGACACTCTTCAAAGGTTGTTCTTTACTGTAGGTACTATCCCAATCAAGTAACTATTAACAGTTTTCTAAAAAAAAAATTTGAAAATGGGTATAAAATGTGCTGCTCTGACCATACCCCCCCCTTAAGCGCAGCGAACTTTCACTGGCAACAAACGAAATTCTCTGTATGGGGTTGCATAAAAGTGTCGGAGATATTCCTTTTACTCGCCAACTGGTATCGAAAGTAGTATTCCGCGTTAACAACCTTATCGCTTACCATTTTAAAAAAATCATGTTTCAAGCAAAATCATGTTTTAAGAAAATCAATATTGCATAAATCGCCAATCGTTAAAATAGTCTCTTTGGCAAAGCACATGAATATTGCCTAGTGGGAATGAGAAACATATCTGATCGTATAAAAGGGGCGTGTCTTATCTTGGCGAGGTAATTTGTATCTTTTTCAACTGGGACTTGAATATTGCTACCTACTTCTCGCAATCAGTGGGGAAATATTGCAATTTGTATCGCAATTCACGAACTTCTTAAGCTATGCCTGGGGCCAGGATGCCGGGCGTAGGTGAGAAGTGGACACGCCTTAAGAATACTGACGGCATTTTAGGCAGTAGTCGCAAAGATCGGAGCGACTGGTTTGAGGATGAAACTGAACGTACTCTCAGAAAAATTTCACCACTTAAACATTTTTTTTTTGACGACCTTATGCCGCCGTCACCAAGCATAGAAGAGGTACGAAGAGCCATAAGTCAGTTGAAATTTAACAAACCCCTGCAGCCGGCCGCATACCTGCTGAGCTGATTAAATATGGAGGGCCTCCATTACACCAAGCAATCCATGAAATTATATTGCACGTATGGAAGCGTGAAGAGAAAACTGGCGCAAAGGCGGAATATGCCCCATACATAAGAAAGGATATGTAACAATGTGCAGCAACTATAGGGGTATAACATTGCTGAGTACCTCCTATAAGATACTCTCCTCTATCCTGGAAGAACTTATAGCCCCATACGCTAAAGCCATCATCCGACAATATCAATGTGGGCTCATCCCTAGGCAAATCAACACTTGATCAGATCTTTACTCTCAGGCAGACGATGGAAAAATGTCTGGAATTCAACATTCCACTGTACCATCTATTTATAGACTTTAAGGCCGCCTATGATAGCATAGCCAGAGTAGAACTGTATAAAGCCCTAAGAGAGTTCGGGTTAGATCCCGTTTAGAGGTTGATCTTCTAAGTTGCAAAAATCTACGCTCGTTTGCTAAAAAGATGTTTGAAGATACTTTGGAACCACATTGAAGCCTCCATATCATTCTGATGTAAAGATGTTCTCTGCTATCCCGGTAAGCCAGATAAACCCATTCGCTCAGAAAGTAGTCATCCCATACCAGTGAGGCTTCACTTCAGGCCAATCAGCAACATATCACATTTTCCCTTTGTCACCGTTGATAGGAATGCTTTTAGAATACGACCTGAAGCTGTTTTTTATAATCTACTTCAAAGTCTCCTAGGATAGCATATCCAGAGTAAAATTTTACACGGCTATGAAAAACTAATTAGACTGACAATACTGACTATGACCAATGTACAAAGCCAAATAAAAGCAGCTGGATCTCATTCAAGGCCATTCAACGTTAATTACGTGGAGGTAGAAAAGCGATCTGTGATGCCGGGATGAGCATGAGGATCACCGTCCTCATTAAGTGTAACCAAATAACCTCACGAAGTTGACATAATACCGAAACGAACGATCTACCGCAGTGTCCTTCATGAAAGTGGACCAGGCGTCGAGGAACAAATGGCTGTACATAAATGGAGCAAAGAGAAACTATATGTGGTGGCAATGTCTTCACAAAAAGCCTTCAAACATACCAACACCACTTCAAAAGCTGGAAAAACAGCATGCAGAACAAAACAGCACAAATTACTCGTCTCAAAAAGACAGGTGAATTTCTTCGTAAAATTAAATCATTCGCCTGTATAAGATCACAAACCATTTCCGACTAACAATTTTGAAAATTTTGGGCTGGATAAGTTTCCATCCCTAAGGTTGCGCCTACAAAGAAACCAATGTTTTGAATCGGCGACTTCGTCGTTACCTCGTTGGTTCGAATTCGGAGCAACGCCAGAGCATATAGACTAATAAATAGCACGGAAAGCGCGTGATTTGCGTTGTAAATTACGACATTACCCCACAAATTGCGAAAAATAGATAGCAGTACCCGTTTTCGAAAATCAAAGCAGTACAAAAAATACCCCGCCAGCGGAAATGCTACGATAAGATACGTTATTTCATTCCCACTAGGCAATTTACATATACTTTGCAAAAACAGCTTTTTAACGATTGGCGTTTTACGCAATATTAATTTTCTTAAAACCTAGTCTGTGTATTAAAATGGTCGGCATAAGACAATTGACGTGGCATACTATTTCCGATACCTTTTCGAGAATAAAAAGAACATATCTGTTGCGTTTATGCCATCCACGAACGACAATGTTGGTTGTTGGTAGCGAATGTTCGCTGTGTTTATTATTTCTTGATGGGATCTCACCTCTCATTGGTCGATTGTCAGGGCCGAGAATATACTTTTCTTACTTTTGCATATAGAAAAGCGTATTTTATTGTGCGGCCTCTTTTTAGGCACCAGCTTCTCACCTATCAGATAATATCACACTTTCCTTGCTATTCCTTGCCAACGCCGTTCAGTAATGGTTTCGAATCATTATGCCTAACTTGCGACTAAGAATGTAACACTTATAGTTGCTTTGACTTAACAGCAACGTCAAATCTAAGTCACAATTGCCAAAAAGTTTCATAATCGCGACTCTTGTCAATACCAGATATCTTCCTCTTTCACGCTCATAGCTATCTATATGATATACGAAGAGTTTATACAAAATGATTGTGTATGTGTTAAGTATTTACATTATGAAGACAATATTGTGTTTCAGATATGTTTAATAATTATAATAGTGACTGAAAACCTATGGAGATAAAACACGAACGATTCAAACGTTACTGCAAACGTGATGATACTTCCTAAAACTACTAAGCGGCTGCGATTGTACCAAGCCTTAGCTAAAATAGGTGTTTAATTTTTTTGATAAAATATTCATTACTTTTTTAAAAATTCATTTCCGCACTATCAAACAAGTAAAGTATGTTAAAATATGATAAAAATCGGTGCTTATCATATCAACCAAAACTAGTGTTTTGTATATTTTTAACTTCAAAGTAGTTAACAATTCTAAGAGTACGGACAAGACGGAACGACGAGAGTGTCGAGTCGAGCATAGCGTCGAGTCAAGCATGGAACTGCTCATTGAATTGTGTTCATGCTGTCGCGACGAGAGGCAAAATTGTAAACGAAATTTCACAGCGGCAGTCGAAACAATGCGTTCTTCAGTGTTGGATGAAGAGTTTTTCTCACCACAATACACCAAATTGAAATCAATAGACTGCTGATAAATATAATTCAATCGATTTTTCTGATCACTGGTAAAAATCTAATTGACTATGTGCAATTCTGCACCGTTCAATCATAAAAAATGTACCCAAATTTTGGAATTTCCTAATAAAAACCTATTAACGCAATTCGTCTACTTACTGTATGTCATCGAAACACATTTTAGAAAAACAACATGCATTAGCTCTCCGAGCAGTCGAGCAACGAAATCGGTGGTGTGTTCAATGTGCATGCTATAGCAGCTCTGGCTGTCCAATGTCACGAAATAGCTACTTTCTTATGCTTGCTATTTGACAGTCGGGTTGTCCAAGATTCCGGAATAGCTGCTATGGTAGCAGCTATTTGCTGCTCGCAGTCTGGAGGATAGCAAGAAAGTAGCTAAGGCAAAATGGACGTGCGTACACAGCTGACATACTGTTCAAACGTCACTTTTGATTAGAAATCGAAATGAAAAGCGGTTTTCGCGCTTTGGTGGCAAAGGAGATGAACAATAAACGTGAAAAATGCTATCGTAAACTAAATACGGGCTTTCGAACACTTCAACTCAACTCGAGTTTTAAGTAGGCTTTTACACAGTGCAATTCATCTTGAGTTTTTAGAAGGTGGGTGTGAAAAACTACAGGCCGGGTACGCTGAATCGTGTACCATGATATTTTCAACGTTTTTTTTTCGCTCTTTTTCACAGATATGGTGTCAAAAGCCAGGAATAAGTGAAACGTTTTGAATATGTTTGGCAAATTTTAATGTTATTTCTGCAGCTGTATGCTGAAAACGCGCACATTTCATACATTTTCTAAAATGCAAGGCAAGTGTTTAGCTGATCCAAGGAAGCACAAAGATTAAAGTTGGAAAAAACTGAAGAGATTTGTTATTGAGTTGTTCTGTGTAAAAACCGACCTACGTAGCAGCCAAGAGCTGCTACGTAGCGGCTCTTGGCTGTCCAATATCCATAGCTGCTTCATCTAGCTACTGCGAATTTCGACACTTGCCAAAGTGATGCTATGCTATGCTTTTGGAGCAGCTATAGCATGTACATTGAACACACCCCTGTTTGAATCGATGTCGTCGCTACTATCATATTTCGACTCTTCGGTCGCTGCTTCGACATGGCCACTTCCATTTGAAAGGACATGACCGATTTCGGCGCGTTTCTTGACTCGACGCTCTCGTCGCACCGTCTTGTCCGTACCCTAAGCCGCCATGATTGTCCAAATTTGTTCGCTTTAATTGTTTTTTGAAGGAAATAATCCCAGTTAGTGCCTATACCGGTCATTTCAAGGCACTGTTGATACTCTGCGCCATTAGATGTTATCGAGTAGTAATTTTGACTATATCGCACCTTCATAGTAGTTTTCAGAGGTCGTCATTACTACCTAGTTTCTAATCTGAAATGCGCTCGAAGCCCAAGGCGAAACAGTTGGTTTTACAAAAATTTGACCAATATTAGTCGCGTTTTTATAAATCAAGCCTACAAAAACTACATCAGAAAAAATGATGCTGTCAACCAACGAATACTGGCAAACTCAAGCCAATGTTCACTTATGAAATCTGGCTCAATGCTGCCATGGACCGGCCATTTAGCTATTATTAGTAATATTCGGCTAGGAAAGTCCATGGAGCAAGATTATTGGACAGATGTTTTCGGATGGAGCAATAGATGAGCAGGATTGTCATCGTTCGAGAAGTCTGCTAGACTATGGCTCACCTTATTTTCGTCAAAGCCAGGCTGGCAAGCATTTTCTTCATTCTTTTGCAATGATGCTAATTACTGTTGCTGTTTCTTCGTCTTCATTTTTTCTATTTCTTTCTCTTTCATACCATTTGTTCCTCTTTCGATGGACCTATGCCAAACTTCCTAAATCCCATTTAAATGATTGTAGCATGGATTTCGTTAAAAATACCTTACACCATTAGGGCGAAGTACCAAAATTAATGAATCCATATTTTATATCTTCCAAGAATTATTTACTTCTTTTCAAAGGTCTTTCAAAGATCGGAACATTTTCGGCTGGATGTGTTCCCATGGAATTCAGAAATATATTATGTAGTTTCGTCGCTGAAAAATAGTCTTGTTGTCGGGTCTTTTAATGGTTCAAGTATACAGTGGGTAAAAAAGGTTAAGGCACGAACACTTGGTAAGAACAAAAAACCTATTTTTAATGTGACTTTAATAATAAATGATTGTGTTTTTGCATTTAATTAAAAGTGTTGCATGTTTACTTTAAGAACAATATAAAAAAAACCGGTAACGAAGCAAATTTCACAACATTAACGTAACATTTTTCAGTGAAGTACCAAAATTTTATCTGAAATTATTTCAATTGTGTTAAAGTGATAAATTAAAAAAAAATAGCTTACATAGCGCTAATACTTTGTGGCTATTCCATGCATTTCGCAATTTTTTTTTTTCAAAAAGTGGGTGAAATTTTGGTCCCTTCATCAATAATGACATCTTGGAGCCCTTTGTAATACCTTACGTTTCAGAATGCTACTCTAGTTTTGAGATGATGCCATAAATGCTCGATCGGGTTTAAGTTCGTTGACTGAGGGGGGTTTTAATAGCATTTGGACAGTTACAAATAGTCCAAAGCCGACATTGCTCCGAATTGTGCTTCGGATCGTTGACCTGATACAGACCAGACCGAAATTGTATAAAGTGCCTAATTTTTCAGCAATTTTGTTTAATATTTCTTTTAAGAATACCCAGGCAACAGGTTTGATCCATCATACCGTTCACAAAATCTATATTTTCAAGACCAGATGGCCCCATACAGTTCCATAGCATAATGTTCTCTCCGCTGTGTTTAACAGTGGGAGTAGTATGATTCCTCCTAAACTCTATTAGGCTTTCGCCGAGCATATCGCCGTCCATCAGATCCAAAAACATTAATTTTTACTTCATCAACAAAAACTATGGACTTCCAGAATGATTTTGGCTTTTTTACGAACAATTCAGCAAAACGTAATTTAACAATTTCATTTTTTGTACTAATATAAGGTTTACTTAGGCACATTCTGCCCTTAAAACCCGTTTTCTTTATTACATTTCGAATAGATTGAGTTTGAATTTCAACTCGTTTTTTCACCTTAATTTCTAAAACTGGGACACTTAGTTTAGGGTTTTTCTTAATTTTTCTGATAATCTCCTTTTTTCGCTCAGATAAGATTTTAGTCTCTTCTGACCGATGCTTTGTTTCAAACGATTTGGTTGATTTATACTTTGTTATTACATTTCTCACTGTATAGCTTGATTTTCCCATTAGTAATCCAATCTCAGAATACGCCATTCATGTTTTCAAACGTCGCAAAAAACATTCACGGATTTCTGCACCTACCGATTTCCTTTTCACACTCATTTTTAACAACACCCTCAATAAAATTACCTTTTCAAAACACTTTTCAAGCTAGACTATTATAGACGCAATTTACTAGGTAACGCAGTCGAAATATTTTTTTTCTTGCTTATTTTTTATTTATGCAATTTTTTACAACTGAAAACAGGAATTTCGAAAAACAAAATTTCCGTTTATTTCGTTTTTTTTACTTCAAACTTATACCAAAAATTAAATAATCTAGATATTTGGAAAAACTCGACAGCGTTACCTCAAGAAACTCATAAACTAACGAAATATTTTTGTTTTTTTTTTTTGTTTACGATGATCCAGTCATTAGTTATGTTTCTCACCGCAAATCAACTCTTTGTCCTGAACGAAAATGTCAAATTCATGTCACGAGCTTAATTTTCGATATTTTTCAATAAAATTTTTTTGGAAACTCTTCAAAGGTTGTTCTTTACTGTAGGCATTATCCCAATCAAGTTACTATTAACAGTTTTCTAAAAAAAAAATCTTGAAAATGGGTATAAAATGTGCTGCTCTGACTATACCCCCCCTTAATAAAATCAAGGAGACAATCACTCCATCGGCTATTAAAGTACAAATTCTACACCGTAAAGAATTGAAAGACGGTGGGATCCTTTTGAAGACGGATTCGGTGGAGGGGACCCATACACTTAGAAGCAATCTCTTGCAATCTCTTGATAAGTCTTACTCGGTTGGGTCCACAACAGACTTCTCATTTTTGCAGAGAGGACATATATGTTAGTAGGTGCTATAAGTGTCAGAAATTTGGGCACACCTCAGTTAATTGCAAAAGTCAGATAGATGTGTGTGCGAAATGTGCAGAACATCATAGCACGTCTGTTTGCAACTCGCTAAGGCTCAAATGCACGAACTGCTCACTGGCTGGCTGTACCAATTCTTCGCATCCATCCTTTAGCAGAGAATGTCCAGAGTATCTCAAGAGGAAAACATTGGTTCAAAGAAAAATTAATTACCTGATTACAGAAATATAATCATGAATAATATGAGTCTAGAAGTATTTTACGCGAATATTAGAAGCATTAGGAATAAATTTACGGACCTTGAGATATTCTGTAATTCTAAGCCAAAGTTAGATGCAGTGATTCTTAATGAGACTTGGATTTCTAGTAATGAGATTGGTTTATTCAACTTAGATTCGTCGCAATTCACAACTGCAGAGATCATGCCCAAGGAGGTGGCACTGCTATATACATTAATAAAAGGATTCAGCATAAGCTGCTTCATTATGATAGTAGATATCACACTATCATTATTTCTATTGAATGCGACCTTCGGTCAATCCACTTAGGAACATTCTATAGAACCCAGCATGATGATGGTGAAGACTTTATTGAATATGTGGATGCTTTGTATCAAAGGTTTAATAACTTGATAGTTGTCGCCGATACCAATATAGATGCCATTAGCATAAACAATAGTATCTGTGTTAACTATAATAATATGTTGGCAATGAACAATGTGGTACTGCTAAATTGTAACCCTATTAGAATTACATCAAGTTCAGCTACTTTGTTAGACCATGTAACAACTACCGTCGACACTCAATCTGTTGCTTTTAAAGTAGAATACTCAGAATGGCCAGATTTGGATCATCATACTTGGTATATAACAGCATCTGGTATTAAAAAGCAACTGCAACCTATAGTTAAAAAGAACATTTCAGTTTTAGATAAACGACTATATGTTGATTCGGTACTGAAGAAGCTTAGTGAAACGCATGGTGAAATTTCTTTTAAAAACATAATTACTATTCAAGATGCAAAACAGTCGGCTTCGACTATTAAGGAAATCAGAACTAAGAGAGGCAACAATTGGATTACGGAAGATTTAATTAAGGAAACGGATAAAAAGAAAATGTTATATGAAAAAATGAAAATGAATCCAAATGATGCCAAACTCACTTCTGTATACAGATCCTTGAAGAATAGAGTATGTTCCAGGATCATTTCTTTGCTAAGAAAGACTATGTTAGAAGGCAACTTATTTCTGCTGAGGGTGATGTTAGGAGAGTTTGGAAATTCATCAATCAACAACTCTTGTTGGGCAATAAGATAAACAAATCTAACTCTCTCATCACTGCCGATAATCTCGTTGATCATTTCAGCTGTAAACTTATTGAGGACTTAAAAGTGATGTTTAACGTTGACAATTTTGGAAGGCAGAACATTCCGTTGAATTCAAAGTCTCTTTTTTCCGAGCCTACTAATCCTGGTGAAGTATTTGTCATAATTAGCTCATTAAAGAATTCTTCACCTGGAACTGATGGAATAATTCCGAAAACTTGAAATTAGTCGCTACTCAGATATCACCTTATATTTCTGCAATCATTAATAATCACATTACCAAAGGTGAATTCCCTACAGAACTGAAAGACAGACACCATGATAATTCCTATTCATAAATCAGGTGACGATTTAGATCCTTCTAATTACAGGCCAATTGCTTTGAAAGGTTCGTTTAGCAAAATTTTCGAAAAAATTATCAATAAAAGACTAGCTAAGTTAATAGAAAACAGTGTAGGATTTGATACACATCAATATGGTTTTTTTACAAAAAAGTAACACAACATCAGCAATAACAGATGCCTTACAATTTATTAATTGTGAACTTGATTCGAATAAATATGTGGCTGCACTGTTTATTGATTTAGCGAAGGCCTTTGATACAGTTAATCATATAACTTTTTTAGAAAATCTAAGCGAACTTGGAATAAGAGGCTTGGCGCTGGCGTTAATTGGTAGTTTCCTAAAAGACAGAAAAATCCTGGTTAGGTTTAATGATGAAATAAGTAAACAACGAGTAATTAACATAGGTGTTCCTCAAGGGTCAATTCTAGGGCCAGCTTTATTTTTACTCTCTATTTATAATTTATATTTCTCTGGCCTGACTGGAAAATATATTATTTATTTATTATTAAATATATTATTGCTGACGATACCCTTTTGCTATACTCTGCTAACTCTGCTGAACTTCTGGAGCGACAAATAAATAATGACTTAATTGTTTATGGGTCCTGGCTTTTGGGAAACAGGCTTACAATCAATACATGTAAAACTAGTTACATGGTATTCAAGCAGATTAATAAGAGTGAGCTCTGCCTTAACATCAGAATACATGGAGAGGAGATACAAAGAGTGGCTAGATCTAAATACTTAGGACTAATTATTGATGATAGATTATCTTGGTCCCCTCACATAAGTAATGTGAAATCTAAGTTGGTTTTCTGGGTTAGGCTGTTCAGAATGAAATATTACTTGGATTTAGAGCTAAAAAATATGATCTACAACTCTTTTGTGCTGCCTAAGATTACCTATAGTATTTTGAATTGGAGTCGAACTTCAGAGATGGATATTGACTCAATTCATAGAATACTCAATATGATAGTCAAGACAGTGCATGGTCTTGATAAACTGACTCCAAGTGATATACTATACAGACAAACGGATAAATTCAATGTAAGGGATATTATATTTATGGAAAAAGCTAAGATCATATATAAAATACTCAATAGCAATATAAAACCTTCGATATGTCCAATAAGACACTGTGATTATCACAGCTATCACACAAGATTTAAAGATAATATCAGGCTTGATATCGCTAGAACGAATAGAAAACATAAAGATCCTATTAGCTATGGAAATCTTTAACAATTTACCTAACTCTTTGAAGAATTTTAGGTCTTTTCCCGTCTTTAAAAGGCTGCTGAAGAATCACATTAGAACCATGTAAAATAAATTACGTACTATTTACTACTAGTATTAAATGATTGCTGATTTTTGAAATTTAAAAATTTTTTTTTCATCCCTCATACCAGCACTCTGTTGCTGTCTGGGACGCACTTTCTCTCGTTTTGTTTTCTTCTTGAAAATCCTTTAACTAATTTTTATTTTTATTATGAAAGAGCTTCTTCTTCTTCTTTGCATGCTTTTTATTGTTCATCTTTTCCGCTAAGTTCCCATCAATTAACTCTATCTTACTTTCTTTATTCTCCAGTTATCCTATTGATGTTTTCTTTTTAATTATTATATAATTTAATTTCAAATTAAATGTGTCGAGAATGTGGTTTTGGGATTCCTTCCCTATCCTATTCCCTTTCGGGGGATGATGATAATTTTAATTGCTTGTTTCTCGACTAAGCGGCTTACTGCTGCTAGGAAGAAGAGGATCTGCAATGAAGCTGACCCCATTGTGTTATTGTGTTGAAAAAAAGTGCCTGTGCAACTTAGTTTTGAATTCTATGATGCAATCGAATCTGCTCAACATTGCAATCGCCCATTCCATTTCCAAATATTAGCCGTTACTTTTTATCGTACATCAAATAGAAAATATTTGTGCGTATTTTCATAATCCCATTCAAAAAGTATAAGATGAAACATAAATCAATCACTTGCTAATTGATATTTCCTCTTGCTTTTCTTTACAGTTCAACTTACTGATGACGAGAAGGTTGACATGACGCATTTTGACCCGCTTAAAGTACTTGGAACAGGCGGTGAGTTCGACGTCATATATGCCAAAATGCATTATCCCTGTATTGAATTTATTCCGCATAAGCTGGTTTATCTCATTTTACAATTCTATATATTTATGCATACCTCGCAAGTGCTTAAAACATTCGGATTAATAAAAAATCTATAACAAATATTTCAGCTTACGGTAAAGTTTATCTGGTTCGGAAAAAAGGTGGCAGCGATCATGGCAAGCTTTATGCAATGAAAGTGCTCAAGAAAGCAACAATCGTGCAAAAGAAAAAGACGGCCGAACATACCCGCACAGAAAGACAGGTAAGCAGAAAGTGACTTCACCATACTGCCCTACTAAACATAAACGTTCTATCTAAATTTTTTGCATTTTTTGGCTATCACCCGATTCGAAAACTACATATTCTATTACATCATTCTACAAAATAGGAAAAACCTATCTATTGTGGGAGTATGTTAAAATGAATAATGAATAATCCCCCATCTACAAAAAACGTCGCACTACTAAGCATAAACGTTCTATCTACCGTAGATAGAACGTTTATGCTTAGTAATGTGTAGATATAAAGTTTATGCTTAGTAGGGCAGCATACATGTGTAATATTTTGAGTTTTGCGTGCGTTCGTTTTATTGTGAGTGTTATATAGGTATCTTAAGTAATTTTATTCAAAAATCTGTGTTTCTCCGCTTGGGAATGCTTTTCCCCTTCTTCCACTTCCCATATATTTCAGGCACTCGTAAATGAATACGATTGTTAAGATACATCGAAAACTCTGCGCAGATACAAGTAATTGATATACCTTAACATCGTTTGTGCATGTCGAGAGTCGCAACATTGTTGGAAGGGGGTTCGATCGAAGAAGCAGCGTGAAAAGTTCAGGATGCAGAAGATGATGAAGGCAGAAATGAAGAGCGGACCCAATAGCCACATCTCTCCCATGCTTCATAATCTTGCTTGGTCTCAAGCGAATTCGGCTTCGAAGCCACCGTATACTAAGACACCAACATACCTGTACAAACAACGCGCTAAAAAACACATGTATGTTGATCGGTTCAGTTATTCAACTACCGTTATCCACTAGATCGTGGTATTCTAATAAGTATGAACAATCTCTTGTTGTTGTGAAAAAAGGCCGAACATGAAGCAGAAACAGAAGAGCGGAATTCCTATGTTTGACATAGAAATAATTTATACAACATGCCGGCTGTTACAGCTTAAGACTTAAACTTGGAAAGAAAATCAGTTGAACATTGTCTGATTAAGGAGGTAAAAAGTTTCTACTGACTCCAGGCTCATGATAATATGGAGCTGATCCTCAATGTGTGGTTTCGGTTTAATATCGATCAGGTTGGAGATTATGGTAAACTTAGTCTTCACACGGTAGACCTTAGGTACTTAGCTCCTAGACAATTGCTTTTCAGTTTGTACTTCTGTGTTTCTAATTGAAAAATTTAACGTGGACTCTCCCCATCGTTTCGAAAAGTTTAATTAACCGCATTCACCGCATTAATTTCACCGCAATGCTTACAGTAAAATACTTATCGAAATCCTCAAGCCCCGCGACACAACCACATCCAGCAGATTGGGCAACGAGCTCAGCTCAGCCCAAGTGGAACCTGTTGTAAGATAAGATGCTTTCTGGCAACCTAGTTACCGTTGGCCAGCATCATCTCGTCGGACGTTGCGATTTTATGAGCTGGACGGCCTGTTAGTGCGATTACTTTCCTATTTCTTTTTATTTCACTTTCTTCGTCAATGCCGTGCAAAGACTAAATACGAGTAAATATTGCTTGCAATTCTGCGACATGATTTTAGTTCTGATTCCGCTCTATGGAACCGAAGGTGCAGTTGGCGAAGGGGTGTTGTAGGCGATACATTGCTGTGGCGGAAATCCCCACGTTCTGGAGACATGCAGGTGTGTAGCGGACATATGACAGTTTTAATGACATCCACGTTTTGTTGGACTCTGGTCGCATTTCCGCTATTACGATTAGATGATCTTGTAAGTAGCTACATATCACTCGCGACCTAGGTCAAAACACATGACTCAGTGAATATTTATGACTATTCATTGCTGTGGTAATAACTGAAGCGAGTTTGTGACTCAAAGAATCAACATATTTTGGGAAAGAAAGGCTTGAAATGCCATCGATAACCTATTTTAAAAAACAATCATATTTTCCGATACCTGCAGCTCATTTTTTCTAGCCTGCTGTTTCAACTGATCCTTGATGTCTGCGGATTGTTGGTATATTTTCAGCTAATGTTTTTCATTCAATAAGAAGGTCCCTTTTCGGTGCTTGTTGGCTGGTCAATTCTCAGGGATTGTTGCTGCATTTTGGAAGCCATTTTAAGCACCAGATTCATAATTGGATTCTTCTCCTCGCCACCTTGGTCCTCTAAAGTGTGCTTCTGGTCCGTTTCACCATCTGAAAATTCGAACGTTTCCGGATTGATGCCTTTAATTCTCAAGGACTATCATAGCTGTGATAGCAAAGCTAGTCTATTCCGAGTTGTGTGTGTCCGACACTCCGGTTTCAGCTACACTTAACTCGCTTATTAACTTTGGCATTACTTATTAAGTCCACGTTATTTCGCACAATATTTTCTGGCGCTCACAATTGTCATTGTGTCCTTGATTGTTCTGATAGACTGCCCGGATCATTCTAGCTAATATGAATGTGTTGTCGATGCATGTATGCATGCAACAATATTTTTTTTTTTTTTAGGGAAGTTTAGGGAAGTTAAATGTAGAAATGAATGGTAAAAGCTAAACGATAGCCCAACTCTGACAAAAGAAAGTAGTGTGAAAAAAGGAAATATATATGTCCTTTCTTTTGTTTTAGACGGTAATGCTGGCGTGACCCGCGATATAAGCTTATCGAAAGCAAAAACAGTAATAATACTATTGGATATTTTTCATTGTCCACACATTTGTACTCAGTAATTTTATATAAAATAACTTAATTTCAGGTATTAGAGGCTATTCGACAAAGTCCCTTTCTCGTAGGAATGCACTATGCCTTTCAAACTGATACCAGGCTTTACTTAGTATTAGGTAAGTTAAAAAATCGCTCATACCTCAAACCATTAATTGCAACATGTTTCATAACCAGATTACGTTAGCGGTGGTGAATTGTTCACGCACCTGTATAAGAACGAGCATTTCACGGAAGACGAAGTTCGAATTTACATAGCTGAAGTTGTATTGGCCTTAGAACAATTACATAAATTAGGAATAATCTACAGGGATATTAAGCTAGAGAATATATTATTGGATGCCAACGGGCATATAGTATTGACTGATTTCGGGCTGTCAAAAGAATTACATGGGTCCAATGAACGAGCCTACAGTTTTTGCGGAACACTTGAATATATGGCACCAGGTAACATTTATCAATCCCTCGAATGTAGAGGATCTGAGAAAAGTCTGAATGTATTTTTTTTTGCATTTTGCAGAGGTTGTTCGTGGCGGAAGTACAGGTCACGACACTGCTGTCGACTGGTGGTCTGTTGGGGTGTTAACCTATGAGTTGCTAACAGGTGCCTCTCCATTTACCGTAGTTGATGAAAAAAATACTCAACATGACATATCCCGGCGAATCTTGAAAACAGAACCGCCTATTCCCGATGAATTGGGGTCTGATGTTAAGGACTTTATATATAAATTGCTTGTCAAAGATCCCAAAAAACGATTAGGTAAATCACAGTTCCTAAGCTGGTGCATAGTTTAAAATAAATCTAATGCTGATGTCATTTCCAATGCAGGTGGTAGTAAAGCTGACGCATCCGAAATCAAATCGCATCCATTCTTTCGAAAAGTCGATTGGATGAAATTGGCTAAGAAACAAGTAGCGGCCCCTTTCAAACCGAAAATCGAAAACGAATTAGACACGAGCAACTTCAGCGAAGAGTTCACCAGACTTCCGCTCAGCGATTCCCCAGCGGCTGTTCCTCCTAACTCGGATCGATTGTTTAGAGGTAAGGCTCTCACACCCAAATATATCGCTTCAGCCAAGTAATCGCAACACCTTTTTCTTGCAGGATATTCTTTCGTAGCCTCAAGACATCTGAACAAAAATTTCAGCTTCGAATACACTTGCTCCGACAGTAACGACAGTGATGCGAAATCAAACCAAATAGTTATCGAATACTATAAGGTAAGGGCTCTATACTCCGTTTGGCCGTATAATCTCTATAAAATTTGTGTTTGACAAATAGGACTCGCCATTCTTCGCTAAATATGACCTCATATCAAAGCCTATTGGACAAGGAAGTTTCTCAGTGTGCATGCAGTGTATTAATCGAACCAATCGTCAAACCTATGCTGTGAAAATAATCAAACATTCAAAGGAAATCAATCGTGAAATCGAAGCATTGCGTGCATGTCAGGGTCTGCCGCATGTTGTACGTCTTATCGAGGTTCTAAGGGATCATACGAACATTTACATAGTAATGGAATACCTGGCCGGAGGCGAATTGTTTGATCGAATACGGGAATCGGATCGGTTTACCGAACACGAGGCGAGTATTTACTTCCATCAAATAGCCTTAGCGGTGAATGCAATGCATGCGCAGAACATAGTTCATCGTGACTTGAAGCCAGAGAACATTCTATTCACGGAAGCGAAGTCAAGAAGTTTGAAAATTGTCGATTTCGGCTTTGCTAGTCACCGCAAATCGGAGCAATCAATGTCCTCGCCGTGCTTCACTCTGGAATACGCCGCGCCTGAAGTCCTGGCAGCATCACAGGAGACTGCTTGCTATAATGATGCTTGTGATATTTGGTCCCTTGGAGTTATCCTCTATACAATGCTGTGTGGCCATGCGCCTTTCCGAGAACGAGCGGGCCAAACGACGATGCACTCGAACCCGAATAGTATTGAGGAGATTGTCAAGCGAATCCAACGGGGTTCATTCGACACGGAATCGAATGCGTGGCAATTAGTTAGTAAACAGGCCAAAGAGCTAGTTGCAGGACTACTAACAGTTGACCTACAGCAACGTTTGAAAGTCAACCAAGTATTAGAACACAAGTGGTTTAGAAAAGTTCCTACTACGTCACTGTATTGTCCTAGTCGCAGAAAAAGTTTCGAAAACATTGCGGACGAAGTTCGTGACACATTCGGCGCGTTCAGCCAGGCGCGCGAGCAAGGGTTCCGTTTGCAAGAAGTGGACACCGCAAAACTCGCAAAACGGCGTCGTAAAAAGAAATCAAGCTCGGCTTCCCTCGTGAGCTCAAGCGCGGAAAGTGCAACAAGTGGTTTGGGCCGAAGTAAAAGCTCCAGTGGTATCGTGCCTTCCGATACCAACAATCGTTCCATTAGTATAGCTACCTCAAATTCCTCGTCGATCGAGTTTTTGGTCGATGAGCAAGATAACAACAACAGAAACGGAAAACTTGTGGCAATCAAATGCGAAAACCGTGATGTCGTGACGTATTTGATAGACGCCAGCAGTGACAGCAAGGACAGCTTCGATAGAAGCTCTTCGGAGAAGACGGAATCGTCACCTCCTTCCGCAATCGATGAAGTCCTATTGGCTCCGCAACCCAAGTCTGACCCCAACCAATTCACATTCAGTGATGCACATGTGAAAGGCTACCTATCCAAAACAGCTAATACTAATATGGTGCCCGACACGCAAGCGGTACATTTCCTCGGATTTAGCGCCAGCGAAATGAAGCATGGAAAAAGTTCGGTCAGCCAATTAGACTTAGTTCTAAAGTCACTGAAAAAACGAATAGCAAAGAGCGACAAAAATGTGATGGTAAGGAAAACGATGCCAAATAAAACCAAACTACAATCATCGAGACGCGAAGCGCTACGCAAAAAGTTCGAGACTAAGAAAGTAAATGTGGCAACTCGTGCAAACTGTCGGCGGACAACACGCGGTAAAATGTCGAAGGATCCGTCGCCAAACATACGCAGTGTCGCAGCGGTCCCGAAGCCCGAATCGCATAACTCAGCAGCCCCCAAAACATTTGTACCTGATCGACCAATGACCCGTCTGGCTCGCGCGATGGGTCGTCGCGAAGCTATTTCAGATCGTTTCGATTTGTTTTCGGACTCGGTGGCGAAACGTCGAGGTCGAAGACAGCAATGATTAAGAGAGTTGGTCCTAGTGATGGGCACCTGGAGATCCGCCAAGCATAGGATTCTTGCGTCCGAAACTACGCTGAACGTAGCAATATACGTCATTGTGTGCGTAGAGAAACGATATGCGTTATGAACATGATTCATATACAATATCAGTTAGTTATTATTACCCTTTATTATTTTTACTAGATTCAAGTGAAGTAAGCAATGCCTTAGTTCTGTTGGTCTTATTTAAAAACGAAATGTTTCTTAAATCAATTTTGTCTTGTTGAAAATTTACTGATTAATCCGTATTGCCTTAAGATGTTTCTAGTTTTAGCGAAATAAAAAGTTTTAGTATTTATTCCCGTATAAAGACAGATTGAAATATGTACCCCCATTGATCGTAAGGTAACTAGCACTACTAGCAAAAATCGTCTTGAACAAATCTCCACTGCAATTTTATTTGCTCAAGAACGAAACGACCAGCTACCCCGAGAATTCTCAGCTCAATTAATTTGACAGATTCGATAAGTTGGCAATTAAGCTTTTGGTTGTTATGATAAGCGGTGAACTGTTGCTGTCGTTTTGAGTTTGTTCGGAAATGGTCTGTGATTTGACCTGTAAATTTAAGCCTCACAATCAAAACGTGTGCTGCTTTGAAAATAAGCTTTATTACTGTTAGTTTCTGGAAGGAAACTTGAGTGTTGGCTTCAAAGTTTTCATTGTGTTTTCCTCCGAATTCTAATTTTTGATTTGTTGGTGATGAAAAGTTTTGGTGCGAAACTACAAGCATCCGTATAAAAATCTAAACATCGGGAAATCCAATTGCAGCTCGATAGATAATGTTTACAGTGCAAGACAGCCGCAGATGATTTATTAACAGGTTGACCTAACCTAAAATATTGAATACTTCCTCTGATGCCAAGCTTTCGTCATGCTCCCAAGCTGTTAAATCTTAAAAACAAGTTTTTGATTTTACTTTAAACAGCACCTAAACGGAAATGTCACTCAAGTCATGATTTAAATTTATAGTTTACAACCTTCAATTTCGCAAAAATTGATCCAAGTAAATTTGTTTGATCCAGCCTAATCTCAAAATCAAATCAGCATATCGAACGCGCCTTCTTAACGCATAGTTTAATCTGCAGTGATTATTTCATTGCTCGTGCACTCGTGAGAACTCTATCGTTTTTCACAAACTTCCCTCAAACTCTCAAATCCTGCTTATACTCTTCCGACCCAAGATCAAGTGCATTTTGAAATATGGATATGGGAGCAGCATATAGTTATTAGAAAAAAAAGAATATTTATAGACATACATGGACTATACCTTCAATGTAGAAACAATAAAATGCACTGTTAGATAGAATTGAACGTAATATAGTAAACGAAGAAAGAATATTGTAGGTAGTAGTTAAATTATCTAACTTAAGAGAAAATTTTAATAAAGTGGTTTAAGAAATTCTATTTAGAGACGAACGGAAAAATTGAAATGAAAAAGCCAAAAATATTTTTATAGTCAGAATAGAGAAATAGTAAAAAATAAACTAGTTGTAAAACTATGTTGAATTATTATTATTATTGCTATTATCGCTGTACGATCGTTATTATCTTCAAGTAAAATGAATTACAAAACAAACTATGCATATATGTTTCTATTTTCCAATTATGTAATCGAGCAGTCATTTTCTGAAGAAACATAGAAAACTCTTAATGCCCATTTACTAAACACAACGTAAAAGCGAAATAATACTATTGTCGCTTACGGTTAATTTGAAGCTATTGTTAACTTATTGATTGTTTGTCTGAAGAAACAAAAATATGGAAACTATCATAAACTAATATTGTACTTTAAGGTTGCGTTTGAATTGATCGCGAATTGGATTCTTTGTTCTGTACAGCTAGTTACATTCTGATTTACGTATTCTGATTTTGCTGTGTATTTGTTGCTATTATTTAATCGTATAACCAACCCAATTCTTAGGTTTTAATGAACACAAAAAAATCAAAATTGTTCAAATACGTTAGAACATAAATAAATTGTAATAATATCGAGAGAAATGATGGTTTCATAC
>OX376373.1:189577-484543 GCA_947369275.1 Nemotelus nigrinus | reverse complement strand
CGTGATCCGAAATAATCGCAACATTTTATCACTAGAGGGAATTAAAAATGTTTGCAAAATTTAAAATTGGACCCACAAAAATTACACGAAAAGACAACAAAAATTAAGAAAAACAAAACAACTCCCCAAAAACACACACGCAGCTCCAAAAACACAAATATGTGGGGACCGCAAGGTTGGCTGTCATGTGTCAAAAAATTAGTAAAATTATTAAAAAAAATTAGTAAATATAGTCAACCGTTCCCGCATGCGTCGCCACCACTCAATTCGGTGCTAGCAGTCGACCATCGTCAGCACGACCGCAGCGAAGTTAATTCAGGGTAACCTTTGTTTAAATGTAGTCACATGTGATTAGTATGTAGAGTTATATTAGGCGTGTTTTTTTGCTCCTCTATCCAGCAGAGAATAGAGTATATGCATTGGAAACAACAACACTCCTGTACCAGTGAATTCGCAAGTACAGAAATTCTATTTCTCATTGGTAGTTCACGTGCTGGTAGAAAAATGAAAAGCTCATACGAAGTTATCTTTTTTTCTGTAAGGTGGCTTTTGTTTTTTCAAGGTTATGTTGAATGTTTTGGTAGTTAGGAAATTAGAAAAAGCCCTCATAACGTGTAGAAAGTTAAAAGAGGTAATTTTCTGTTAGTTTTTTTTGTATTTTCTATCGATTGTGGTAGTGTATACTCGTTAATTTCTCCTTTTATTTTCAGCTATTTTGTGGTACCACAGCGAATATAGCAACCTATGTCAGTCTTAGCAAATGCACTGCTGTTTTGTGCTAGATCGTTTTTTTGGGGCATAGTTCTATTCTGTTCTGTATCGGAGCTATGGTTATGTTGAATGTTTTGGTCATAGAGGTTTTGGTAGTTAGGAATTTAGAAAAAGCCCTCATAATGTGTAGAAAGTTAAAAGAAGTAATTTTCTGTTAGTTCATTTTCTATTTACTATCGATTGTGGTAGTGTATATTCGTTTTTTTCTCCCTTTATTTTCAGCTGTTGTGTGCTACCACAGCAAATAGAGCAACTTATGTCAGTCTTAGCGAATGCACTGCTGTTTTATGCTGCTGTTTACTAGGCGTGTTTTTTTGTTCCGATACAGAAGAGAATAGGTCTGTTCCCGTACTTCAGCAAACTGCAGCAGTAACAGAATTTGGCAGCTGGCTTCTTTTTGCTGCAAAATTTGGCTTGCAGCAAAAGTACGAAAACGACATGCTGCGAATCTATTTTAATATATTATAATAGATTCAAGTACGGGAACAGACCTTATGCCGCAAAAACAACGAGAAAAATGGAGCAGCACACAGAGAAGAAGGCTTCTACTATCAATAACTGCAGCTATTCTACACCTATGCGTCTCCTGGAGAGACGCTCGAATTCAACATCAATGCAAGTCAAATATCTGTCGCTACCGTTATGCCTCCTATTTCTTCGAAAGCAACTGACTGTAACTGGTTCGAAAAAATTTGAATACATTTGTCAAAAATTAGTGCGGACCCACAATATAACAAATGGATACCAGAAGGAAAGTTATCTTCATCAAAAAGCTGTGGTCTACCACATTTTTCAGCAGTTTCCTTTAAATCGTGCTTCCACCTGCGTTCCCATGAAAAGCACTAGCTGGCGTCACTCGCTTCCAATGCTATTTCGAAATATGAGTTGTTTTTTTTTCGCAATTCTATGATTGTGATCAATGCTAGAATATACAAAGTATATGCCAACCCAGTCTGTGGGAAGCATTTAGGTTGGCACAATCGAGTCAGTTGGCTCTATGACTTTGGAAGATGGTTTACTTAAACACTTGTGATAATTCAAACATTTCATACTATTAAATTTATGATTTATATTATTTCGACAATTCCCATGCATACACAATAATTTAAATTATTTCAAAGTGGTGCGCTTAGTCTTCAATCTACCATGTATATATATATATAAAAAAAAAAAAAAGAATGAGACACAAGTAAATTTCTTCTAGGTAGATAATTGAATTAAGACTGAAGTATTGTTCTTAAGCCGAGTGAGAAGTGATCCATGTATATTTTACCTCCATACAAGAACAAACTAAAAAAAAGGATAATGCCGAAGCCAACAAGCTACTCGGAGATTTTACAAGGCTAATTCACAACTAAGCACTGTGTCAAATGTATAATTTTCGCGCTAAGGCTCACTGTGCTAACTGCGCATTAATAAATTTTATACTATTTAAATTCAAACCCAATAATCATTTTGTGTTGACTTCACTGAAGGATATGTGCTTAAGCTATTCGACTAAACGGAATTGGTAGCTATGTTTTGTACCTAAATTCGAAATTTTATCAGCATCGATTGAAAAATAAAAATATTGGCGGAAGCATCTGTCTCCGATGCGCGACAGGCTGATGCCCGGACATAACTGACAATTTAACCGAAATTGAAAATAACTCGTCGAATAGCTAATCGTTTTAGATTGTGGATAACGTCGGTGGCATGAGTGACGACGCAGTCTGCGTCGTCTCAAAGATCCTTGTGTTTCTCGTAGAAAGCGTCCAGGTACTTCTTGTATTCGGCCTGGTTCGGCCACATCATCGAAGCCTGGGCGTTCAGCGGGCTCTCGTTGTTCGGTTCTGCTAGTAGGGACTGTATCGAGAGGAGGATCGTCCGCACGTCGTACAGTGCTGACCACTTGTCCTTCAAGATGTCCAGGCATATGGCCCCGTTCAGGTCGACGTTCGGATGGAAGCACGGCGTCAGAAACTTCACGACGGGCGCCGAGTATGGGTATGCGTTGGGAAATTCTAACTGTAAGCGGTAAGTGTGGCCCATATACACGGTGTTCATAGGCCCACTAATAGTTCCTATCCATTTGAAGATATTCTCGCCATCGGGGAATGCCGAGACTCCTTTCTCCGTAGACATCATCAGTACCATCAGCTCCTTCTGCAGCCTACAATGAGAAACGCCATCAACAAATCGATAAATCCGAAACCGTTACATGTTCTGTGTTCATGCAAATTGATCTCAGCAAAACAGTTAATTTATTGGTGATATTTGCAACTCGGTTCGGTATATCAAGCTGCCCCCTGAAATTTACGCGTACACACCTTTTGCTCACTGCGTGATTGTCTTTGATCGTCACTGTGTCCTCACTTTGTTTCGACAAATTCGATGACTGCGGATGCTCCGGATTGATGTTCTGTGCCATTTAAGTAAAAATTTGGTTTAGACCGAAACTTAAACTGAATAAAACTATTGACTCAGACAGCGCAACAATAATTGTTTTCTTAGATATTGCAAATCGTGTAATCTCGTAAACTTTCCCTCTTCAAAGCAATCGCAGAGCGTCTGACAGATTCGAACGTTAAAATTTACGAAATGAATTTCCAGCATGAAATCTATGTGAAATGGTGTGGTCCGATGAGATAGAAATATTTTGGTGTGTTTTTTTTTGGTTAGGAGCTGTAAATTTTACTGATTTTGCTTTCTTAGCTTGAGTTTCATGTAGGCTATATTTCTTTGCACTGCTATAAAGCCGGATATTGGCGTTTTATCCAGCATAATCCCCATGCCCAAAAATATTGAATTTCAAACTACTCGAAATTGTCTCCATAGATTACTCTTGTATGGCATTACAGATTGCTGCTTCTCATCATCTGGAAAAGTCAAAAGAATGGAAAAGCTGGGGGCAATTTCGACAATTTCCAATAATTTCATATGACAGATTGTCAAATCCCGTAAACAATTTTTGTCGATCCCGCGAAAAACGTGAAAATTCTTTCTTTTTCTTGTGTATTGTATTTTTCTTGAGTGCATATTTTTCTTGCACGAAATTGGTTGCACAATAAAGACGATAAACGAGATTTATTTGTTTTTTGTTTGTCGATCGGGTTTGTTTTGTATCGGAGTTCTTTTTCTTTCTTGAAGTTGCAACTTTTTTTTGCAATTTAGATTTCGCATCAAAACGAAATTAGTTTGCAATAAAGACGATAAACAAGATCTATGAATACGGATTTGCAGTGAAGATGGCTTCTGAAATGAGTAGTTCGATGCACTCTCGTCGCATTGGCGTGTTGCATGGAACACCCGAAAGTGATTTTAGCATCGAATGTTTTCAGAACTATACTGCGGCTGAAGTATTCGTGCAAGGACTGGCTGGTATCGTAAACCAAGGGGATATAGAAGCAATGATTAGGGCGCAGAAACAAATGTACGTATATTCCATACATACAAATGGTATATTTCACGATAAATGAACCCATCGTCTATGTACAATATCTGGCCCGAGTCAATTTATCCCGACTATTATTTGTCTTTTCCATAGGCTACAACGCTTCGAAAAAACCAACGAAATGCTAGTTAACTGCAATGCCCTGAGTGCAAGTCGTTTAAAAACTGCAACAGAGGACTTCAAAAAACATACCAAACTGCTTACTGAGATGAAAAAAGATTTGGAATATATTTTTCGTAAAATTCGGAATATCAAGATGAAAGTTAGCCAACAATATCCAGATGCTTTCGTTGAAGCGACACCACAGCGTAACAGTTTCGCCGAGGAAGCAGAAGACGATGATGTTGACAGTGTTGTTGAGAACCCAGTTGCATCAACGTCTTTGCAGCGAGACCCAAGCGCTGCAGGAACCAGTGCAAGTTTCGAGAAAAAGTTGAAAGAGCCAAAAGGAGAGAAACTGGAGGACGGGACTACTGTAGAATATGTACAGATGGAGGAGAGTACGGACAATGGGAAACCCATCGAAAACGAACTGATCAAGAGAATTTGCTCGATCGAGAACACGACGAACGCCAATGATTCATCAGATTGTACATCAGAGGATACGGGGTGAACGGTTAGTTGATGTGATGGAAAAATTTAATTTTAGTGGCTTTAATGGGCATTGACCATAAGTGCGACTCTGTAATTCCAGTTTCTTGACAAAATATTTTACCGTTACTAAAATTTAGCGCTAGTTTGCAATTTAATAGTTCCATTCAAATAAACCGAATACACGAATCACTTTATCAATGCTATAAATGATAAATACGCATCCAAGTATTAAATATAAATATACTTACTTTTCTCATGCACCAGTCGTTAAGATAATTCAGTCTTTCGTGGGGACAATCCACCAATCCCACACTACCATGTGGATTTTTTGAATTTCTTTTAAAAAAGTAGGTGTTGGTTGCGAATTCTAGTTTTAGCAACCAAGAATAAACTGCCTTAATGTTGGGAAACAGGGAGGATGCTGTAGAAGTCAAACAAGCAAGATTTCTTTGGAAAAGTCGAAAAAGCAGCTGGAAGAGTCGAAAATTTCGAATATTTGCAGTAGGATATCATTAGGCGCGTTTACAACCTGGACTGACTTAGGGATTGAGATTGAAACAATGGAAATTAAACAAAGGTTTCTATTCCACCGTTTCAATCTCAAACCGCTTTGAATCCACTTTCAAGTCATGTATACGCGCCTATTGAGTGGCTCCAGCATCTTGCCCCAATGTCTTGTCCCAACAAATTTCCTCCAGTATTCCATTTCCAGTTATTGCGACTCTGCTGAAACTCTACAACTCGAGTTCGAAAATGCAATTTTCGAAAGATTTGTTTACCTGACGTTTGCATTCGCGTGTTGTCTCTTGCAGTGGAAGGTTGTAGCCGGAGAACTGCAGTGATTGTTTTTCTCCGAAGAGAACTGTAGTGATTGTTTTTCTCCGAAGGACGGTTTTTCTCTGAAATTGACAAGACGTGAATCAGCGTGTCTTGAACTGCGTGTTCGCGTCGTCGCGTTGTTTTTGATATGCCTTCGTGTTTTGTGTGTTGTGTTGTGTTTTGTCCCATTTTCTAAAATGAAAATAATAACTAACTATAATTAATAAATCGAATTAAAAACCGAGTGTTTTAAAAAAGACGTAAACCGATGGCCAATACCGATAGGACAAGGCCAACCCCTGGTTCATAGAAGTGTGAACCGCTTAATTAAAAAAAAAAAAAAAAAATACCTGACGTTTGACAGCTGTTTGATGTGGTTGGATGTGGTTTTGTCCCGCAGAGCTCGTAAATCGTAGGTGGCGGTCTTCATTCGTTTATTCTATGTTGTGTGATTCGGGAGTTAGTTTAACGGAATCTAGCGATATTCGTCCTTATTCAAGATTTTATTCGTGCAATTGAAAATCTATAATTGCCAGGTGGATAACTAAAAAGTAGCACTTAGCAGAGCGGTTTATAGAAAGTAACAGGTACCGCTCTCACTACCAAGTGGTTACACAATAAGTAGAGTAATTTTTAGATGAATGCTAATGATTAGTATCTAAACTTTAAATGTGAACTACTCTCAATTATAGCCCAATACTAAAACTCCGATATGTTCGTGAAAAATTTTACAAGTGTGACCTCCACTAGGGCAGATTAGGCGGTACAGCAAATTCTTGGTTTGATTTTTTCCCGGCTGGTGGAACAGCAACATTGAAATCGTCGATCACGAATGAGATTGTACTTTGACCCGATTGAGGTGATCAGTCGCGCAAGCGGGACTAAAATAAAGTGCGCATTGCTGATTGTTAGCAAGTATGCTAATTATTGCAAAGAGCCGATTCGGAGTTCCAATGCACCACTGCTTGATTTTTTGTGCATCGAAATGAAAGCCATCATCTTGTGGTAGACTACTGCTTTCACTGTAGAATTTTCCAATTTTATTTCCAATTGCAAGTGAAAGTTGAATTACTCCCGAGCGCAGAATAGATTTTGAACTAAATAATAAGAGTCAGATTATTGATGTTGTAATCTAAACGTCTCTGATTAATCTCTAGTAAGATATTATTTTCTTGCAATTAGAAGTTGCAACAAATTTTCCTGTTAGATTTGCGTTATTTCCATTTTTTTTTCATTCCTACGAATTGACAGCAGTTGCTTCAATTACAGTGCATGATGATAAAGTTAAAAGATGTTTGCATAACTCATTAATTCGTTTGCGTGCTCAGTAATTTATGGTAAATAGAATTAAATGAAAAGATCACAGTAACTAGACAATATAAGGTCTGTTTCCGTACTTTCAGCAAACTGCAGCAGTAACAGAATTTGGCAGCTGGCTTCTTTTTGCTGCAAAATTTGGCTTGCATTTGGCTTGCAGCAAAAGTACGGAAACGACTTGCTGCGAATCTATTTTAATATATTATAATAGATTCAGGTACGGAAACAGACCTATAGATCACACAATTAGCATAATGGTGGCTAATCTGGGATTGTTTTCACGCTTCCATTTTGATTGTTACAATCTCGGAAAGAGATATTTGTATGAAGGGTTCCTCTTTGAATAAATACAGTTTAATGTTGTTTTTACTTTCAAAGTTGATCCAATTATCAGAGAAATCCTAACTATTAAGAACTTATTTGGACTAAATGTAACTTGTCTTGTATGCTTGTTGTTTTGCTAGCTTGCTATTTTTATTAAATGTACGTGTATTGTCGAATAATACCAAACTCGAGTTACCATTTTAGCCGTATAGATACTAAGCTTATGCATGACAAAAAGGTGTCAGAACCAGAGAACCTTTTCCTATAGATATGTTTATGTAGGTTATAACAATTGAAATTCTGCCATTGATTCCGGATGTCCTTGCCTGTTCAGAAAACTATCCATTGTGTACCTACCGATAATTTTTTGTTTGTGATTTCAATTTCGTAAAATATTTTATATCGTATAATTGTATTACCTATTTCCACCGTATATTTATATTTGATGTGATTTTTACCAATTATAAATATATATATATATATATATATATATATATATATATATATATATATATATATATATATATATATATATATATATATATATATATATATATATATATATATATATATAAAATCGTTTTCAAAAAGTAGTAGTTTTCCCCACAACGTCAATCACCTATTATATACCGCTATGCACCAGTTAACAAGTCGAGCACCTTTAAAAAACTACGTAAATGCAAAAACCTTTCGTAAGCTTTATGCATAAATTTTTCAGAATAACATAAACAAGTTCAAGAGCTATAAGAATCAACTATCAAAATTACGAATAGGAACGTATATTTCTTTGTTTCTACCGTTCTCTATGGTTGTGCATGCTTCTACCGCTATTATTCATGTTTCTACTGCTTTAAGTTCTCATAATTTTCGCAACTTTTCTTGCAGAATGCATTTTTTTTTATATTCTTTCCTCCATATTTTTTTCCATTATTTTTTTAATTAGTTTCTGATACTTACTTGTGCAACGCTTTAATTATAATATGTCAGATATCTTCATTTTTCAAATTCAACAGAATTATTAACCATGTATATTATGTATCATATATTGTATCACGGTCAATTAGATCAATTAGTATGTAAACCATCTGAATTCTAAATAGATATGGAGAAAAGAAAATATGTATTATTGGACTATATCCTAGACCTTGGACGCTACATTGCGTTTGTATGCCTATAAGATATCAACAAGTCATCGAGAGTTTATGATGTATTATTCAGCGATTGTATGTGTTGGCAGCAAAATTCAGTTATCGCATGTTATCTCAAGGCTCATATCGAATTCCCTTAACAACTTAAATTTTTGTTTTATGTATCTGCGATTGCAGCATCATTGGTTGCCAATATTTGCACTTTTGTCGATAATACACCCCGAAAGTACCGCAATCACGTTATAGGCATTCAACGCTAATCAGAAATGGTTTCTTAAGATTACCAAATGAACTTTGAGCCAACATGACGACTCAACTCGGTTCGTTTTTTTCATTCAGATATCGGTCCGCAGCTGCAAACCAAACTTGCGAAATGGACGCGTTGACAATTGTGAAAAGATCAAAAATTATCATCCTTTGCATAGCGATATCGTTCTTTACATCTGGCCTGATTATAAATTTCGCGCAGTTCCTGCTCCATGTATTTCTGAAACCGTTCAGTAAACATCTCTATCGTCGTTTGATGTACTATTTGTGCTATTCGTTTTATTGCCGTAAGTATTTTGACTTGCGTTGAACAAATGATAAATAGAAGTTAATGCTCCGGCTGATTTGCAGAACTAGTTTTCGTTGCGGACTGGTGGTCGAATAGTAAATTGCACGTGTACGTCGATGACGATGTACTAGAGAAACATGCAGGCAACGAGCACGTTTTGCTGCTTATGAACCACACCTACGAAATTGACTGGTTGATGGGATGGGTGTGGTGTGAGAAAGTGCAGGTCCTTGGGAACTGTAAAGCTTATGCGAAGAAAGTCATCCAATATTTCCCGGTTGTAGGTTGGGCATGGAAATTTGCTGAGTTTGTGTTTCTAGAAAGATCCTACGATAAAGATAAGGAAATAATTGCGAGACAATTGAAGGAAATCTTCGATTATCCAGATCCTGTTTGGGTAAGGTGATATCGAGAAGTTGACGTTTGAAATCGAATTGTTTCGCGTTTTTAGCTCCTCTTGAATGCCGAAGGAACGCGGTTCACGAAAGAAAAGCACGAAGCTTCCGTTAAATTCGCTACGGACCGTGGTATGGTACCACTGAAGCATCATCTAATTCCGAGAACAAAAGGATTCACAACTAGTCTGCCTACTCTGCGCGGTAGATGCCACGCTGCCTACGATATAACACTTGTATTTAAAAAGGACGACCCAGTAAGTATCGACATAACTTGTATAGAGCCCATCAAAAACCATTCAAATAATTTGTGATGTAGGTGAGGCCAACTATATGGAATTTATTGATGGGTCACGCAGTCAACGGATACATGCTTGTCCGCCGATATCCCATCGACTCGCTTCCAATGGAAGAAGAGGCTGCCGCCGAATGGCTTCAAAACTTGTTTCGCGAGAAGGATAAGATTGTAGATAGCTTCCACACGCACGGAGACTTTTTCACGAGTTCAGGCATAAAACCGAAGAAATGCTACGTTCAGAAACGTCGTGTCTACACGCTTCTGAACACGGTGTCTTGGATGATAATTACACTCACCCCCATCTTGTATTACATAGTTAATTTACTGCTTAGTGGATCACTATTATACTCTTCAATAGCCATTGGAATTTTAGGAGTGTGTAAGTAAATTTTCGGAAATTGGCAGCTACGCTACTGAAAACATCGAGAAATGTCAGCGCTCACCTATTCTTAAATCTTTTCAGTTTTCCTACTTCTGAAAAATTCAATAGGAATGTCGAAAATTAGTAAAGCCTCCACCTACGGCGCAATAACACCGACAAACTCATCAAAGTGATTCGCGAGTCGAACCTGAAACCAAACGCACAAATTGTGAATCAGCAATATTATGAACGTATGCATAAAATTTACAAAAAAATAATAAAGTTAATAACTAGGTAACAGCCTATTAATTCCGTTTGAAGGAGAGGAAAAATTGATTGAAGCAAAAGCTTCAGGAGTAAATTTGTAGAAGTTGTCCGTAGCACAAAATATGTTTTGAATCATCGATGCCAATGAGAAACTTATATTTGTGTTAATAAGGCGATTGAAAAGACCCAAATAATATAAAATAATTCTGTAAGCACACAAAAATTCTAAATTTATGAAAACAGTGCATGAAAACAAACAAATAAGGAAATTGTGGACAAACTTAATTTTCGATTCATCTAAATTGTCTGTCAATTTTAGTGTAGCACAAAGCATTCTTCCATTCGAGATAATTCATTTTATACCGAGTAGACGATAAAAACTTGAAAAAATTATGTATTTGCTTTTTAGTCGTGAACGACGTCTTTGAGTTTTTGACATAATGTAAATAAGTTAATGTTTTTATAATGTATTAAGTACTTGATATAAATGATTAGATTTTAAATTATAAGTGTTGGTTGCTTCCATGATGTTGACTAAAAGTTATAAGGAAAAATAAAAAAAAAAACAGAATCAGTGGCAAATAAAAACTTGAAATTTATTTTGTACAGTCTTTGAAATGTATGTTTTGTCGCTTGATTCACATTTGAAAATCGGAAGGAAATGTATCAGGAATCATCTCATTAAAGCCGGATCGTAAATTATCATATGCTTAATAACTACGAAAAAAAGAAAGAATATTTTCCATTATTGATTGAAGTCTAGTATTATGCTCTTGGCGGATCGTAACGAAACATTTCGTTTTGCTCTTCAGTATTATGCTCGGAGACGAACTCATAAATGCTAAGAGATGGCTTTGTTTCATTTCGTAGCTTTTCAATGGAACGGTTCTATTTTCGATGACTGAAATAACCACTTCTGATGGTATGGTGTTGCTTTTATGGAAGAAAATTTAGGAATGAAAAGAAATATCCAGTCTCATTTAAAAATTTTTGATTTCGGCGTGAAATTGTAATCCTCAAAACAATTATATCAAAGTATCAATGTCGGCGCTTTCCGTGGCATTATCGTAGTATCTGTTTAAACTTTCAGTTTCTCAACAGAAGGTTAAGTGGATAAAATTCACTATCTCGACGTTTGTTCCGCCAAGTGAGGTAGGAGTTCGGAAACCGTGTTTCGGCATATTTTGCTCATTTTTTATTGCCAAATGCACGATTCACTTGAATAATAAGAACTGTGTTTTCGAAGTCATGTTTTGATCGCGGTTTGTTTAACTGAGAGCGTACCATCCATCCACAGCGGAATTTGTTGTTACCAATCTGTGAACGGATACCTGAGTCAGTGATGCTGATTGATACCTGCGCCAATTTCAACACCTAAATCCGCAACGGGGATTTAAGTTTAACATCTTTACTTTGCTGCTATGATTATTTGTATGTAGCATCCAGCATTCTTGCCTTAGAAGTGAATCTATGGCAATGATACATGCCACATTTGATGTGACCACATTGTGGTTAACTTTTAGCTCAGACGGTTTGGTAGAAAACATTCCGCAGCACTTTTAATTAGTGCCTCGAAATCCTGGATAGCTTTTAAACTATCAATTTGCTACATCAAATCTCATCTCAATACTTCAAGTATATTCGCATAACCACCCAATTGGCCCAACATTATATCAAAAACTGTTTAATGATCAATAAAGATTTTATTTGAAATATATATATTTATCGAAAAAATAATACAGTGTCATCTATTTAGATTTGATTTGTATCTTTTCGCTTACATTTTACCTCTCTAATAGAAATAATGTTTCATCGTAGATATCAATAGAATAACGATAATAAAATTTAACTATAATGCTTAAGTAGCTAGCACGTTTTGAAAATAAATACTCTCTAATTTTTTTGTATTTGTGTGTGTGTTTGTGTCTATGAATAATATTTTCATAGAAACAGCTCATCGTATGTATTTATGTATGTATGCATGTAGTCATAGTATAGCAATTCAAAACGTTTGACAAAACAATTTTCTTCTTTTCTTCACTTTTTTCCTCTCTTTTAAGTAGCTTCATCTCGATATACAACCTCCTCCTTTTCATTATTTTCTTCTTCGTTGCATCTATAGTTACATAATCTTATTGGTACCGACTTCAATCACAGTTAAGTTCTAACATATATATATATATATATATATATATATATATATATATATATATATATATATATATATATATATATATATATATATATATATATATATATATGTATATATATATATATATATATATATATATATATATATATATATATATATATATATATGTATATATATATATATATATATATATGTATATATATATATATATATATATATATATATATATATGTATATATATATATATATATATATATATATATATATATATATATATATATATATATATATATATATATATATTCTCATCGCTATTTAGCTATATTTAACAAAAAACAAAAAATACTAATAGTAAAAAACACAACAAGGAAACTTTTATGAGTGAATCGATGAGAAACAATAACAAAAAGGAATTCCATAATAGATTTCCCTTAGTGATTCAATTTTCATGGTTTAAAATTGTAGTGTTTTTAAGTTTTGAAGATGACATCTTTCAATTTTTTCAGGCTTTTGTGTTGTTTTACACCTAAATTAACAAACAATTTTTTCCCAATCTTAAAATACTCTAGCATTTAGTCTTCTGCAAATTTATGTTGATTGATATTTCATTTGTTTGCTTTTAACTATTTTAGTAGTTTTCGGTGCACTTAATACTGTTGTCTCTATACTGTGAGTTTTTGTGTTTATCGTTAAGTTTTCTTCTTTCTTTTTTGCGTTGATAGAAAATGCCGAATACTGATTACTGATAGTTATAAACGAATATTTTTGATTTGACTTCTTTTACTTTTGATAAAATCGAATGTGTAGCTATGATCGTTTTCATGTTACTCTTTTTACGTGTTGTTTTTCGAATGGGTAGATTGAGGGTTATTGCTGTTACTTTTCGATGGCGCTAGAGATGTTAATCAACGAGATATATAAGTTCGAATAAAATGATTTCGTTCAACTCAGCTACCATTTTATGGAATCCCAAAGAAAAAAGTACTTTTAAAATATATATTATCTGTATACAACTTTAGTCCATCATCTACGGGGTCTTATTACGTATGTTAATTTCATGTGAAATTTGTGTTTTTTTTTCATTTTCCTACAAATACGACATATTGCTTTTTGCATTGATAATAGAAGTACGACCTTATATAACTGCACAAAACCAGTTCAGCGAGTTGTACGATTTGTGTTTGTCTCATGAATTCGTTTATCGTCAATTAGTTTTGTGATTATTCTACGCCGGGATCGGAGCTTCTTCGTAGAAGTCGGGCTCGTCTTCAGCATCGCCAGGTGGTTTACTGCCATCGAGCTGAAGGTAATAAACATATATTAGTATATTGAAGCGTATAGATATTGCGCAAACGTACAGCATCCATTTCGAGTTCTGTGAAGAAGTTGGCCAGCTTGATTTTCATGGGGACCAATATAATCAAGAAGAATGGGAAGGCGAGGGAGATTTTGGATGACTTCACAGTCCACAGAACGCCCAACATGCAGACTTGGACGGCTGTGAAAATATGCATTTTCCATGTAGGCAGACGCTTCACGTACGCAGTTGGTGGATGATGTTTCACGGGCATGAAGAACAGTCGGAGTCTGAAACAACCAAAATGAAATTCAGAATGCCAACAGAAACCATTTGAGTCAACAAAGATTACCTCTCAAAGAATTGTACACCACTCATTGACGCGACACCCATATACAGGAACACACCGAACAACACAGCCATAGGAATGAGACGCAACAATGGAGCCATTGTTACAGACAATCCAACCATCAAAGACACAAAGAATGCCGATAGTCTTTGCTCCTTCACTCCGATTATTCGTGGGGACTCCCCAGGAGCATGAGTCCTGCAGGGAAAGACACCAAATGTAAAAAAATACTCTTTAAACAAACTGGATGCTTACCTTGACATAATAGTCACGGCAGACACGTGAGCGATCGAACGCACTGTAGCTGCACAATGCCACGGGCATCCGAAGAAACCACAGCCCGCATTTAGTAAGCACAGTAACACAATATCTAAATGTAAACCTGACCCTTTTTTCAATCCTCGTTCAGGCTTGTCTAAAATCAGTTCCGTGATGTGCGTCTCCATGAAGATCAAAATGTAGACCAAAAGAGCCGGAATGCCTGCCGCAAACGGTAGCCAAATCGGCTGACCTCCCAACGGTATAAGCCACCCTCTTTGAGTCGGTTCACTTGGCGAAATACCCTCTGGCACCGTCAACTTCTCCGTGTATACCTCTGGAATCAGATAGTCGACCATGACAAAGATAGCAATTGCAATTGGCACTCCAAAGTCTCCAAGTGCTCGCCGAGCACTTCTTCCCAGAAATGTCGAGTTACGGAAAATCTTTAAGTAGTAGGCCACCGTGAAAGTTCCCAGAGTAAGAATTGTGCAAAAGAGTGCAGTGTTGGGCTGATTAATCAGTCCCGAGCTATCCTTTGATGATAGGAAGGTGCTGTTACTGTACTCATTTACAGTCGCCTCCATCATGGAGCTGTTCATTGTAGTAGTATTGAACGAAATATCCGTGTCCGTTTCTATCTTATAAATATACTCCGACAGAAGTGGGTGCTTTTTGTAAACTGTGATCAGTTTTGATACCGTTTCCATAATATAGATTAATGTAATCAATGCGGAGAAAATCTCTTGGGTGAAACGTGTAAATAGGCGCACATAGACACTTCCCTCAAACGCCGACACTGTCAGAGAGATGACGGCAAGCCATACTCCAACATAGGCTCGAACGGTGAGAAAATCAAATGAATTATCTATGCAGAATTTAAATAAGGCTTCGTCAAATAGCAATAGCGGACCCGTTGTTCCAATGATACATAGAGGCTGACCAGATACAAAGACGAAAAACAATCCGACAACCGAAGCAGCCAGCAAGGTTTCTGATATTCCCATCAAGTTGTGAGTTTTGTCCGAAGCTAAGCCTCCGAATGTGATGGCTGTAGACAGCGCGGCAAAGTACATGAAAATTGCCGCCGCTAGCGTTTCTGAGTTCAACCCGTCCATAATGTCGCTTTTGTACATAGGTATTCGCCGCTTCAAGTCGTTCCGAAGGCCACCCCACCATTTATGTGTTTTTTCTAATGGACTTGCTGGCGGTTTCTTCTCCTTATCGCCGTATGCGTCAATGAGCGGTTTTTCCTCAATGAACTTTTCGTTCTTCGATTTTTCCTGGAGGAATACGATTAGGAATATTATTAGTAAAAAAAACCGAATTTACGTTGCGAAACAGTTCCTCACCTCTAACGCTTTGGTTTTCCGTGATCGAATCCAATCCTTTTTGGCCTTTAACTCTTCAAACGGCAGCAAATCATGTCTGTCCCAATTACCAGGCGGCAGCACAATTGAGTCGTCCAAGAACTCATTAATGGCAGACAACAGTTCTCTCCTGTCATCAGCTCTGTAGGCAATCTCGTGGAAATGCTCGTTGGCCATAAGGGTAGCAATCGCCCGACCGATTTCATGGTAGTCTAAATCAATAGTTTTCGGACCGAGTAGAACGAACAAGAAACGAACCGGGATCGGCACTTCAGTGATGCTTGGCATCGGTACTCCCTCGGCCAAACGTACAAATGCTATAGTGGGTTGTGCCAAAAATTCCACTGAACCAACCTTTAAACGTAAATGAACGTCAGGACATTCCAATAATGAAATAGGTCGGAAAAATTCTTACCAGAACTGTTGTTGCTTCGGCACCTTGTGGAATCCTACGAAGAATCGTGTCGTTTTGTAATCTCTTGAGGTCCTCTTGTGACGAGGAGTAATCATCACGCATTTCAATTTTGAAATCTGATGGTTTGCGATTGCCTCCATTGATTTCAGTCGAAGGGATGATACGGGGTTTCTTATCTTCAGATAGATTCTACGCATGCAATATAAAGATAATTTTTTTCAGAAAACACTACAAGCGACGAAAATGCGCCAATTAAAATATGAAACAATTAAAATCTACCTACAGATCACAAGTAACTCTATACTGCAGAGAAGACAAAACACATCTTTATTACTGCAATGTTTTAAACGATAAACAAAATAAGGGGTAGCATTCTCTCATATCAACATTTTTCTATTCAAGCTTTCTAATAATAATCGATTGGAGTTCTATATTTGATGTGTGTCGACTTGGTGTTATTCAAAGAAACAATTTTAATTGTCTAGAAAATTACGTGAATGCATTAGTAACTAGTTAAGGCCAAATCTCGAATAGAGGACGTACTAAACACATTAACAAAACTAATATTTACGAAAACACTGGTAAAGGCTCCAAGAAATTTGGTTATGTGAACATGTTTAGATGACTCTGAACAAAACAAAAATAATAATGTACTTGAAAATATTTCCGAAACGGACTGAATTTTGATGTTCCCAAACAAACATACATAGATAAAAGAAATGCATGTATTTAACTATTTGATACTATTGAATTTACGCTTATGTATGACATTGTGGAATGCCTTCGATACGCGCGAAACATTATTGGAGCCACTCCTAACGATGAACTTTGCGTCGAACATACGGACGATCTGGGAGCTCCATCGACACGCAGAGAATCTTCTCCCGTCCACAAATACTATTTTTGATATGCATTTATCGAAGACACGAAGAAAGAAGAAAACAATAAATATTTTTAGATTCGATTTGAGAGAATGCGGACATCAGAATGATATGATTCAAATCATCTGATTGAGTGAATGTAAGAGTGATTGATTGTTATGGCAGCTATAAACTCATAAATTACCTATCGTCATGCAATGCATAATTGGCTGCCAATCAAAAGGAAATGAAAAGAAATTATTCCCATGAACATTATTATTTCATATTTATGACAATTTGTGATTTCGCAAAAAAATAAATCTATGACATTTGGAGCTTATCTAGAATGAATTTAAATCTGTTGCATATTTGCTTATGCGACTGCCAATGTAGGTTTGCATTAAACATTAATAATACAACCTGCTTTTAAAAACAAGAACGCTTATTATCACATAGTTCTCAATTATACGTTTGCTGTATGATAAAATTATATAAGAACGTTGTTCTCAATCGCTTTTCTGTGAATCTTTCACGCGAAAGATACAATGTAAATTTCATGTCGAGTGACTAATTGCAACTTTACTCACTATCCGATTGTTGCTACTTTTTGTGTGGAATAGTCAATTGAGTAATAAATAGTTACCATTGGGGAGGCAAGTCAAACATATTTAAAGATCTCTCTGCCTAAAATTCTGATTTTACATCAGGATTTAATCAAATACTCAAAAAATGCATACTATAAGTTTTTGGTGTTTAAAATAGTGGTAGGCATTATCATTGTCTGCTCTCATCAATTCATACAAAATTAGTAGGATCTGGACGGTTACAACTACACTGATTTTTACAACACCAATTACTTGAGTCTGAATATTATCTGCTTACTTCTCAATGGGATTAGAGCATGTTTTAATAATAAATACAATTTCACAACAACATGAAACACTTGATTCATTCAATACGAACCTGCAAACTTGCATAGCTACTGTATTTTCTTTTTGCATACGCCAGCGGGCCATGTGTTTCATTGACATGGCGATGTCGCAAAAGTAAAGCTCGCATCAAAGTCGGTTTATCGTCAGCCGAAATTAGTTCTTCCAAAACCATCTACAAAAAACCCACTGTAATCTCTTATTCTGTTGAGATAGAGTGCATCATGAGAACGCACCTGTTCAACAATCCTGTAAGCAACGGCCGGTAGATCCTTTTCTTCTAAATCCAAAAGTACAACACCCGTTTCAAGGCAACGCCTCAAATTGAGCAGAGAATGGAATGATAGCGAGGCAACGTGCGGTTTACCCCAACGATCCGATCCTTCTTCAATGTGTTCTTCATACTTGATCCACCTAGCGGTTTCTTTCCATTCGCGATCGTCACCCATACCGGTCAGCTCGTCGAGTTGTACGAATACCTAAACCATTTACAAGAAATTGTTTTACAATTCAGGTAACCTAGTGCGAACACGTGCAGCAGTACCTCATGTGGACTGTGGTCGAATCGTTTCTTTCCATACAGAGTCGGTGGCACACTGATTGTAAAATCCTTGTGTTTTGCAGACGAATGGTGGAACTTGTGGCGTCGGAGACCTCTTGGATCTTCAGATCGATGCGAAGTCAGCTCGTTAATATCGGCCTCCTACAATGAATCAGATGTGTTAATTTATTTTGTCCTTAATACAAGAAATCCACACAACAAATTTACTAACAACCTGCATTTTTTTATCCTTCATGTGAAAGAAAGTAAAAGGGAAAGAACGATAAAGAGGCGCTAAGTGTTTTGAAGTACAATACGATACAAGTACAATACAATGAAAATATGCATTGCTCAAATTACATACCTCCAATTCCGAGTCTTCAGGTTGTATTGAAATCTTTGGACCTTCACCGCTGACTTCACTAGGTTTTCGTTGTTCAACACTATCCTGGTGCGAGATTTTGCGATGCTTAAAGTATTGGTGGCGACTGTAAATGAACCAGATGTAAAGTTTTTTGTGAGCATAAATGTGTGACTTCTGGAAAGGCAAGCACTAAATTTAACTAAAATACGTACTGTGTCACCTATTTTTTTATTTTTTACTCTGACGTGATATATTGCTAAAGCATTGTTATTCTCGGCTAAATTCATTCCACAGCCTTTGGTTCGTTTGGTCGAAAGACAGGTTTGACGTTCAAAGTAAGAACTGAACTCGTTCAAAATAACTTCGCGTACTTGGTGAAGTTTACGTATGTATATTTATCCAAATTAATGCCACAATACTTTAATTCCCACAAAAATTGGAAGCGATTTATTGCAAATTAAGCTCTTGAGCCCAATGTCAAGCAAACTCACCTGAGAAAGCAAATATATTTGAAGAATTTATTATGGATTTGCGGCTGGTTTTGGTTTATATGCCTCCTATACAAGGTCTGTTCAAATAGCATCTTTTTATTGGTAAGTCGAACAAGGCTTTGATGGCAAGGCTAAGAGGCTTAGGCAAACTGACCACTGCGAAAGTAAGCAGTTGTTGGCAAGCCGTTGATGAGTGAACACGTGTTTGGGAGAACCGTTTGTTTTTTTTTGTTTCCGGAAAAATACCAGAAAAAGTTGATTCGAGCTTGTCGTTACTCATACTTTCGCAAAACTCGAAAAAAGCTTGGTCACCAAGCAATGAGATAAGATGCAAAAGCTTGAAAAATAGCCGCTCATCTGTAGAGGGAAAAGCAAGTTCTAGCATGCCCTCAAATTCCAATAAGGAGGTTTTCATTGATTAAAAAGAAGCTGATGATCTCTCGAAGGTAGCTTGGTCACAAGGTCACCATTAATATTGGATGCATTTCAATAGCTGGACATTTAGCTCCCTGGAGGATCTCAGCAATATTAGTGAAAAAGTTTCTGAAAATTGAGCATTAGCAACTTCGTTTGTAGGTCTCACAGTACTTATTGAATATCCCGAGGCTCAAATAGCAAGGATGGTCCACAATGGTTGATCATGAGTACGTCAACAAGGAGTAGTACTAGGGGGTTCTGGATGGCCTTTGTTCCACAGTGAGACAGAAACGGCCAGACATGTGGACAGTTTCATCTTGATATGCAAGCACGCACAGCACCTTCAATGATTTTTGGTGAGGATTTTGTTTATAGGAAAATAAACATTTCTTTTTTTTTGCTGCTGTTCACTACTTTTTCTTAGCAAAATGATTCGCATTCATCTTTCAAACGAGTGTGAACAGTAAGCTGTAGTTTCTTGGGTCATTGAATTGGTTTTATGATATCTGTGGCTAAACGATAGTCCTAGACATAATAGATATATGATAGATATAAAATTATGTGTTAATGCCCGGCCTTAGCTGGAAGAAAGAAGCAGTCTTACTTCTTCGCAGGTCTGACCAAAGTATCGTCAGTGGACCTGAAGAAAATCACGCAGGTCATCAGGAACTCGGGGTGGTTTGCCACTTAATAAGGGTTGTGCACTACGCAGTTCGGTGTCACGCCCTTGTGCGCCTAAGTGTGCCTTCTCCGTAGCCTGCCTGGAGGAGGCAGCTGCCGAACATACCATGCCCTTGTTTGTCACCAAACTGATCGTTCAGCATAAAAATTATCAAATGAGTTTTTAATTCAAGGAGACTTAACCATTTGATTTTACAGGCAGACTACGAAAAAAAACCTTTTTCAACAGTTGCAGACATCTTTTCTTAAGCTCAGGATATTTAGTTACCCTTCTTAACCAAGTAGCACATCATTGCTTATTTATATATATATATATATATATATATATATATATATATATATATATATATATATATATATATATATATATATATATATATATATATATATATATATATATATATATACACACATCATATATATATATATATATATATATATATATATATATATATATACACATCATATATATATATATATATATATATATATATATATATACACATTATATATATATATATATATATATATATATATATATATATACACATTATATATATATATATATATATATATATATATATATATATATATATATATATATATACATTATATATATATATATATATATATATATATATATATATATATATGTATATATATATATATATACAATATATATATATATATATATACACATATCATATATATATATATATATATATATATATATATATATATATATATCAAGGCGACTTAAAAATTTGATTTTACAGGCAGACTTCGAAAAAAACCTTTTTCAACAGTTTCAGACATCTTTTCCTAAGCTCAGGATATTTAGTTACTCTTCTTAACCAAGTTTATACTTGAAGCGAATTAAACTTCGTAGCACATCATTGCTTATTTATATATATATATATATATATATATATATATATATATATATATATATACATACACATATGTCATATATATTTACATATATATATATATATATATATATATATATATATATATATATATATATATATATATATATATATATATATATATATATATATATATATATATATATACAAATATATTCAATTTCTAAAGCCAGAAAATATTAAATCAGGAATTTTCAATAATAAGACAAACATACCTCCTACGTCGTTTACGCTCTTCAAAACGATCACTTTCTTCATTGGTTTCTTCTTTGGGAGATGCTGGAGAAGTTGGTTTGCTGAACTGTACCCTCTTCCTTTCATCCGATGAATCCTAAAATATTTCACCAATTATTATAAAATATTTAAAAAAAAAATCAATCATCTCCAATTACCGAATGTTCACCATATTCGGCTCGTTGTGACACAAGCGGACTTTCCTCGGGCTGATCCTCGTCCTCGTCACGTTCGTCGTGCACCTCGTCATGCGTAATATTTTTCTGCTGTTCTAAATAATATGCTCATAAACATCGAACGTGAAACAAGATGAAAGCATCTAGCTTTTTATACTTACGTCCTCCGCCGCTTCGGCCTGCTCCATGTTGTGCAGTGCGAATGGCTTTCTTCAGATAGCTTCGATTTACGTTTGAACTTTGACTGCCTGAGTCTGATAGTGATGATACGTCAAATTTTTCTGGTTTAGCCGCAGGAGCACGAAAGACTTTTTCCATTTCATTGTCCAGGAGAACAAGGTCAGGATCTTCATTGCCACTAGCCTGCAATCAGAATGAATAAATTGTACTAAATTCAGTATTAAGATTCATTATACTGTGATCATTGGAAACAACATATTTTAGGAGTGCTTTGGGTTTTGGCGTAACATTTTTTCGCGGCAACAGTGATCAGTAACTCTAAAGAAGCTCTTCCAGAATTTATTAAAAAAAGTATATGTGCATATGTTATATGAGCGCTTAAATATTGGTGAATAAAATTTCGCTTTCTTTTTCACTAAGCCATTCCCGTCTTTGCCATCTAAATCGAAACGTCATCTAATCATTCTTACATAAATCTGCAAGTCGCTTAGCGTCGCCTGTTGTTTTGGCGCGCTTTCCAAGACTTTTCTGCTAAATTCTCGTGCCTCGGCAGATGCTGTCTTATTGAACTATATTTATTTGATCATTCATTAAAGTCGACGCTTATGAACAATTGAAATGTTTTACGCTAAACACTCTCCTCATCTGATTGCTCGAATGCTGTAGCGAATCACTTAAGTTGTAAATTGAAAGCTATTAACATCAATTACGCAACTCAGTTCCTCCAACAAATTCTAGATGGGCAGGAGTAGAACATATTGCTGAAGCAAGAAGAATGTCGCGCGTCAATTTGTAGATTTATATTTTCTATCTTTGATTTCTTATCAGAATGGGAACGATCATATTGTGTTACAGTCGTCAGCCATTGATGTCAGCTCGACGGTACACTTTCCCGACACCGCGATTGTTTTTTTGTCATGTGAAGTTTATTTATTTTTACCCAAGGTTGGTTGCGTTGTATGGTCGAAATAACAGTAAAACATACCCCCATTATTTTGACGCCACCGGTCCAAATTTTTGTGAAATCTTTTCCTTGCAGTCAGTCGTCAGTACTACTGTCCTCTGCTGTTTATCATCTTTTCCAGCGTTCGCGTTTGAGGCCCCTGGTGAGCAATCGAGGAATTGTCAACTCAGTATTTGATTTATCGGATCGAAGAGCTGTTCTTTGTCGTAAATATGATGATGTTGATGCGGTCACGCTTCCAATGTATTCCGACCTTGAACACTTCTTCAGTTCGGCTTCCGATTGAAAATCGAAAACCAAAAGCTTCAAAAATCAATTAACATTGACTTTTCAAGCATTTCAATTTCAAATGTTCAGTATACAGTATACAGTATGCTACTGAAGTTAAGTGGGGTGACAGCGCGTCGACTGTGGGCTAGTAGTAAACAGGGCCAGATTTTTTAAAGTGTGAAATTATTGCTTTTTGACAACCTAATTATTGGAATATTATCATTTCGTGTCAAAATTTTGGGGATTAATAGTCGATTAATTATGTATACTTAAAATTTGCCGCACCCGGCGGTTTTGACGTCCTCCTCATTCAACTTAGAATAGTATTCAATATTAAATATTGGTTTATACAACTGATCGTAACGTTTCGTAAAAAAATTCCTTGCACCTATCATCGATCAATCATTTCGCACTTGCCGTCTTTTTCATTTGTCGTACCTGTGCTCTTGCTTTGCATCGTCTCACGACTCCGCAAATCTGCTGAAGGACCTCCGCTTAGAGCTTGTTTTGGTGTTTCGGCTTCATCTTTCAATGTATTTTTTACGCTGAGTGCTATTGCCGTATATACCCTACAGTTTTTTCTGATTTTTACAGAATATAGTCCTGGCTTCCTGACTACCAGACATCAGCCAATGTTTACTCGATTAGTTTTTTCAATATAACTTTACAAAAGACAAAACTCGCTATTTTTGAAACGTATACACCATTGCTTTTAGGCTGAATTTAATGGGAAATACTCTACACAAACTTAAACAAAAATATGTTTTGCTTTCTTCCAAAGGAAACAGAATATGTTTTGCTTTCTTCCAAAGGAAACAGAAAAGTAAAACTTCCCGCAAATGGTTTCTTCCGGTACGTGATTCGACATGTCGAGAGCTAGAAAAAATAGTTTTTTATGATTCGACTTAATGAAACTTGCTAAATGACATAGCCTAATGTTAAATGAAATTGCTTGGGGTCGATTTGTTTTAGCAAATGATGCTATCTGCGCCGTTTATTAGAAAAAGCCGGACATTTTTTGAAAGTAACATCAAAATCAAAATTATTCAAAGCAATTTGTTTATATTTTGTCTTGTAAACATAATCTCTGATATACACTGACAAAATATAAATTACTCCCCGAATTTGGGAATCTGCCAAGCATTTGAAATACATTTAGTCGCTAATGTCAAAAATTTATCTGAAATCGAACATTTCATAGCCAATTCAGTCCACCGACTTCAGCATAGAAATCCCAACTACTCCAAAAAGTCATGTTTCATCAAACAATTCTGATTGGCATCAAAAATCAAAGAACCGTAATTTTATCAGCTTATTTCTCTTCCCCTCTATTTCTGTCCTATCTGTTAGATCGAAATTTCCCCTTATTGTCTCGACTAGTTATCTTAACCTATACACCACAATCGTACCATTAAGATAACAATGTCTAAAAAATTGTTGCATTTCGACGATTTGAATCTACTTACTATCAAAACGGGTTAAAAATAAATGTTATTTGATAAGTCTATTATTACCTCGAAGGAAATGTGTGTCATTCCTCGATCGGTGAATGTCTGAGCGGAAGATAGATTTGATTGATTCAAGTGTGAGTGGAAAATTATTTTGTTGTTTGATGATTTTATGCGATCGAATGTATCACAAAGCATTTTGATATATTTTAGCGGAAATTAGTTAAATATTGTGCGTGAATGTTATTGTTTTGTTGAATCAGTGTATTGCAAACGTGTAATTACGAGCTTAGAAAATTATTTATCGGACTGTATTGACTTAAGTTAGAAAATAGTATTTTGATTTTAGATTATCGCTAAGGCTCATTTATTGTCAAAATAATCCCAATTTCTTTATTTATATATATATATATATATATATATATATATATATATATATATATATATATATATATATATATATATATATATATATATATATACATAAATATATATACATATATATATATATGTATATATACATATATATATGTATATATATATATATATATATATATATATATATATATATATATATATATATATATATATATATATATATATATATATATATATATATTCCTCGAAGCTGGTCCTCGAATGCCGTTCGTCTCTTAACGAGATGTCGAGACATTCGATGATGTAGCTACTTTACTTACCAAGACATTAATTGCAAAGGCTGGAATGCTTTTGCTGGAAGTGGTCTGCAGTTTCTTGATTGGCAGTCCGATAAAAAAAAGACATGAAAACCCCCTAGCGCATCAGATCCGCTAGAAACACTTATGCTCGAAGAACAGTAGTTTATTTGTGCAGATTTTCAGTGTGTATTTTACCACTAGCTACTTAAGGCCACTACAACTAGCTACTTTTCCTACTTAAGACCAATACACCCTAAGTAATAATATACCCTTAGCTAATTTAATTTCGATGACTTCATCGAAAGTTACAGCGATAGAAAGGTGTTAGGGGCTGCCATCCGAAAAATGTCCAGACCTTAGAAAATTTAAACATTGTTTACTTATTTTCATGGCAAATGTTCGCGATGTGAATACTTAATGTAAGCATTAATTGGTACGAAAATAACAAAACCGTCTCTTGCTGGCAACCCTTTGCTAGCACTGAAACTAAAAATATGTCGCATCTGCCTCACGTTGAAGTCAATCTACTCTGCGAATTTCGTACTGATCCGAAGACTGCACTGGAAGTTATAGGGATACAAAGAAATTTAGGGTTACCACTCGCAAAAGTATTCAAATATTCTAGATTTTAATATTTTTTGTTTATTTTCACTACAAGACAACTACAATTTGAAAATTTAATGATAAAATCACTTACTAAAAATATGCAAAAAAAAAAAATATAAAACCAACCATAGCTGGCAGCCCTATCATTGTTTTCCAACTAGATTTCAGTTGAGTATTGTCTACAATGTTTAATTTGCTATATGAATTTCGCTATGATTCCATGACTGCACTGGAAGCTGTAGAACAAAGAGCTTCATTTTCGTAAGCGAATTTTCAAAATTTGAGACATAAAAATTACCATAGCTGGTAGCTCCAACCTAATTTCTTCAAACCTGGCTTAGAGTAAGATTCAGCTACTGTGTGAATTTCGGCAAAATCTGGTGATTGAATCATAATTTATAGGGACCAAACCAGTTATTTTTCTAAGTGATTTTTCAAGATGGACACAGAATTGCCCAAATATTCTATCAGACCTGGTCCTACTTAAGACCAATATATTCTTTAAATTTCAACAGTATCTGATTATTGGGTCGTGAGTTCCTGCGAACAGAAGTTTTTGATGCTAAAATTATAGGTAAGTTGGGGAAGGGTTACCGTTCTTGTCTGACATGGAATTTTCAAAGTTTTACTTTGACTGTAGAGACAAAGTATAAGATTTGTATACAAGTTGCTTTTTTTCTAAAAAGCGAAAATATTTCAGGAGAATCGATGGTTTGAAGATTTTTACTTTCAGCGCCTGCCGTAGCTACAGGGTTGCCAGTACATTCATACAAAACAATGCAAGCATACCATTAATATATTCTCTAAGTTTTGTAATGATTCATTAGCTCTGTCAAAAACTATCACAATTCAAAAAATTTCAAATTATCCTGATCTCATTTCAGACACCTAGCGTACACACAGGGTTAAAAGTTTCCAAAACCTTGTCATATCTTTATTAAGAACACGTTCGAAATTCATTTCCATAGCTTAGGATTATAGAAAATAATTTTTGCATAGAATAATAGGCATATCTAAAATATCACTAAAATGGCCGCTGGCGCCAAAGAGTTAAAGATAATTAACATTTGGTGAGACTTGGACCTATTCTGCATATACACAAATGTATCCTGAAAGTTTCAGCTTCATTGGATGGCGCGTTCCCGAGAAATAGTCACTGAATTTTTTTGATGATGACATATATATATTATAGGTATATATATATATATATATATATATATATATATATATATATATATATATATATATATATATATATATAAATATATATATATATATATATATATATATATATATATATATATATATATATAGGTATAAATATATATAAAGGTATATATATATATATATATATATATATATATATATATATATATATATATATATATATATATATGTATATATATATATGTATATATATATATATATATATATATATATATATATATATATAGATATATATATATATATGTATATATATAAATACGAGTTTTCGGCCAAATCGATTTTAATATTAATGTTCTTGGAACATTAGTAAAAACGGTGCGAAGTACTGAGTGGAAGAACCTTCCTGTGCGATCGCTAGAAAATAGTAGAGCTTTCGGTATTGGTCGCATGAGGGAGCTTCACAAACTAGGAAGGGAGTCTCCTTGCTATTGGTTATTACTTTATTAGGTCGAAAATGATTGGATTTAGGTCAACCTAATCGAAACATTTTGTATAAGCCACAAGATGAGAGCTAGGGAACAACTTTGCTTATTGTTTCAATTGACTTTTTAATGTCGAAGTATTTTTGATGATTCCGGAACACCCGCATTCATGGTGTTCCAGAATCATCTGAGGTCAAAATAGTGTCTCATAGTTTTTTTAAAAAAATATTTTAGTTTGGCATGCAGCCAGCAGGTAACTTTATCAAATAAAAACCTTTATTTCTATTAAGTCTTATAAAAGGCGAAGAGAATCAGCTTCAGAATATTCAGTATGATTGCAGTATATGATTACATAGTAGAAAATAGTAGAAAATAAAATAAGTGGTTTAAAATATATACCTAAATAAAGCAAACAGGAAAAAATCCGGTAAGTCTATTATCCATTCGAACATTGATTTTTTTCGGTTCAGCCAGGTTAGGGTAGTGTTATGAGCTATAGATTCAATTAGTAGCGAAAATTCAGATCTAAAAGTCAAATGCAAATTTCAACGATTCGTATTTCCGTTCATATTTTTGGACTGTTAGCTCTATTGTATCAGCAAATTCACCTGATTAATTGATCTTTTTGGCATTACCCTAACAGCATTATACAATTATCATTAATAAACATTTCGGCCTAATTCGCACGTGCCAAGTAATACCGAGACTGATACTAATTCTTCTAATACGATTAAATTTAATTAATATTATGACCGCCATAGCTATTGTATTCACAATTAGACTTTTTTTAAAATACTTAAAAGTTATTCGAGAGATGATTATATTCACGAGAAAGTTATATTTTCTTTCGGTATCGACAAAATTATCCCATGAAAACTGAAATCGCTCGTAAAACAGTCATTACACTTTACAGCCACACAATTTCTCAACGATATTTGAAATTATAATTGATTATTTAGATCGACTCACAGCGTTTATAGCACGAATACACCTCCTCCTGAATAACTACGAAAGCACTATTTTCAATGAATTGCACTTGGAAAAAATATTCATTAATCGACCTTGGATGAAATAGCTCTGTTAATAGAAACTATTGCTATCAGCACAGGCACTGTCGTCGATATTCGATTTCGATAATAATTGCCACCGGCAGCCTCTACTCGCCCTTCGCTACACCAGTAGAAATACTCATTGTTATTGTTTTGAACGCCAGTGGCCAGATGCTATTAGGCCGTTGTTTATCCGCTCTTTATTATCTACTAAAAATTCACTTGTGACGAGCGTGGCACGACATCGTCAGCGCGGTTACGGTAGTATCTTGCAACTGCAGCATGCTTCCCAGCTAATGGTCGAAGGTCACGTTAAATTTATCCCAACTCTTGGATGCACCAGACCGTCTGATGCCAGATCCCAGCCACGAGGCTAGCGTTCACCTTCGCCTTGCTGCCAGCAGAGTCACATAAACTTGTATAACAGTTCTATCTATGCACGCACAGGTCACCGCTAGGACAGACAGGTCACTCTGTGACGTGAAAAAATATCAAATCAATCCGATTTCCGGAAAGTCCATCCGCGATGCCTAGAATATGTCGTCATTATCATGCTGTGCATATCCCGAATTTATGATTGCACTTTATGTAACTTTCGCCCAGGATCAAGCACGCACACGCTCAGTATCGTTCCCATCCCGTCCCGTTTCGCAATAAGCAATAGGATACGTACATCTTTCGGAAGGATGCAGTCAGTTTTGCTTGGCTCAGGTCAAGGACGATGGGTCCGGACACTATTGCATCTCTAGCACGATGCTTTGATAGCCAAAAAGTTCCGAAGTGGCTGTATTTGGACACCGATTTCGTGATTTCGTTCGGTTTCCGGTGTGGGCTTTATAAGAAATTTGCTCTCTCGGGGAGCAATGGACGCCGTTTTACTGCCAGATCGTCTGACTGGGTAAAGTTCTTCCTTATTATTTGCAATGAAATGTTCCGAGTCAAATTTTTATCTGCTGGTTGGATATTTTCCAGGCAACTGTGAATGGTCGTCAGGTTGTTTTACGAATAGCATTGAAGCGCTTAGGAAGAAAGTGAACAAGCGCATTTTTGAAGAAAATGTTTTCTTTCATGAATTAGAGTCGGAAACAAAATTTTCATGACAAATCAATTTCACAAAACTTCCGATGTAGGTTCTCTCCAAGCAATTGAAAAAATATAATTATTTTATGGTGATTCGGGTGCGCTCCGCACGTGATATGAGAATTTAAGCCTTATCTGGAACAATGCAGTGTGAATACGTAATTATCATCTCAATTGATTAATTGTTACAATCTTGGTTTTCGAGAGATTGTATGTAGGAAAAATTTAATTTATTTTAAATAAATTCATGATTAACGTGCCTGGACATCAGATGCTTATGCGCTTTATTTCATCTCCAGGACTAATTGTATAGAAAATAATATGAATAAAACCTGAATGAAATCCAACCGTTAAACTTTTTCACAAAAAATGCCTGTTATTATTTGCTCTCCAAGAAGAATTTAAAGAATAGATGATTTCAGCATGATTTTTCAGGCATCTCATTGTTTACATCGAAGCCTCTAATGACCTAGCGACTAGTTTTCCTAAGCGTACACTCCTCGCGAACACACTAACTAATCAACCATCAACTGAACGCGGATTTTCAACCGTTTTGGTAAAATGCTTTCCAGACTCTAGTATCTTTCCGACTCACGTTGACTATAGTGTGACTATACTCCCTCCATCCCCATTCTCCATCTTACCACCGTCACGAGCACCGCCATCGTTGCCCTCTACATTATACGAAAAATCAATAGAAGTTGACCTTGACCACTACACGCGGCCATCGATTTTCGAAACCTGGACCCCGAGCCCGGGCCAAGAAAACTCCAACCCAACAGACATTCGTTGTTTCGTTCGGTTTCTTGTCGCGTCGATTGAAAAGTCCCATATCGTTGCGATATACATGCCGCATGCAACTGGTGTCTTCGGGGATCAAGAGTCAAGGAGCGAACTGCACTCGAGAGCTTTTCACGTTCTCCCTCCACCCGCAAACGAAACAACGACGAGAGCGAAAGCTTTCTTTTTGATAAAATATCTTCAAGAATGAAATCCTTGCTGCTCTTAAGAACCCGAGCGAGGAGGGGGAGCGAGAATGGTTACATACACACAGCATGGGTGTCCCGTGCATGCAAAAGTTGAGGCGGGTCGGGTAGGACCAGAACAGGACAGGACTTGTTAGGTGTTTTGACTACTGATTCATTTCGAGTGAATCTGATTCTATTGTCTTACCTGCGCTTTCGTGTTGAATCCGAGAAACGAGAGTTTCCGTGTTTTGTTGTCATCCTGGTTACTCATTTTTCCAAATCCACTGTGTTACGGCTCGCGGTATTTTCTCAGATTGAAATACTTTCGACGATATGGAGGTCTTATCACTGGGCGATCTTACACCACGTTGACCGCAGTCTATCTGAAAGAAATAAGAGGAACAATTTCAACCAAGAGTTTGGGAACAAACACAAAAGCATTAATTTATTAAAAATACTTTAAAAAAATATTTTAGGAATAAAATAGTAGATTTACCACAAGAATTTGTTTCTCAGCGAGGACTTGAAGGCATTTAATGCAAAGCTATAATCAACGCATACTATTTATCATCCTAATCGAGCGTTGGTGTCGTAGTCGGTCTTGGCTAAGCGGCAAACTTGCAAAAACTAAACTTAGAGGCCTACTGACAATTATGTGACTTATGCAAGCACAAGCCACCCACAAGCGTCTCCGGCACTATAGTCTACCATTCTCCATTCTACATTTTCAACGACACTACGGCGAAATGATGTCTAAATACGAAACATAGTTTTGTGGTAGGCCCCGTAGTAGGCTCATCGTTTTTGTGATAACAGAATGCAGGTGAAAACAGAAGGTCCGTTCACATTTCTCTCGTCGGACGTACTGAAGAAAGTAAAGTTAGATTAGACTGAAGAAACAGTGGAAACGAAAGCCTCACAACATCTAATCAAGTTGATGGTTGGAACTTTTAGCAGCCGTTGGCGGTAGCCAGTCAAGAAAGACGGTATGGCGGTGAACGAGTGACGTACTTGGTATTGTAATTGTTCCCTTCGTCGGTGTTACATACGCAATGCAATAAGACAAACGATAACATAGTTTAATTCAATCAACACAAATCTAACAAATTTATTAAGAGAAAGCTAGTATCCTGTAGTGAGGATGGAACGGTGGGCAAACTCACTTTTTTGAAGACTATGGATTGGTCGGTACGTTTGGAGGTCAGCGTTGGTCATCATTTGAGTTATGTTTGCGATACCTCGCCAGAGAACGGAAAGTCGATGTTGTATTTTACTAATGGCTCGGCGGGAAATTGATTGTCAATAGAATAGTAAAAGTGGATTGTTTCGTAGGGGTGGAATGAGTATTAGGCCGAATTTTCAAAGTGATATTTTTTATACCAGATATTCATATATAACAGGAGCTGCGGCAGCGTAAGAATTGTGCAGAGTGTGGGAGTAAGTACACGGAGAGAAAAGTGTAATGAAATTATACAAAATTTGCAATTAATTTTATTGCAATAGTAGTAATTTTTTGCCCCATTACCTTTGTAATCAATTGCACTACACATTTTACTACTTTGTTGTGAATTATGTATACATGAATGTCTCTACTACAGCGCAATGAACATGTGTGAGTTGTAGTATGTAGTGGAATTGACTATTATTTGAAGGAAAATAGTAAATTTTCATCAAATTTGTAATAACATTCAAGTTTTCACATCGAATTTTCGGAATAGTAAATTTTATTATCCACTGTAGTAAAAATCATTGCCGAAATTTCTCTCCGTGTAATACTAGCGATCGTTGCAAAGTGTAAACCTGGCGTGTGCCAGTTTCTTTAGAAAGAAACGAAGAAGCAATTGTCATTAAAGTAATAGCTATGTTATTACGTTAAGCATGCGATTACAGAAGTTGAAATTTATGGCTATGATTCATATTAGGCATACATTTTGTGCAGCCTCCTTATACTCAGAGATTATATCCCAGTCGGAAATATTGTAGGTGTATTCTGTTCTAACTGGGATCCAGAATCCATCACTTGTAAGCCATTAAGTAAGTGCAATGCAACTTAGAGAAATCTAGACTAGATGTAACGTTTGGCACTGCATATTATTTATTAAGTACTTAATTCAAATGCTATCTTTGGATCTGGTAGTTCATTTTCTCAATACTCGCCCCCTCCAAATAAAATCCCCGAGAGAACTTTAAATCCTCTATTTGGGGAGACCACTAATTTGCAGCACTGCTCACATAACTCGTGGGCTTCATGGGATCTCTAAGTTACTCCAGGATAAAGGATACCACACCTCGCACTTGTACGTTATGTGAGGGCTACTCTTTCAGATGGGTTCTAGCAACGGCAGCTTTTGGAAACTCTGGTCTTCACTAAATACATTAGAGCTAGGGCGAAAATGTCCATAATGTGTCGCGATCCCGAGATCTCGGGATCCCGACACATTTTGGACATTTTCGGGATCCCGATTTTTTTATCGGGACTCCCGAGATTTAGGGGTTGATAGAATTCAACATATTTTGAAAATTAAAAAAGTTTCGTCATTACAACATGATCGAACAACCCAGAACTTAATACTAAAAGAAATATCGTGTTATGAAAACGGAGACGATAAGGGCTCACTATTACAACTGGCATAAGGGTACATGCTTAATATCCAACCAAAAAGTGTAGAGCACGAAATACCTTTTTCTACAGCTGGATATATGTCCAGTAAAATCAGGTCTAGTTTAAATTTTCAAACTGTTAACGCATTATGTTTATTAGGAGCATAGTTTCAAAACGAATCAGCAGTTTGAACCAATCGATATTATTCTTTGAAAAGCAATATTATTTTGTAATTGATATGTAAACTAAAAAGAATAATGTATTTTTATTATATTACCGTAACATCCGTTATGCTGATTAAATTTCAATTCGTTTGTAACTAATTTTATAATTAACTATCATGACCAAATAATGAAAAATTATTGTACAAGAAGATAAGAAGAAATTAGATCACAAGACTAAATTAGATGCAATTATAGATTAACGTTTTGACTTGCTAGCACCCATGTACATATGTGCATAAATTTAATATTATAATGAACTTAACTTCCGGTTTTATGTTTTTACTATTTAATTAAGATAAATTAAGGCATTATTATCTCCCCTTCAAGTCGGTGGGTTCAAATGTATTTGAAATAAATTTTTAATTGAGTACAAATAAGCCAATTTATCTGTTTAAATTACCTTAATACAGGTTATTTATAAAATCCCGATATCTCGGGACTATCTCGGGATCCCGAAAATTTTAATCCCCAATTTTCGGGACCTCCATTTCAATCTCGGGATTAAAGCCCTAATTAGAGCTTTTGAATCGGCAGTTTAATCGCGAAATCTAGCAATGATTATAAGGCCAAGAATTAAGTGATCACAACGAAGGAAGAAGAAAGGAAGGTTGCTGAAATTTTTAGCAAGGCAGTTTGAATTAAGCTTTTTGATTGACGTATCAATCATTTTTGTATTGAAACATGGGACTAGTTTTGCATATTAATTTCGAAAGATGCTTCAACAAAATAATTGTAGTAGGTGGAGACGTGGTTTACCAGCAACAATGTTAGAAATCAGATGCTGTCGATCGCAATTCAATTAACAATTATGGTAATGGAAAAAAGAGTTTTATCCTTTGATTTGATAGATTGTGCAACGCATAGCTGTATTTGTATAAATAAGTTGACTTTTTTAATGTATTTCCTAGGAAATATTGATGTCTGTTAGCAACATTTGTTTCCGAAAATTCGTTAGATTTGTATGATCTAATATATTCTTTGCCTGATTGTTTTTTAATGCAGGAAAATTCAAATCAGAGCAGCACTAATTATTGCCTGTTTCTAAGAATATGACACATTCTTAACACTACAAACATCTTAATTGATAAAACTGTATGAAACAATTGACGCATCTTCGAATAATTCAATTAGCTCTGAGATTCGAAGCTTTCGCAAAGTTAATGCTCCATTGAAATGCTACATATCTTTGAAGCTAGCAGTGCTAATAAGCTCTCCAAACGAAAATCGTTTACGTCAGCATAGCTACATCACACTATATGACATATGTGATAAGGTGATGGACAACAGACAACCACAACTCAATAGGGAAATTAAAAAAAACTTCATGCTGGTCTGGTTTTACGATTTGCACAAGAATGTTTCAAATACGATTACGTCGGATTTACACTCTCCCCGAGATATGGCAAATGTTACCGAGCACGAGAGTGTAAATTGTCACCTCGTCCTATTCTCGCCTGTTTTTCTCTATTCACACACATGTCAAGACATGGCAAGCACAAGAGTGTGAATCGTGTTTTCCTCGGTGCATAACTGTTTTATGAGGGGCTCTGAGGGTTTATGAGGGTCTTGTCTTAGCTCGAGGTCACTGGAAATGTTATCGGTTTTACATATCGAGTCACTATTGTACACCCGACCACTTTCAATCATCGAAAGTGCGGTAAAGGCAGTTTTTGCCAAACTATGGCCAAAAAAAAACTCTAACTCCCCTACAAAACCGAAATGTTTGTATCACAGCAATAGGTCTTGGCCCGTTATGTCCGAAACCACTCTAACCCAAAATTGGCCGATTTCAGCTACTTTTGCCCTAAAAACTTTTTGAATATTAGATTAAAACACTCGCAAGTACGAAAATACTCGATACTTGATATGCTTTCAAACTGCACTATCTAAAAGCAGATTTTATTTTAACATACTTAACAGCATGAAAAAACTCAACTTCATATAATATTTGGTCATACACTTTGATCAGACTTAATGGTTTTAGCAAAACTACCACCCATTTATACATGATAAATGGTAGCCATACAAATTCCCATGCATATCTGATCATTACATTCCATCTGTATCTAATAAATCGTATATCCAATCCATTCGAATCTATTCTTCACAAGCGGTTCTATAGGCGTACTGTGTATACTATTGTGCTTATACACTAACATGCCCACCGCCACCAAAGAGTTAAAGATATCTTGATTTTAACTTAAGATAAACATATCCTTTTATGCATCAATATTTCCCAAAAAATTGCAGTTTGATCAAATAATAACACTTAACATTTTTGCTGAAATATTTGAACATTTTTTTATTGGCTGCGCCAACGAAACGTGCTTTATGGCTGACTCAATTACCGTCAACCGATTGTCGATGACTTGACCGACCGAATGATCGATTGCTACGATGGCGAGATGTTTATTCGATTCTCTCGATTGTCTCGATTCTTTCGATTGTTTCGATTCTCTCGATTGTTTCGATTGCAACAATCGAGTCCAACTTAAAACCAACGAGATGTTTTGAGATATTTGAACAATCGAAACAATCGAGTTTAACATCTCGCAATCGCGCATCACTAGGATGGGTACGAGGCACACTGTGCGAATATTTGTAAACAAATTTCTGAACAGAGAAAATACTACCTACCTACACCACATGCATATCTGCGCACCGAAACTTCACACCCTTCAAATCTTCTCAACGCGGACAGGACGAGTTCTATGGCGTACGGAAATAAAAAAGAGTCGATCGCTTAAATAAACGGTTTTGAGTAAATACTCGTCAAATGTTTTGGAAAGTAATTTCCCAAGTTCCTCGTCGAAATGTTTGCCATATGTGTAAACGAGTCATTAGAAGGGAGTGCCCTGAGTTGTTTGCTTTTGACTTTTGTAAATATGGCTCAAGAGTAAATCTCCTTCAACAAACATTGCTGTCCAGTTCAAACTTGTTAGCGTTAAATGATTCAATAAACTCGATCAATACATGTGTGGTGCTGGTAGAACATCCCAACGGGAATCGCGGTAATGTATACTGGCGTAATGCATGAATCAAACAATGCTAGTAATGCAAATTTCCGATTTCCAAAGCTATTTTCCAGCAATTATCAGATATACTCGTATACATGACTTGGAGCATGGGGAATGCTGCAAGGGAGAAAGCTCATATGTTATAAGTCCAAGACTGGCCAATGAACATCATTCGCGGAAACAAGGGGAAAAGAACTTGCGAGCATACATCGGTTATGGGTAGTCTGCTATATAAAGCGGAAAGATGAAAACAAACCACAGGCATAGCTTAAGAACTATATATAGCTCGGAAAGTACGTGAATTGCAATTCAATTCCCCACTGATTGCGAGAAGTAAATAGCAATATTCAAGTCCAAGTTGGAAAAAGACACAAAATACCCCGCCAAGCAACTCTGCTACGATCAAATACGTTTCTCATTCCCACTAGGCAATATACATGTGCTTTGACAAAGAGACTATTTTAACGAATGGCGATTTATGCAATATTGCTTTTCTTAATACATTTTCTGAGTATTAAAATGGTAAGCGATAAGGTAGTTAACGCGGAATACTACTTTCGATACCATTTGGCGAGTAAAAGGAATATCTCCGACACTTTTATGCAACCCAATACAGAGAATTTCGTTTGTTGGCAGTGCATGTTCGCGGCGCTTACTGTTTCTTGATGGGATTATACGCACGCCAACACACTCTCACCTATCAGCTAACACGGATATATACATTCTCACCTGTCGTTTGACATTATATTTTCTCACTTTCGCATGTGATAAAGTGATCTTGTTTTGGGTTTATCTCTTTTTACGTGCCAGCTGATGGTAATTCCTTCACTCTTTTCCAATCTCTTCCATCAATAAATCACGTACTTTCAGGCCCCTGCCACAGGTAAGTACAATGCATGAATCCCCCTAGCAAAGATACCTAGCAAAGAGCATGCGCTATTGGAATTTCCAATGAGCGTCACAATCACTCAGCATGCAAAAACCACACATGCGGAGATACGATCGGCTGCCGGCCAAAGCTTTAATTTGTATTCACCGTAGATGACGGAAATGCGAGATTACGATGTCGTACTTTCCAAAACGCTCTTACACATAAAGCTCTAAAAGCATAAGTTTCCCCTTGTATAAATCTTCCCAGCCTAGGACATGCAATGTTAAAAAGAAACAACACGTAATGGTCCGGTAATGCTTACACGCATTACGCGAAATGCTTACCGAATATACCCGTAAGCATTATTTTTCCCGTTGGGATATGACGCCGATATATTCATTGTGTGTGTGCAAAACATTACATTTATTAAGTCACATTAGCACTCTTGCTGGCTGATTCGAATTGTGTTTATGTTATCCGCCATAAAACATTTCAATGTACGTTCTGGAATGGTTCTCACTTGAATTTTGAAGCACAAATGTGCAAAACCACACGGGTGTGCTTGAGTGCTTGTAAGATTCTTATTTATCGTTCCAATAAGCATCGACCAATTACTTATTGAGCTATTGTGATCGACAAATAATAAACATTTTTGACAAATTAGGAGAATATATTAACACTGAACACTGTTCACTTAGATTAGACACTAAGAATTTTTCATCGAAATAGTTGTATGGAGAGATAATCTAGTTTGACGAGGTTATAACTATGAAAGAAGGTATCTTAAAATTCACCAGGCAGTCATTTATTTAAAATTTGTAAGTATTTTATTACGTTCTGAATTTACTTTAATGGAACTATTATTAGGGGTGAAATGGAGACAAATTGAGTGGAGTCTTAAACCGCTTGGTCTCATAGTCAAAAGTTGGAAGCGAACTGAACCGTGGTCATTGCGAAGGATTGCCCACGCCCAGTATACTTTTAAGGCTTGGTATAAGTCTTTAGATTTGGACATTCTTTGGCTATAATTTACCTCATCGAGATTAACTTAAACCTCTAGAAACCACCACCGCGATAAACTATTTAGTTCCAAAATGGACGCTATAGATGTGAAAGTAAGATGGTGAAAGTTTAACAAAAAAGTAAGAAAGGTTAGATAATAGTTTTTGTAAGCTAACTAGTAATTAGGAATCAAAATAAAATTTGATCGTTAAAAACGATCATGATCAATCAACATTTGAATGGTGTCCACCTTGAGGTTGTAAATAGTTACGGAAAAGGGACCAAATTTGTCCGCATTATGACTTCTAAGCATTGGTGAAGGAAAAAAGAGGGATATTGAAAATATACAGAGTTTGGTGGACGGTCAGAGACTCGTACAAATTGAGAAGTAGAAAGAGTCCATTCTCTGGAACGGAACAGCAGTCCAAAGTGCCACATGCTAGCAACGTGGAAAGAACGCGGCCATAGCTTAAGACCTATATATAGCTCGGAAAGTACGTGAGTCGCGATACAATTTGCAATATTTCCCCATTGATTGCAAGAAGTAAATAGCAATATCCAAGCCCAAGTTGAAAAAAGTTGAAAAACCCCGCCAAGCAACGCTGCTACGATCAGATATGTTTCTCATTCTCACTAGGCAATATACATGTGCTTTGCCAAAGACACAAATTTAACGAATGGCGATTTATGTAATATTGCTTTTCTTAAAACATTTTCTAAGCTTTAAAATAGTAAGCTATAATGTAGTTAACGCGGAATACTACTTTCTACCATTTGGCGAGTAAAGGGACTATCTCCGACACTTTTATGCAACCCAATACAGAGAATTTCGTTTGTTGCCAGTGAATGTTCGCTGCGTTTACTGTTTCTTGATGGGATTATACGCACGCCAACACACTCTCACCTATCAGCTAACACGGATATATACATTGTCACCTGTCGTTTGAGAGTATGCTTTTCTCACTTTTGCATACGATAAAGTGAACTTATTTTGGTTTTGGTTCTTCTTAGGTGCCAGCTGATGGTAAATCCTTCAATCTCTGCAAATCTCTTCCATCAGGCAAATATCGCACAATACCGTTGTTTCCATGCTATTTATTAGTTCTTATGCTATGACGCGGCTATAGATTGTGCGAGTGAGCCGAGCTCCAGAATATTATGAGTGCGTAAAAGTCGCAAAACAGGAGAGTAGAAGAGTTCGCTGCAGTGATATCTTTAAATAGATCTCGTTCAGTTTAATGAAACGTATTACTGATATTTATGATCTTCTTCATTAGTTCAATACGAAAGCATTATATGGAGAAATTATGTTTGACCAATAATTTTTTTCATTTGCGTATTTATCAATTGTTTCGGAACCAAAGAGCACGATGCATATTTTTCTTTCCACACTTTTTGTCGCAACATGAAACCTTAATTGCAACCATAAACCTCCATGTATGATTTTATTTCAGTGAATTTTGCATTTATTCCCATAATCATCATCAGCACAAACCTAGTTTGTTGCCGGTTTTATTGTGTTTTTCGTACCTTTAGACAGGGTCTCAAATTGAGGAAGCGAAAGTAGTCAAAAATTTAATTTAAACTATGATGAGTTACTCGGATATGAAAATACGACAAGCCGTTTAGGCATGAAATGGTGATACTTTTCGTTCATATCACAAAACGGAAACGTTTCTGCTTATTCAAAGCCTACTACAGAGTCTGTAGTACCGACATTGTCTTGGATGATTTGCTCGGGCAGTATCGGAAGTCAGGAAAGCAAGAAAAGAAGTCGGTAGTTGGAAATATTATCGGTGTTTCTAATTTTAGGATCGTGGAAACGTTAACAAATTTTCAAACAGAAGGTAAAACACGAGCATCGGCTTAAATTAAATAAAACGGAAAGAAGAACATATCAGCATGAGAATGGAGACATAATAAACACGTTTGGACTACAACCTGGACCAGTTCTACCAGCAAGGTTCAAAACGGATATAAAAGCATTAAATTTTTGGCTATCAAGATATGTAGTTAGAGATGATCGGGAATTACTGATATGCCTTGTTTAAACATATGGCGAACGTTTCGTCGAGGAACTTGGGAAATTACGTCCCTCCATGTTTTGCCATTGGAAAAAAAGGCATAAATAGACGAGGTGACCATTTACACACTCGGCTCGCCAACATTTGCCATGCATGTAAACGAGATATTAGACGAATCGGAAGGGTTCATCAGATTGAAAAACACAAAGGCAGGCGAAAAGAGAGCAAAAATGAATCACAGATATCTTAGGAACAAGAGGCAATATCATCGTTTGAAGTGAAGTTATTCAGGTAGTGCGTTGAGCTTCTAAGGAAATTTATGTCCAATCAAACGTTTCGGTATATTAGAAAAAAAAAAGGAAATGTCTATGTAAGCAAACGATCTTCGCTTAGGTGTTTCAATTTTCCACATCCAATCGAGTTCTCTCAAAATCGCAAAAAGAATTGTCTGTTTTTTTTTTGTGAAGAACAACATGCACAGGTATAGAGAGCAAAGCTGGACTAGAGATTTCTCGCAAGCGTGTCCCGGAATTGTAAGGGCCATAAAGTTAAAAATCAAAGCTTGAAACGATAAGAGGGATGTACCAATGTCCATCTTGTAGAAGAAAGATTAGAAAGAAGCAAATTTAAATGAATGAAGAACAATAGTTTTGAAGGTTCACTCGTTTTTTATTTCTAAAATTTAGCATTCTTTATCTTATCTTATAGCAGTCTTTTTCTTTAACACGTCTCTTCATATTCTTCGAGTCACGCAGATTGTAACTAGATGAAAAATTTCTGTGCGTATATAAATATATATGAGATGTATATAGACATGATGTGAAATATGTGAACGAGAATAATAATTTTAAAATAAAAAAAGCAACAACGATTCAATAATATAATAAAAAAACTCTTTCATTATTACCATATATATTCAAATCACCTCGCACAGAATACTTTACGACATGTTTGCTTTGCATTTCCGGATGCCTTAAATCAACACACATGGTCACATTTCAATTGATTGCTTCGACACGAGAAAGGTTTTGATCAAATTCGCGAGAGTATCATGTGCCTGGCCATCATGCATCATCGTTTCAATTAAATTTCCCGTCGTTCATCAAATCAATTGACCGATGTAATCACGTCACGATTGCATCTAATCGATCACAAGAATATAAAACACAATATGATCGTTGATCACGGGAGTCATCGATTTTACACTTTTATCAAAGGACACAAGCGAATATTCAATAAACTTAAATAAACCAATAAATTAGTTTATGGACTAAATGAGCCATAATCAAAAGATGAATATCTCTCAGTACAATCGTGCACGAGATACTCGTTCCCTTTTCACATCGCAGCATGTTCCAGATAGATGCACGTCAAGCGTATTGCCAGATTAAATCTGCCCGTGAAAATGATTTTATTTCGCCGCATCGTTTGTTGCTTTACACATTATTTGCGAAGAAAAAAATCAAATGAAAGCAAGATCGAATTAAGATGCAGCATTGGTAGCTTTTTCCAATAATTTGAACGATTAAACTTGTTTTATGAGTTGTCATTTAAACAAGAAACCAGTTTAAACCATTTCAAAAATTCCGGAAAGAGGTAAAAAAGACATAAAGAAGATGAATTCTAGCATAACGAACGCAATAAACACCAAAAAATCTGGTGGAATCTAATTAAAAAAGTCATAAAATTATTTATCGAAACAACAAATAATAAGATATACTTTAAAAATTGGGTACCTTACATTGAATTCCAAAGTTGGGCTCGAATCCAAAAAAAAATCAGTTGGTCACCTAATATCTTCCCGTCACTTTCAACTAATATCTTTCTGTTGTTTTTCCACTTAATTTGTTGTTATTAGCACTCTGTTTTTTTGTCACCAAGGCTCACATTTGAGTATGCTGTTCCGTTGTCCGAAACACACTGACCGATTTGCCTGTTTCAACGCGTTTATTTCTTCTCGAGAAAAATTGTATTCTTTGCGTTATATAAGCACAGCTCGATAATTATGATAATGTTCTGATGAATGGTGCTAATTAGATATTTTATCAAATTAACTACCAGACAAAATGAACAATCGAACTATCTGGGCTTGGATTGGCCTGGCCTGGCCTGAGTTTTGATTGCCGACACCTCGACATTATAAAGTATTTAATTGTAAATATTTATGTTATTGAATAAGCCCACTCATTACGGATATTACGGACACTCAGGCGATTTATCTAATCTGCACTGTCCATATGTGTACGTTCAATTTGATCGAGCAATCCAAAACTCAAATTAAAAAGTCATTTTGTTTGCGACCCGTTATCATCGCATGTGTAGGCACGCATATACATCAGTATATATTCGCAGAAAGAAAGAATTCACGCCGAGGAATCCGTTTGGAAAAAATAATTTCAATTATCTTCTCATTGACATTGTCAAATTGGCTGTTGTTATATTTTTTAATTATTGTCTCTCCTGCATGCATACCTTTCTCGACGCAGTACAATGAAACTCTTCGCGGAGCCATAATTTTCGGTGACGCCTAAACTAATCGAACAACAATGCCTCGTCGCATATCCCTTGACGAAGACCTGCATTGTGTTCGACGCGTTACGTCACTGCCGTGAAATGTTTCAATCACAATCCGTTATTGTCTGCTTAGGACTTATAATTTTTAATTATATTGTTAAAATTACTAGCGATAACTATCCAAACGAAATACAAAAAAAAGAATAGGCAATCGAACAAAAGCCTTTTTGGGCGAATAACAATTACTCTTACTGGCATTGAGTTTGATTTACTGCGACACTAAACAAATAATTTTCCTTCCGCATCGATCTAAATTGGAAAATGATAATATTAGCCCAGTGAAATTCCACATAAAAAAGGCGAAACTTCGGAAAAATTAGAGGAAAGCTGAATTTCGGTGTGAACCTTGAGTTCTATGAGCAAATTTCAGTTCAGATGGTTAGCAAATGAAAGGTCACCAAAAGTGACCTTTCCTAAATATCTCAGTAACGGTCACGTCTACAGAAAAATAATGTATGACGAATTTTCTCAACTGCATGTTGATATTATTAATCATTTTCTCAACTGCATGTTGTTATTATCTGATTTTGATTTCGACTTGGAATGCTTGTGAGTTTGTTTTGCTATGTTTAAGAGGCCCATAAAAAACATGCAAGCACACTTATCTATCATACTCCAGGGTAGATGGAAAAGTGTGCTCCGAAAAGTTACCCCCTCCTCTTTGCCATAAAATGATATCCCTGAACTTCCATCCCCAATCTTCAGAGATGAGCTCGTTGCCTACTCGTTGCCCACTGTTAAGATAACATCACTAGATTATCCTGTCAATTGCCTATTCTTGACATCGCAAGACCGCCCCCACAACCACACTCTACCCACATCCTGCCCACCCTCGCAAACGAGCCACCTCCGTTCTGTAGTGTTTTTCCCATACCGTCTTATCTCATAAACGATCAGGACAAGGTCACGTAATTTCAGGTAAAAATTGGTTTCACAGGATTGGTAAAAAAACATTATTCGGGGGTATGCAGGGGGTTGATCTCCTATAATATCAAGAATGAGCGTTGACAGAATTATGCCGTGATATTATCTTGCTTTTTCATACTCCTATCCTGTGGATGACGTCACAGGGCCATGATACGTTACAAAACCTATTTTCACCCGCAATGTTGTTGGCTTTTTCTGCTCATTCATCACTTATAGGATGCAGAAATACAGTTTATATCCGACAAAAGAGTAGCGAGCAGATGTCCCTTGAAGTTTTATGGCAAGGGAGGGTTGGGTGTTGGTAAGCTTTTCGGAGCACACTTTTCCATCTAGCCTGGAGTGTGGTAGATATGTTCGTATACATATTTTTTTATGGGCTTTTTAAACATAGAAAAACAAACCCACAAACATTCCTAGTCGTAATCAAAATCGGATAATATCAAAATGCCCTTGAGAAAGTGGGTAATTTGAGTTCAATGTATCTCAAAAACGATTATGGTTACAAGAAAAAGTTTTATAATCTTTTTGTTGAAAATCTTTTAAGCTACAAATTCGTCATACATTGTTTTTCTGTAGTCGATACCGTTACTGAGATATTTAGGAAAGGTCCCTTTTGGTGACCCATATAAAAAGGAATGCAGCACTCGGATCGATGGGGACTTTGGACGTTTTGTTCAGCACGCCAGTATCAAGGTTCACACCAAAATTCAGATTTCCTTTAATTTTTCCGAAGCGCCATGTTAAATTTCCCCGGATTATATGCCGAGTTTTCCCGATTGGCTTTTTGATTGGCATCTTTCATTCGTGCGGGGTTAAAAATAGAGCCATATCATAAGGCAGTGGCACTTACAAGATGAGTAGTACAGGAGTCACGCGCTTTAACATTAGGTGAATTAAATAAACTCAGAATCGCACGAAAATAGAAATTCTGACGGTGAAAACGATTAAGAAAAGAGCAATAGCTCTTGGCTAATATGAAGACTTAGAATAGATTGCAGGAACAAGTGCTTCGCGTATGCTAATGGAATGAAAGCAGTCTTTTACCTATTTTAGTAATATCGCAGGCATGACACTATTACATAATCAAGTCAAGAATATTATCCTAAAGACTCCTTCGACTAAAACCAATTTCCTAACCGTACATTTTTCTATCGTACAAATAATGATGGGCGATTGCGAGATGTTTTCGAGATTAGAACAATCGATATGCTCGATTATTGAATTGTTGAAGGTCAATTCTTAGCAGAAAGACAATATGTAGCTTTGGCTGTAACTAGTAAATCTGAAGACAGGCACGGTAGCTATTGCTATGCCCAGCACTGTCGCTAAGACCAAAAGCAATACTGAAGCTCGTAGCCGAAGTCGATAGCTCCCAATGTTTAACTGTCTATAAATGTTTTGTTGTGTAAATTGCTTTATTGTTTTGAAATGTATACGCGCTGACTGATTCAATGAAAAAATCAGTACACATCAGATAAGACTTATCCAACTATGGGTCTGACCAATAGACACTGAGGAAGAGGGCAGATAACCCTCGACATATCGATATCTGTCAACAAATTGAAATGTACCTAACTTTTAAAGGAAACATTGGACTTTGCCTGTTTACATTATAAGACGTTGGAAGCGTCGCTTGGTTCGAAAATAATAAAAATTCCGCGAGCTATCTAAAAAAAAGTGTTTTATTGAGAATTTTTATGAGGATGAAGATGGCACGACAGCTACAAAGTTGCTCACATTTTCAAATAACTTGTGTCAAACATGCTCCTAATCAAAACACATACATTATGTGAACTTCAGTTTGATCTGATTTTTTGAAATTTCCAGCTCTCAAAAAATAAAGCGTTAGAGCCTAGACAGACAGCACAGCGTAAATGATCATTTAAGTGCTGTGTGCCATATGGTAATTTGGACTAATTACCACTAAATGACCAAATTATCAATTAGCAAATCGTTAGTGATCATTAAACTTTGGTCATTTATTTTTAAATGATGTAGTTGCCCGAAATAATATACAATCCCCTTGTAAAAAGTCGCTTGTCGCATTGAAAAAGAAGAAGACAACTTTTTCGAGATGTCAAATTTAAATTCAAAATATTTGAAGAATTTTAATGTAGTTCTTGTGCGGTTTGTACTCCAACTCCATTAATTAGAACATAAAAGAGGCAGCATACACTTAAACACTTTCAATTTTCGGTTTTCCATAACCTAATTGCTTTGAAAGACAGACAGCCAGTGACAGTGTTCATCATTATGGGATCATCAAGGGCTATGTATAAGCAACTTTTAAATTACTAATTTAGGTAGTGTTACCATAGCCAAGCGTAAAACATTAGTAGTTTTTATTGTGCATCCTTGTTTCTTCCAATTTTTTTTTGCCAAACAAAAAAGGAGTGCTTGAAAGTCCCCTAAAATGCTCCGCGCCGCAAAAGGGTTAAAGATATGTTGATTTTCCTCCTTATACACATCAATATTAGCCGAAAATTTTTGCTCGATCGAATTACATACTCCAGAGATATTTCATTGAATTTTTTCACTGATATACGGTGGCTCAAACATATAATCGGGCAACGATAGTACTCAGGTAGAACTTGTGAAAATATGGTAAAATAATTGCGCTTTATTAATGAAATGCAGCTTAAGCCTTTTAACAATTTCCATAAATGTAATATAATCTAAAAGTAATACAAATTTTTCAATTTGTGCACGTAAAATTCAAGCATATCAGTAGGTAATTCCATAATCCAAGTCAAACAAATAATCGGACGTGGAAAAAAAATATGGCAGCACTTGCTAGCATAGCTGCGTTTTCTTTTTGCCATGAATTAGCTTCTTTCGGTTTTAGATACAAGTGTAAACTTTCAGTTGAAGCTTGAAAGTGCAACAAGTGACAAAATGGCGCCATAAAGAAAACAAACTATTTTTGAATTTCGTCAACTAATTATTAAGCTTTATGGAGAAGGAAATTCGGTACGGGATGTAGGAGTTACCGTTGGAAGAAGCCGTTCTATGATCCACGATATTATAAAAGGTATCGCGATGGAAAAAAAATAGGAAACAAAAGCAGAAAGGTCAAATACAAATATTAAATGAGCGCGATCAACAGCGCATTCTGGCAAAAGTGAAGGTAAATCCACTGAAAACAGCCAAGGAGTTGAAAGCTTTTGTACATGACAATATTGGAAAGGAAGTCTGCGTTGAAACTGTAAGAAATGTTCCTAGAAAAAATGATTACCATGGCAGAGTTATTAGAAAAAAGCCATTCATAAGCGCTAAAAATATATCATGTCGTTTGAAATTTGCAAAGGAATATTTCCTCCAAGACTGTGAATTTTGGAAAACGGTACGAAGTTTTTGTGGATATTAAATGAAATACTTATGTGGTTTTTATACAATATATAGGTCTTATTTACTGATGAGAGTAAGTTTAACTTACATGGATCAGATGGAAAGACATACGTGTGGCGAAAACCAAACACTGAATTTCATACAAAAAATACCCGAGCTACTGTGAAGCATGGACGTGGATCAGTAATGGTTTGGGGCTGTATGTCTAGTGCGGGGGTGGGCAATTTGCATTTCATCGAAGGTAAAATGGACAAATTTGTGTACCTGAATATTTTAAAAGAAAATGTCAAGCAAAGTGCCGAAAAACTAGGCATTTTAGAGAGCTTTGCTTTCTACCAGAACAACGATCCGAAACATACATCGGAAGTTGCAAAACTTTGGCTGATAAATAATTGCCCCAAACTATTGCAAACGCCTGCACAGTGCACAGTTACTGGACTTGAATGTTATCGAACATTTGTGGGAAGAACTTTAAAGAAGGCTCAACGATAAATCATTCAACTCTATAAATCAATTAAAGCAGGCATTACAGAATGAATGGAGTAAAATTGAACCTAAATTTTGGGAAAATTTAGTCAAGTCAATGCCAAAGCGATTAAAAGCAGTGCTTGAGTCAAAATGATTTGCAACTAAGTACTAACACAAACAATTATATATGATTTATCAACTTTTTCTAGCTTGTCCGATTATTTGTTTGACTTGTTGTGTAGAGTTGTTATGTTTGATTTTCTTAAGTATGAATTAAAAAATGCGTTATTTTATTATATGTCTTAAAAATATAAAAAACGAGAAAAAACTTCTGGTATATATAACTTATATTGCGTAATTTTTTACCAAATTCTCACATGTTTTACCTGAGCACTATCGTTGTCCGATTATACGTTTGAGCCACTGTATATAAATCATATTTTATGTATATAGTTACATAATTTAAAATTCTATGTTGGGTGATTGTTCCAAAGGTCAGCCGCCTTACTCCTAAAGTTGTAGCTCTTATTTTTATCATGTTGTTGTAGCACTTTTTTTTTTATCATTAGATTCACAGTCGACTAGAAGCTCTTGAACTCTTATTTCAACACATTTTATCAATTTAATTAAGAAATGTGAATTTTGAGCTCATTAATCATTCGGAAAATGGTAAAGTTTCAAAACATCCCCAAATACAAACACACAACCAACAAACTCAACTCAACTTTACTTACCAGTCAGACATCTATCAGTAATATCGTATAACGTCTCTGGGGAGCACCTAGTCGAGTTTAGCCGATATAAGTGCAATAAAAAATGCCAAAATAATTGTCGAAACTGTTATGCGAAAACCAACTAAGTTTAAGGTTTCACCAAATTTGCTGTGTTGGTTCATTCCCCGTACGCTCTTGGAACTTGTTTGTTTGGCAAAACAATTATTTTAGTTTCGCTGCAACTCACGCATTAAGCTATTCTAAGCTTCGCTTCCGGAAATTGAACAACCGACTGGGTACAATCAATTACATACAGTCAGTGAGTCACATGGATGGCACACACATAATTATTTTACAATTTGTTTAAATATGCATAAAATAAACAACGTTTTCGATTAAATTTAGTATAATATAAGTTACCAATGAACTAGATAACAAATTACAAAGAATGACTTGTTACAATATAAAGGTAGAATCGAAACCAAATAAAACAAAATACATCTCCATAAATTTGATCACATGGTTATTGGGCTCAAACAAATATTTCATGTGATTGAAGAGATATTGAAGGTTGTCAGTAATTCGTTGGACAATCCTTTTGTTTAATAACTGCAGCCAATCTTTGAGGCAATAATTAGTTTCTAACTTATTCCATCCTTCCATCAATTTCGATCGTAATTCAGTTACATTTGAAATTTATATATAAATATATAAATTTTCCTATAAATTCTCGATGGGGTTGATATCTGACGTTAGGGGTGGAGTTTGCATGACTTTAGGGCAGTTGTATAGTAGCCACTCTCGTACAACGAACGACTTGTACTTGAGATCGTTATCTTGATAAAATTTAAATCAATGAACGACCCTCACAATCTGTGCACGATCATTCTAATTTGATTTCAATTTGTCTAAGTAATCCACTTTATTCATTTCACCTTCAATAAAATTCAAATGGCCAACCCTATAGTACGAGAAACACCCACAAAGCATTACGCTTCCACCGCCATATTTTACTGTAGGTGTTTTGAAGTGACTTTCACTATATTTTTTCCATTTTTTTACAGATTCTTCCCACTTTAGAATCTTTAGAAAAAAAAGATTGCATTCCCGGTCAGTTGGCTTTTTTGTTGGACCTGTGTGCTTCTTTGGGGCAACAACATCGTCCTCTTCGTACCGCTTACAAATGCTGCGAACGGTAGAAAAGCTTTTTTTACAATTTGGCCAATTCCTCGATAGCTTTTACCTGCTTTCCGGTGTTCGATGATCAAACTTCTTCAACTTCGACTCGTTCTTAACCACAGCGAAAGCGAACAACAAATAATTTCAACTTTGTTTAAATCACTGAGAGAGAACACAACACAGAGAACACAGAACACAGAGAACACAACAAGGTCTAGAGTCAAACAAGTGAAGAATACGCACCAACTCAAATGAAACCAACTTAACTGTGCTGAAAAATGCGGGTGTGCCAATAACTACTAATATAATATAATACATACTAATAAATACTAACTAAGCTCAAACTACAGTTTATTGATTTTTACTAATTCTCGAAGAAAATTAGTATTAAACTCGTTTTGCCGAAAATTCGTATTTCTTTATATATATATATATATATATATATATATATATATATATATATATATATATATATATATATATATATATATATATATATATATATATATATATATATATATATATATATATATATATATATATATATATATATATATATATATATATATATATATATATATATATATATATATATATATATATATATATATATATATATATATATATATATATATATCAGCAAAATGATTTTCCGAGATAATCTCTGGAGTGGCCAATCCGATTGAGCTGAAATTTTCGGAGGACGTAGATGTATATAGTAGGTAGGTCCATGACTTGCTAAAATTCAGATGTTCTAAACCTTTTGGCGGCGGCGAGCGTTTTAGTGAATTTTCAGGTACTCCTATATTTCCAAGCAGTGTAAATTTTTGTTAAAATAAATATTTGGGAATGAAAACTTATTATGTTTTAAGCTTGTTTATGTTAAAATGTTGGAAAATTCGGGCCGTGTGTGGGTGCAGCATGCCTAAAAGTAGGCAAGGATTTTTTTTCAAATTTTGATTTGTCATTACTTCTAAGAAAAACAATGGATCATCGTGAAATTTGCAGAGCGTATTAATGTTGACTAAAGTTTAGCACAAGTGGATTTTCAAGATAGTGCGGGTAACCCTGTAGCTACGGCAGGCTCCTGAAAAAAAACCTTCAAATCATTGACCTTCCTGAACAGTTTTTGATTTTTGACAAACAAATCAAATCATTGATAAATTTTAATCTTTGTCCATCGTGTCAAATTGAAATTTTCGAAATTCCGATTTGCACAAGAACGGCATCCCATCACCAAATTACCTCTATTTTCAGCACTCGAAAGTTCTGTTCACGAGAACTGACGACCGGATTATCCGATCATGATGAAATTTACAGAACATGTTGGCATTAGCTAGGACCAAGTCTGATAGAAGTGATTTTGAAATGCGGGCAACCCTGTGCCAGTAGTACCATCTTGAAAAATCACTGAGAAAAAAACCGGTTTTTGGCCTGCAGCTTCCGATTCAGCCATCAGATTTTGACAAGATTCATACAGTACTTGGATCTTATTTTATGAAAATTTGATGAAAATTTGGCTGAAAAATTAGAATAGGGTTGCCAGCTATGGTGATTTCTGTCTCCTAAGTCTTGCAAATTCGCTCAGTAAAATGAAGCTTTTTTCCCTATAACTTCCGGTCCAGTGTAGAAATCACGCAGTAAATGGACCTTAATGTGAACCAAACGTAGTAGAAATTTCGTACAAAAATCATGAAAGGGCTGCCAGCTATGACCATTTTTGTAATTTTGTTTAATTTCTTTACTGAGCGATTATGTCCTTAGATTTGCAAATGGAAATGATCCTGCAATGAAAATTAACAACAAATATTAACGCTTTAAAAATTTGAAAAGTTTTCAGGGTGGTAACCCTAAAATTCTTTTCACTCGTATAACTTTCAGCGCAGTGATTCAATCGAAACAAAATTTACTGGTTGGGTTTAACTTAACGTGAAGCAGATTTGGTATGTATTTTGCTTTGCTGCTGACATAAGCTAACCAGCATTAGCCATTTCCGTAAATATTGCACCAACAGATGCTTTAAATTACGTTCTCATATGCATTATACAGGCAAATAAAAAATAAGGAATCAATTTTTAAATTTTCCGAGTTTTGAACATTTTTCGGATGGCAGCCTCAAACAACGTTTAACCGCTGAAACTTTCGATGAAATCCTGCGATGAGAACGAAATTCAAAGGATAAGTTGATTTGAGTATGAGCTTGTTATGGTAAACTTATTGCTGCTTCGTTCGGAAAGTGTTGCCAGCACTGAACATTTTCATCATTTGTGTTATAGTTGAGTTTTGTTGCTTTGGATAAGGAATAGTTGATATGATTCTACAAAACAGTGTATTACGTCTTTCCACACTTTTTTGTCACCCAAAGACAATTTCTTCGAAAATTAGTTTTCTAGCGGTTCTGTTTCTATTATATCGCTTTGCGAAATCACAAAATAAGTTAAACTAGTATTTAAATAACACTTTGCACCTTACATTCTAACTATCAAATTCCTTATTATCAGCGAAATTGAAGTATTTGTAGTAAATCATTAGCAGTGGCAATATCAATGTGACTGACTGTATGTTTTAAGAAAAATAGGAAATAGGTCAACTGCAGCCATTGTAAAATCTAGGAAATCTTTAATAAAAGGAAAAAAAACATATATCATAAAGAAAAAAAATGAGAGTTGGTAGATCAAATTAGTATAGTCGCTAAGCAGCCAGCAGTCTATATGTATGTATATATATATATATATATATATATATATATATATATATATATATATATATATATATAATTATATAATTATATAATTACACAGTTACATACAAAACAATCATACAATTCGCTAGTTTAAAACTTTTGCCACGAAACGTTTTCTGTAGTAATTAAACTGCATCAAACAACTTTGTCTCAAACGTTATAAAACTATTTCCTAAATGCTTCAATCTGAAAGTGCGAATACTGAATATCTAATAAATTTATAATACCATTATCATCTTTATCATTATGAGAACGTCTATGGCATAAAGGACGATATCAAACCAATATTTTGATTATTGATTGCAATTGACCAATTCTCTCTCAAAACACATTTGGATTTTTATGTCACATTTGGATTTTAATTGTGAGTTTGGTGACTGAAACATTGCTCAATTGTATCAGAACATACTTGCGAAATGAGTGAAGTGAAAAAAGGTTTTAGCTCTGAATAAAAGACGAAGGTTAGCTGTAGAAATTATTGGTTGCAATGCAAAATTCAACACACCTTGCGCCTCCTCACATGCAACTTGGAAACCTAGTTAATAAACTGAGAAATGATTTCAACCAGCGCATTAAATTTGAGTATTTTATTTTATTCAAGTGAATGAAAAAGTGTGTTCAAAGAGTAATTAGTGCTTAGTCAATACGATTACGGACTAGTTGATAGTGAGCGAATTTCAATACTTGATGCACTTTCACTGCTTTGAGCCGTCCCCCGTTAAGTGAAGTTATACCACTAGGTATCAAAATTGGAAATTTAATCTTCAAATTTAACTTGCGTATTCTCGCCAGAATTTCCAATTTCTACGCCAGCACATTCAATCGTTGAAAACATATTCTATTGGCTCATGAGTGTAAATTGTTGTCGCGTCTCATTGCAGCATTAATGAAGAAGTAATCACCCCAATCTGATGGATGGCCTGAACGTCTTCTTAAAACCTTTATTGTATTGAACAACGACCGATAATCTTTCTACTCAACGCTACTAGCCACAGCCCACTTGAAACAAGCCTCCTTAGCGCCACTAACCGCTGCCAATCATCTTAATAAGAACTTGATCCGGATTTATCTCGTGAGTTGTGACTGGGAGTCGTGGGAAAGTGCTAATTTTAATTCGGTTCAAGATGACTAAGTACCTATGAACATCTTTTACTCATTATCGGCTGATTTATCTTTCTTCACATCGGCAGTGTAAACATAGCTGAGATATGGTACAATGACGCCGCTACTGACGACGACGTGGACGACGGTAATGATTAAAAAGTGTTGTTTGTTTATACGATGATAACTACCGGGGAAGATGCTGAGACATCTGGCTCCGAGGAAATCGAATGATGTCACTAAAGTCACTTAATAAATCGCTGAGTAAACAGAAGTCGGCGGCTGGCGGTGCGGTGTAAATAGTCGGTCTGCTCATCTCATGGCACACGATTAATTTACACATATTAATCGTCATTATCATTTTATGAATTACCAGACCGCCAGTTAAGCCGTCAAGCGGCCGCCTAGCAGCTTGCTTCTGATTCTATCAATGAAAGCTGGAAGCGGTCGAACGAAATGCCAAATGAATCTAAGATTAAGTGTTTGTGTAGCTTTTGCACGCCAGCCAGATAAGCTACCAGGTGCGGGAGGCATTGCCGGAACGAGATTAGTGACCTTTGACGAATCTTTGTCTTGCTTGGACTGTGGCCAAACGTTCTAAATCGTCTGGTGGAACGATTATAAACAAGATTTATGTTTTCATCTTGCATTAAAATCACTCCACTATGTATGACTCATGCATGTGGGGATACGTACGAAAGTTTGTTTTGGTTGGCCGTGAAAGCCGTTTGAATTTATGTGCAAACTATTCATTTGAATATGTGCGAAACTGTCTACAGTATAATGAACTATGAAGAAAATACAGTTTATTATCTTAACTGAATATGTTTCAAGTGTTTTTTTACTATTTAAATTAACATAAGCTTCGCTCTGCACATTTCAATATGTTTTTACAAAGTAAATTATTACGCATGTATGTTTTACAAAATAATTGAACAGTTGAATTGAATGAATTAAGCCACTTACATGTGCGCATTTTCAATAATTTTATTGCGTCATGAAAAATGACACGAATCAAAGAAAATTAATGATTCTCTTTAAAATAAAACAAAACACTACCCATTCCAACCACTCAATGATGAAACATTTAAGATATCAACTCTGCCCTGCTTAGCATAAGCGTTCTATCTACATTTTTGTCATTTTTGAGTTGACAACGGATTCGAAAACTGCATACTCTATTACATCATTCTGCGAATTTTAAAAAATCTATCTTTTGTGGAAGTACGTTAAAATCAATTTTGAAAATACAGTACAAATCAAAACACAAATTATTGAATATCTCGAAAGTACTAAAATGTAGATAGAACGTTTATGCTAAACAGGACCGAACTCTGGATGGATATTATTGTTCGGTTCGGGGCATAACACAGTACAGACCACTCAATTATTGGGGCGACAATGATTTAGCAGTTCACGTGACTGATAAAATCACCAGAGCGACTATTTGTACTTTTCAAGTCGTTAGAATATTCTCGTGCTTGAATTGACACCTAACATACGTTTCGTATAATTGCACACACACCCACACATATGAATAATCTTTGCTAAATGGCCTGAAAGATACACATGTCGGCGATGTCAAACGTCGATCGAGTAGTGGAGAATAGCATGTTATCACATACTTATCAGCTCCATACCATGAGAAGTAGACGCTAAAAGGGTCATTGGGCAGACAGACGGACAGGCAAGCGTGAGGAGAGCAGATAGATGGCAGAATTTTATGGTTATGTTTTTTGGAGGTAATTATTTGAGTATGGATTTTAAATTAAAACTAGGGATTAAGATAAGTTTATGAGCCTTCGAAATTCACTTTGCTGAAAGCTGGATCGCTTTTTGCTCAGTGTTATGTAGAAGAAGAGCTTCAACGTTGATGATACAGAGTTTTTTGTACCTCTATCGAGAGCGGGTTAGGAGAGTAGCATTGAAAACAACAACAACTGGGACGGGATTGAGCGAGTTATCGATAGACGCGCAAAAGAACGCGACTACTACAGGACTGGATTCAGTCGTTTTGTTTGGCATGAGTCATCATTCGCTTAGAAAAGTGATAAAAATTTGTCAACAAAATAATAGGTGTTTTTTTTGTTAGTCTACACGCTGAGAAATGACCGAAATCAATATATTAACATCTTAATATTGTTATAGTAACAGCATTGTCCCTAATACATAATTTTAACAGCTCAATATTTTATGTTAGGAAGTTACAATATTATATTTGCAGTTTAACATTATATATTAAGCTGTTAACTTTTTATGTTAAGAACATCTGTAAATATACATGTTTTAACATCTTAACATAAATATATTACTATGCCAATATAAATGTATTAACCAAGGGTGGTGAAATTGTTGGTCATACAACAAAGTACATTACTTGTATTGTTAGTTAGGATGTTAATACTAAATACGGCAATAGCACACTGGAATAACCTAATCTTGTCCGATCATCGAAGTTAAGCAGTGTTGGGCGCGGTTAGTACTTAGATGGGGGACCTCTTAGGACTATGGAAAAATCGTATCGACGGCGTGTTAATATTAATTATTGGTGGTGGTGGTGGTGGTGGTGGTGTAAGACGTTAATATAACTTATTGCCATGTTACTATAATATATTGGCATGTTAATATTAACTAATGGTACACCAATAGTATTGTAAGATGCTAATATAACTTATTGCCATTTTACTATTTAATATTGTAACAGACAAATTCACCACACGCATGTCAACATATAAAATTTTAAGAATGCTATGTGCTGGCAATATAATGTTATTGCTAGGTCAATATAATAATGTTAAGAAATGTTTTTAATATAAATATAATAGCTGCAAAATATATTAAGGGTAGAACAATGATTTTTCAGCGTGTATCCAGAACAGACGCATTGGAAACTACAACACTCCTGTCCCAGTGAATTCACTGAGACAGAATTCTGTTTTGCCTAGGTAGTTCATGTGCTGAACTATAGAAAGTGCTGATAGTTCATGAGTAGTTACGCCTTTTTTGCCGTGAGGTGACTTTGGTTTTTTGAAGGTTATACTGAATGCTTCCTTTGGTAAACCGCACTATCTTCTTTAAATTGACCATAGACAGTTCGGTCAGATTTGAGAGAAAAGGTGCACCATCCTTCTCCTTGGCAAAGCCGGGCATTGGCACATGAGATGGAGGACGGATTCCTCCTCGTCCTCAGAGCCACAACTCCGACAGAAGTCGTTGAACCCTGCGCCCAACCGTTAAGCATGCCGTGCTACGGGGGAGGCCCGTAAGAACACCCACAGTGCAACGTAGTTCATTTAGAGCTAAGTCTAATAGCTTAGGGGCATGAGACCTCTGGTAGCAAGGTATCAAGCTTCGCTGGCTCATCGGCCTCACAGTTGCCTAAAGACACCTAAGTCCAGATACCCAAATCAATTGTACTGCTAAATGTCTCGAAGTATCCCTAAGAGACGACAGCATTCAGCAACAATCATGGAAAATATACAAGGACCAGCAAGGGACTTAATAGTCGCTTGGCTGTCTGTGAAAATACTAATTTTGACCCCGAATATTCGATTACACAGAAGCTAGTCACTTGAAAAATAGCCGCAACTTCCTCCCGAAAGGCACTACAACGGTCTGGTTGACGGAGAGACAGCTTGAAACTCAGCTCATTCGAGTATAGACCACTCCCAACTCTATTGTTTAGCTTTGAGCCATCGATGTAAACAGGGATAAGCTCACTTTCGGAGGTGACACCATCATGCCATTTTTTCATACTAGAAATGCGAGTTGTAAATTCCAAATCTAATAGAACGTCCAGAGCGATGTAGTCAACAGTACGATGCTGCAAACCCCAATTCACCCCTATGGCTGTTTTGTTATTCCTTGTATGAGATATAAGGAAATGAAAACAGCAGTGAAAATTGAAGCAATTTGCCTGAGTTTGAATGTTAGTAGTAGTGAAGGAAAACTATGGGGTAATGGCTCAGAACAGAGACATTTGAGGAAATGAAACAAGTGTATACATTTACAAAATTTAGTGAAGCAATTTTACTACAAAGATAAAATCTATAAATAGAACAAATCGATATTCCCTTTGGTTTCTCCGATACCTAAGTTCTACGAACTTTTGGTTGTAGCTTTTCAAATTCGCGTAAACATGGCCTACTATCTCTATCTTTCTGTTCGCGGAATAGAAGATTGTCAAATCTGGCTATGGTCCCATAGTTTTCCCTCACTACTACACTGAAAAAAATCCACATAGCGCCCAGAGCCATGTAACATAGCGCATTATTTATGGTCCCATACGCCATGTACATAGTACTCTGAGCCATGCAATATGGCTCCCAGCGCCATAATCTCAGCATTTACATAGCGCGTGGTCCCATGTTACATGGCGCAGCATATATGGTGCCACACGCTATGCACATAGTGCCCTGAGCCATGCAGTATAGCTCCCAGCGCCATAATTACATGGCACAGAAATTATGGCTCCACACGCCATATTACATAGTGCCATGAGCCATGTAATATGGCTCATGGCACTCCAATTATAACTCGCAGCCATACTGTGTGAGGGGATCTATAAATGTCATTCGATCGATCAGCAAGTGATACTTGAGTATCGTCGATAGATCGACAACATTCTCAATCGGCCAAAGGCGCATATTATTGAATGGCTCCTTCGACGACTCTAAATGCAGCCAGCGCCTGTTTGTTGCAAGCAAATGACTTCTCCGTGTGCTCATTTATGGTAAGTAGCACTGTTTTGACTGATTTGCTTCTTCAATGTACTATAGTCTTCCACGCCATGTACTATAGTCCTTCACGCCATGTACTATAGTCCTTCACGCTATGTACTATAGTCCTCCACGCCATGTACTATAGTCCTCCACGACATACAGTATAGTCCTCAACGCCATACAGTATAGTCCTCCACGCCATACAGTATAGTCCTCCACGCCATACAGTATAGTCCTCCACGCCATGTGTTATAGCTCTCCACGCCATGCACTATAGTTCTCCACGCCATGTAATATAGTCCGCCACGCCATGTACATGGCGTGGAAGACTATAGTACATGGCGTGTAGGCCTATGTACTTTTCGCCATGTATTATGGCGTGTGGTGCTATATTTTATCACAATCCCTAAATCGACTATGTACATGGCGCCAGAAGTCTATAAATTATGGCGTCTGGCGCCATGTGTTTTCTCAGTGTACTAACGTTCAGATTGCTTCAATTCTCATTGCTGTTTTAATTCTCTTATATCTCTCTCTCTCTCTTCTAAGGGTTATGGGCAAATATGACAGTCTTCTCCTCCTCGAACAGAAAACGGCAAAGCCATATGCACGGAGATAGTAGACCATATTTGTACGAATTTGAGAAGCAACAACCAAAAGCTCGTAGAACTTAGGTAGCGGAGAAACCAAGGGGAATATCTGAGGTAATAATTTTCTCGATTTGTTCTATTTATAGATTTAACCTTGCTTCACTCAATTTCGTATATGAATGCACTGTGTTAACTAAGTGTTTTCGATTTGAAAAGTTCTGTCAACTGAGACTACAAAACTGGAAAAAGTGTATACTATCCCATTATGTGTGATCATTAAAAAATAACCAAAAAAAAAATAGTTTCAGCATGCGGGCCTCTGGCAATTCCAGATAATGGTTTTAACAGTTCAGCAGCAAACATAGCAGATTTTCAACAGTCTTACTGGAAAACTCGATACGAGTGCTCTAAAACAATTTCAATGTCCTTAACATTTAATAAGATTTTTATTAGGAACGAAACCACAACAATATATACAATTTAACTTAAGTTTAGATTCTTTTCGTGTTTTCGGTTTTTCAAGCTACAGCTGCCTTGCTTGTTCAAAGTAACCGTCGTGCTCACAATATCACATATATCTGTATAACGATACGAATGAGTAGATCAGTCTTTCATGTGATTCATGTCTAAAATAGTCAGAATAGGTATTTGAAAACTTTTTCGCCAGCATCGTTTTCTAAGAGCGACCGATAAAAATTGATATCAGGGGCACAGTTTTTCAAATGTAAATCATAGAGAAATTATGTTCTTTAGAAGCAGAAATCTTCATAATTGTATTACAGTGTGTGTTATTTAGATTCAGTTGACTAGTGTATTCTTGAAGTTGTTCGGAACAAGGCATTGTAATAGATTTTATCCAGGGAGCTTCCAGCTATCAAGTTTTGGTTTCCGACAATTCTAGATAAAAAACTGGAAATACCAAACTGATGTGCTACGAAATTGTGATGGAAGATGCAGAACACAATCAACTCTCGCTCACTATGCTCATGAATATGAACATGTAGCTTCAAATGTAGCTTCATTAATTAGATTGACCAGTAGCTTCATCAATTAGTGTTTGAAATAAGACTGAGTGACAGCCGTATATGCCCACCGTTCGTGACAATAAAAATTAGAAATAAATGTCTTATGGAAATTTCCATTTCCAAACATCGTTCTATGTTTGTTTGTCCATGTGTGTGATGTGCATGAACGAACATTTAATTCGCAATTTATCATCACATTCTCTAACATTCCCAGCCTTCTTTGCAAATGACGAGATGTGCAAACCGCTCGGAATGCAATGTTGTGTGAAATGGCATTTTATATTACTTCCTATTTTTTCCACAATCCACTCCGATTTCGCGTTGATCATACTTCGAGTCGCCTTGGCATCTATCTCTTCTATCTTATGGTGTTTTTAGACAAGCGACCAAGCGTTTTGGATTTACACGAGTCAACTTAACTTGATAAGGCATTACTTTCGCTCATTTTCATTTGTGGGTGATCTATGGATAAGTTAATGTTTGCTGATTTTCCAATAAAATCCGAATTTGAATCATTTCCCCCATTTTGCCGAATCAACGTACCCACTCACTTCCACTTCATCCCTGCCTTTTAAAAACTAGAGTTGAGTTGACCCGTGTAAATGCAAAACGCCCGAAAGCACGGACGCTTGTCTAAAAACACCATTATGGGCCATTTAGACAAGCGTCCATGCGTCCGCGCGTCCAAGCGTTTTTAGATTACACGAGTCAAGTCAACTCAAATCCAGTTTTTTGAAGGTGGGGCTAAGGCGATAAGTGGATAGATTTTACACGCTTATGATGATGTTTTTTTGCTCCGTACAAATATATTGGTAACAGAAAGTTGTATGTATTTATCCATATATACCTACATATATATGTTTGTGTCTAGATACTCAGATGCATTCAATTTGTTTTCGTAATAGTCATGCACGTAAGGATGCAAAATGTATATTATCCACATTATTATATAAGAAAATAATCATCCACAAAACATATATTTAAATGATCACCAACGAATCATCCACACATGCCACTGAGCGAAAGAAATCATTTTAAAATGTATTGTACATGAATCAGCATACTCCACCTCCTTCGCTTTAGACCCGCCTTTATAAACAAAATCAAATTGACTCGTGTAAGCAAAACACGCTAGATCGCATGGACGCGTGGACGCGTGGACGCATGGACGCCAATGTAAATGGCCCATTACAGTTGAGTTTTATTTTACTAAATCATGCAAATGATATTTCGACACCGGTCGTCGGGCCGCCATCGAAACACATGTTTAGAACATGTGTTCTTCACATCCACCCCCCAGCGAGCGAAATGCTGTCCCCGTGCCGTTGATGTCGTTGCTGCTGCACAGCGGAGTGTGCGAAAAATAAAATAACGTTTTCTTTTGATAAGACTTAATCAAAACAACATTCCTCAGAATTTTAGACACATTTACACAAAATTGCATGTGTCGAGACATCGAAGGATAGAGAACCTCCGGGCGACAAAACACGAAAGGTTTTGGACTGGATAGCCGAAAACTCGTATTATTTGTGAAAACTGCGGCTGCTGCTAAAACGCTCACTGATCGATTGTTTTCATTTCAAATTGATTTGCATCGGTAAGGTGACGCAATGGGGGCCATAATTTCTCCGACTCGACGTTTGCCCATGCCCGACCCAACCACGGCCACATTTTCATATGTGTGGTGTTGTTATCCTCGTGGAGGTGGAACAGTGCGTCTTAAAAAAGACGGAGCTAGAAAAGATAACGCAGGTACATATGCACATGAGTTTGTTTAATGCATAAGCACATGAGTTGAACATTGGAATGTAATTAGTTCAGGCGTGATAATTGCAATTTGTGTCAGAGTCTATTAATGTAGGTAAGCTTTGATAATCATAAATAAAAAATCGCTCTAACCTTCTAGCTATGCACATATCTATTAATTTGTGAATTATGAATGTCAACCGGGGAAAACCGAGTCGAATTGCGTACATGATAATATTTTAGTTTTGAGGACACACTTAAATATGTATTTCTTACAATCCTCCGCAGATAAGTATTTCCTCTGATTAAGACGCGAATTCGAGAAACATTAGTGAACAACATTATGACACATCAGCTTAAAGTTAAATGTTAAAAATGGATCTCAGCATGGAAATTTATTTTGCTTGATTTCAAGCAGAGGAAAATTGATATACCTACAATTGATTCAGCAGAACGGAATTTATGTGGTAATTTTCTCATTTAATGCTGATGTGTGGCGAAATAATTCTAAAATTCGCTCAAATCTTTTTTCACAGGGACATGGCTAACTTAAGGTGCATTCAAAAATTTTCAACTTTTGAAAATAGTTCATCAGTTCGATATTAACAACAGCTACTCTGTTGTTAGCATACCAGTTTCTGCTACACTCCGCTACGCACTTTTCTTCAAACTGAATACCCATATAACCTGTAAAACCTGTAAATAGTTGGAAGATCGTGCCACCACGGATTACCCATTTCTCTCCCCAAAGAAAATACGGAGGTGTTAATCAAAAAAGAGTGTATTAATCTGAGCTGAGCTGAAAATCCACACGAAAACAATTCGGAGAGAAAAACTAGTAGTATTCGAAGAATATTATCAGCACGTTTACTTCTGCCATCAAAAAACGTCGATGAAGTCATCGAAATAGGTGATTCGTCAAAGTCAGCTAAATGTCTCTGATTTGCCTTGTCCATAAGAAGTTCGACACTTCCTTGTGCTAACTATTACTATACAGGCACTTATATGAAATTAATTTTTTGCTAAAATTAGATTTTCTTAATCAATCAAATCATTCCCGGATAATTAAAAAATAACCTTAAACATTCACATATTTGTCTATGTCCAATTCACTGCTGTAAGCCCATTATCAAAAAATATTCTTGAGATAGTTAAATGTCTGATAAGTACCTAGTAAATTACATTAGAGGATAGTGTGGCCTAGTTCAATCCGGTATTTTGTTGCCAAACGTCTCTGGCTAAAAGTACCAATCGATAAGCATTGCCTGACATGTTAGCACATTCATTATCACAATCAATACGGTTAGCGTGAGTAAATAATGAAAGAACGTTTGACGTGGATGCACAAAATTAGCTTTGTTTAATAAGCTGCTCTAGGTTGAGCTAGGTTGAGATATCTCAACAAAATGTGTTTAATGAGCAATTCGGCTTCTCTAACTTGCCCGAAGTTGCTCTGATTTGTGTTTCATGAGTCTGCTCTAAGTTGAACTAGAGCACTTTAGAGCACGATTGACAGCCGCGATACTATATCTTGCCTTGAGATGCTCTGCTTTTTTTCGTGCTCATTAAACACAGCTACTCAGACTACGTAAACTGTCAATTTCTATCCTTTGACAGACGTTACTTCATGACTTTACTTCATATCGTTTAATTTTGCCTGGAAAATTAGGGAATTCTGGAAAATTTGTTTCATTTTGCCCAAACTCTTCAATTTCAATCAATTTATCTAGCGAGAGGCAAATGAAACGGAAATCTACCAATTACTATAATATTTGATTTCATCTCAAATTAGGCTTAGAACAAACAGCTTATAAGCAATTACAATTACGATTAGTTTCCCGTATACATATGTACATATATACGAGTTTTATTTTCTTCCTGTAATCATCATAAATTTTACAAGTCGATAATAGATGGATGATTCTCGACCGCTTCGCCATGCCCAAACTTTGGATCAGTAATTATTCGGACAGGTTGCTGAGAAAAAAGTGCTTACACCAAAAAATGTCTGCATTTGGAAGAAGTAGTTGATTTATTTCCGAGGAAGCATTCAAGAATTCGATGAATACGATTCTGTATGGTTGAATTATTAGTGGTTTTGATAACGATGCAAACCGGAACAAACTCGTAAGACACTTACTGTAATGTTTGGTCGTCTGATCAGACCGAGTGTACCACTACTAGATGCCAGATCTTTTGAAAAATAACAAGAAATGTATATGGTATCATGATATCAACAACCTGTAAGCTGGCAGGAATGCTATACTCGTAATGATGACGTCATCTTAGTCATTTGACGTCCACGTCGGCATCGGACTTTAATTGCCTCTACGTGATTAGATAAGAGACTTGACACGCTGAGTTTAATGTCGATTCTGATCTTTGAGCAATTCTTCAGTTTTATTTGAGATTTTCATAGAAAAAACACAAGGAAAATACAGGAGAGCAGCAGCCGATAAGTGTATAAAAGCAATATGCACATATTTGTAGGTTTTTGCATCAATTTCAATTTAACGAACCATTTTTCCATTTCTATTGTACGCACCAGCTGTTTACTCAGATGGTTGGTATGGACCTATTTTCTGAATAAACGCAAAAACCTACTTCAGTCTATTGGCAAACATTTACTGTTCGTCAAAAGCTATTCGATCGATCTGGTAGCATATGCACCAAAAGATCGTCTTGTAGAACTTTTTTTGCGCTCTCTTATTAATTTACTCGTATGAATAATATGTATTCATCACTTTTCGGCAAAATAAGTATAAAATTGTTTTTAGTTGTTCAAAACCAAACAGTAAAAACCTGAAGGCTGTGGCAAATGGAAGAGATAATGGTTCTGATGATAACCAATAATGTTCATTTGCCAGACGAAATATGGCCAAGGAAAAAAATACTGGTGATTTGGTTACCAGTTAAATCGTTTTTTCCTTAAAAAGCCAGTTATTCATATTTAGACTTAAAATCGGTTGGATGCTGAACAGAAACCAATGTTTGCTGAATTGTTTTAAGCGGAAGGAGTACTAATGTGCTTAAAATATGGCGTAGAAATGTATTTGCTGATCCGAATCCATACGAAACCATTTGCATACGAAATCAGCGGAAAAATATAAACTTTTAATGTACTATGAAGATGTTATGGGGTTGAGCAATAACCTACCTGATCTTCAAATGAAGGACAACACGACATAATTTGCGTTTCGATGACATGTAAACTCTCTGATTTTCTAAGCTCTTAACTGCTGTATACTCGTAAAATATATCCTTTCGCTCGCAACCTTAGCATATAATGAAAATGCCTGGTGTTTTTTTTTCACAGGGATCGATACCATACTCATTCAAGAAACTCTTTTCAAACTGCTGATCATCTTGCCATCTTAAGAATTGAGAGGAGAGAGGACAAGGCACCATGATTTTGCTTAGAAGGAACAGTAATCACCTCAACATAGATACACCCAATCTTCAGCACATTGATGTAACAGCAATCAATGTGCACATGTGCTTGTTTGAGTTCGTAGCCATTTCGCTATAAAGACCTGAAACTGGCCTCACCTCAGATCTCAAAATAACCTTTTCGAATATGAAGGCCCTGTATTCTTCGCAAGAGAAATGGAAGCCCGTCACAGGCAATGAGGAGGCAGGGCAATCAATGTAGCTCTCTAAACTCGTCATTGTAAATAAGCATGCACATCCAAAATGATCTGAAACACTTTGGAAAGATCTATAACCATGCCATTGAGATAAGGCTTTCGACTATTATGTGCGACTCACTGCCCTCAATAAGTTGATTATAAGCCGGTATTCTTTGCCACAGAGGAATTTTATATAAACTAGCCCCTGCAAGTGAGAAAGAGGACTTTATTTAAGCAAAATTCCGTAGCGCCTCCTTCTTTAGGAATAAGTATAGAAATACGCATAATCTCTGTTCCATACTACACTCAAGAAAAATGAGCGCATTATCAAAGAAAATTGGCAACAATTCTGATTTACTCAATCGAAAGAAAGGAATTTATTCATTTCAAAGAACTAATATTGAACTTGCCCTGAGTAAAATTTGGGATAGTTTCAAGGAAATGTTGCCATGAATCTGGCATCAACCGGTTCTCTTACGATCATCGAAGTTAACAGTGTTGGACGCGGTTACTACTCAGATGGGGGACCGCTTGAGAACATCGTATGTCGTTGGCATATCAAGGGAGTGAAAAAGAGAGAAGGGAGTGAAACAAATAAAAAAAATGAAAAGACATTTTTTTTCCACGTACCAAAGCAACATTACCTCAGATAAATATTGCACTTGCAATAAGTAATTTTTTTTTGAAGCGAATGCTTAGCTATAGCGGTAGAGAGTCACATATCGGAGAAGAGCCGATTTCAATTATTTCTTCGATTATTCTTTTCATTAAAGGCCACATTTTTGTTCTTATTTTCTGCAGCGCTAGTGCTATTTACGCCTAGTCACCACTTAAAGCTATAATATGATACTTAATTAATGGAGTGCAGGTATTATGACCAGTCGCCGGCTGTTAAGATTAATTATGTTCATGTTGTTTATTTGCTTAAGTAATATAGGAATAAAACGGAAAAATGACAAGCAGGCACTTTAGCGGTTTCGGGAAATCAAGAAGGCGCCAACAACACAGCTGGAAACGAAACTGCAGAAAAAGCACACATTAATGCCAAAATAATAATGCATTTATAAGGTTTTTATAATTCTCTTCGAAATGCCATTTTGAAATTCACAAATATAATTATCTGGTAATCAATACTGAAATTACCCCTTTGAATCACCGAATTTCAAGTCACATGATTAGATGTTCCGTCTTAGGACAAAAACTCACACTATAGGCAAAGTGTAGGAAAGAACTAAGAACTTAGGAATTAACTTCTTATGCTGTGCTACAAGTAACTAATATATCGTTCTGTGTATAAAGAAAACAATACGTCGAGTAAATTGCGAGTTTACAAACCCCCTATTTATAATGTTAGTCACTTTTGACTGCGAATACAAACCAATTTCAGTGAAGAGATATTATATAGAACATATAAAAATTTCATACCTGCTTGGAGGTGAAACGTAATCGTTTTCTCCGTAGCAGGGCCGAAGAAGTTTCGGATGCGCCGGAATCTCTATTCTTGTCTAATCTGCTAATTTTCGAATTTGACAAACTTTCAGATTATATTTTTTCCATTTTTCAACAACAAAGCTTCGATTTGAATGTTCTTTTTTTGTCAGTTGTGAATGTTTCTAGGGCAATATGCTATCTTCTTTCACCGTATTTAAGTGCAACTAATAAAAAATTTTTAGCAACCAATTTTTAAAATGCTTTCAGTCACTAATATGCCCTAATTGTTTAAAGTATAAACAAACATTATTCGAATCTTTGTCAAACTTATGTATATACATATAAGTGTAGATATGCAAGTCTTAGATTTGATGATGACCGAAATATTTAATGCATTACACATTTATATTATCTTATCAGAAAGAGTGATTCCATCTCAGTGATTAAGTCAATCCACACAAAAATTCAAGAGAACAAATGACAACAAAGAGATGCAATTTATTTTAATGATTACCAAACAAAAGTAATGGGTTTCCCATTCACGTTCGATGAAATCATCAACAATTAAAGCCCATAGGCCAATGCACAAGAGTGAAGCTGTTATTTGATTTTGAATTAGAACCGCGCGATATCACATTTTACATAAATTCATGGATTCTAATTTCTTATCTAATTTCGAACTTTAAACGATTCTTACGTCCCATTCGAAACTTACCGTCGTATGCATCAACCGATGCCACCAACCTGACATTGAATTTTAGTCATATTGAAGCTATTTTCCCACACAGACTGTTACTACGAAACGAAAGTGCCTGAGGCGAACAAAAACCAACTTAGGCAGTCAGCATGACTTACTAGTCATGTGCTTCGCGAAGGTAGGTAAGGTACCTGAACCGAACCACTTTGTTGATCGGTTGCTCGAGCCTTCCCAGTCCCCCCACAACTCAGCTCACGGTGGCACCAATCGTTGTATATTCTGGCTCACCTTACACCCATCATAGTTGACATTGCACCCAGTCGCATTTCGCATAAATAGATCAATAATTTGCCCGTGTCGAGGATTATAGTTAACACCTATCATACGGACGTCCAATAGCATTAAGAATTCAGAGGCGAATGTGTCACACGCACAGCGTGCATACAACAGAAGTGTTTATATCTATTGTAGTTCCGAATCGCCGGTCTCATCCAAATCAATGAATAAACAAACGCCGTGGTAGCATCTTACCTGTGTGCATTTATTAGAAGAACGTTGACTTCGTCAATCCTGCTGCAGTACAAACTCAATTATGATTTTTGACAGCAACAGAACATCAAACTGATCGGCAACGATTGTTTATGTCGCGTGCGCAAAGATACCTTCCTCACAGCACACCGGCCGACTTTCACTACACGAGTAAGTACGCTATTTCCTGACCTCCTGACTCTGCTATCTATTATCTGCTATCGGATCAAAATTATTTATACACTCAGCGTACGAAAATAATAAGATTGCAATAGATTTTGGCGCTTTACTAACACTGTGAAATTAGAAAACGCGGCAGTCGAAACACAAAAAAAACTACTCAAACAAATAGTGTGTGTGTCGTGAACTAAATTAAAGAAGCACATGTAACATACAAGCCGCGGCCAGACGACACACTCGACACAACTCAACAGGCTCAAGTCAAAATCGAACTGGGTACACCGAAATGACAACAGTACCCTGGTAACTCGTCATACGGCGAGTGCAATGTGTGAAGATGGATGAGAGTCAGTGTAGTTAAGAGTGAGAGCCGCCGTACGTATCGATAGGGGAAAGATACCGAAATTAAGCTTTCCTTGGGAAATTTTCTTGAATACGCTCTCATGGAGAGTATGAGTACATAGGTATCTGCCACTGTTGCCAGATTGGGCGATTTCTCGCCAATTGGGCTATCTTTCCGTTGCATTTCCGTTGCACGAAATCTAATTTTGGCCCAGGTTTCAACTGCTAAAAAATATAAAGTTGAATTTCGCAACTGATTTCCTCAATCTTGAACGGAAATCTGTTCACTTCATGTTTTAAATTATGGTTGAACCTAAACTTTATTTTTAATCTATTATTTGACCGCCTGCCTAAAGCAGTCAGCAAGAAGATTGAAATTTAAATCTGTGCTTGTAAAACTCATAATTATGAGCAAATTATCAAAATACGCTGAGCACGGAAACAATTTGGGCAAAAGCCAATGAAGTAAAATCTGCTGCTGGATAACAAATTTTCAAAGAAATATGTGAGCTCGATTTTTTATTACTATGTCTTCCTGCGTCTAAAAAAATAGTCGATATATGTTTTACTATGATAAATAACATAAATACTAAAATTTGAAATAACGTGCAAATAATTTTTTTGGCATCTTTGATGCAAATTCTAGTTCTCTTAAATTTCAACAAAATATGTTGCAACGACTACAAAATACCACCAGATATGATACAAATACTGGATTCTTCAATTTACACGTTCACTATATCTGAAAATGAAATTGTTAATATAGTTTTCGACTATATAAGAGTATATAGATAAACAAAAAAATAATAGCCCATGTGAATTGGATAAAAATTTTTTTTTGCATCTGATAAGAAAAACCTTTGGCATAATTTTGGCCTCGACCTATTGTGTGGCAAGTGTTGGGCTCTTTTGGGCTATTTTAAAAGTCAAATGAACGAAAATTTTCGGGCAACACTGGTATCTGCTTCTATTCGCCAGGCTTACAAAAGCAATTTCGAACACCAAAAGTGTATTATCCGATAGGGGAAAGGTATAAATAGATAAATCTAACCCACAATGTAGACACATTTAATTACGACAAGATTTAGTCGCATTTCACATACCTGCTTCCATTAGCATACAGCATGGAAGATTCCTATACGTATGAGTAGCGTTTAAAAACGTATGAAATACTTGTTTAGAAAATTATTATAAGAATCACCTTGCCCATATAAATATATGTATATATATATATATATATATATATATATATATATATATATATATATATATATATATATATATATATATATATATATATATATATATATATATATATATATATATATATATGTATATATATGTTTAATATATATATATATATATATATATATATATATATATATATATATATATATATATATATATATATATATATATATATATATATGTATATATAAGTTGAGTATATATATATATATATATATATATATATATATATATATATATATATATATATATATATATATATATATATGTGCATGTATAATACAAAATAGACAAAAAAAATAATACGAAAAGCTCAGTGGGTTTTTCTACGGATGGCGTTTCGTTTGAAATTTAAAGGAAATATTGGTTTATATGAGCTGTAGGGCTCTTTTGATGAACTATAAATGATCCTTAACACTTTGGTAATAGCGGACGTTCTAGTGAATTTATAGGTACTCCTATATTTCTGTGAAAATAATTTATTTGAAGAACAAAACAAGCACAGGAAATGAAATCGGTTCTGTATTTAGCTTGGCTATGATTATGCTTTGGAATTTGTTAACCGTATGTGGGTGATAAATACCTAAAAGTAGGCAGAGACAATTTTGAAATATCGGGTTGTGATAACTTCCCCCAAAGTCATCAAAACATTACGAAATTTATATGTCATATCAGTGCACATAAGCCGTGAGCTTTTTTGGTTAATATGAGTAATCTCAAAAAAGAAGACGGAAGTAGGAAGACAGCAAGCATATCGTCGCTGTGAAATCAAACCGACATATCTGCAAAATGCATATTTTTCACCAGAGCGCTTTAAAGTTTTCGCATGTGGGCTATTTCCACGTGAATGCAAAGCGGCACAACACCACTAGACGGGTTTTTATTCAACTATACGATATGCCGGTGCGACATAAAAATAGACGGGAAAATAAGGAATATTTTGATACCAAAAACTCAAAAACTCAATTTTTGCAGATATGCCGGTTTGATATAACAGCGACGATATATTTTGCTAAGTGCGAGGGAGTTTTCATTTGCTCTGTGAGGATGTGAAGAGCAGCTTCAACAAACTTGTTTTTGGTGTTGCTATGACCAGTGGCGGCTCAACACAAAAACACTATTATAAGGCATACGCGGATACCAACAAGAAATATCTACTTTACTTTAACTCAGTGGCGGCTCGTCACTGGCTATGACTAACGTAAAATCAATTAACTTGTTCTTGAATCTTTAGCAATACACAGCTAAGACATATGAGGCAATAGTCCTTAGCTTTCACGTGCGAAACTTTTTTCTGCTTTAGGAATGAACACAATTCATGTTTTGCTCCAGCTGATGAGAATGTACAATTTTTTGCTCCAGCTGAAGAGAATGTATAATATAGATCTCCTTCATTCACGGTGGCTTAATTTTATAGACGTCTGAAGGTCAGCCGCAAAAACGCCGCCAGAGCCCGGGTCCGTAGATTTAAATGGCATGATGTGGCGAATGGTCCACTTCAATGGGGAGTTTGTAAGTCCAAGAGATGGTGAAAAGCTGATTACCTGCTCCGTCTGATGCACTCAGTATATTGGGGTACTATGATCCCCAGAAAAATGTTAGTGCATTCGGACGGTTAAAATGTCTGGACTCGAATTAGTCTAGATACCTTCAGGGCTCTGAATGCACCCTGTAGCCTTCGGTATCGAGTTTGACACCTTTATTCAAATCTATGTAGCGACTAACAATTCTTGTTCCTTAAATCCCTCCCTTCCCACATCTGGAGTTTTGCAAGGGTCCATTGTTGGTTAACTTCTGGTTTTGCTTTCTGTTTATGACCTCCTTCATCAATCACCAATGGATTACGATCATTTTATGGCGTACATCGATAATTCTCCTACTCTTATACTTACTGCAAGTCTGCTCCCTATTCACTTATTTTCTTTCTCGTTCTTTTCTCAACAGAACTGAAAACTATAAGATCTTGGACTTTTTTTCATTTTAAGCTGAATTTGGTCTGCACATTTGATTTCATTCGCAGATAATCATCACTTTTTGCAAATGATGCAATCATCAATCATATGTAGTTGTACTCAGCGTGGCTGCGAATGTTACGAACGGTGATGCTAGCGGTTAATCGGCTCACAGACACGGAGATCTGGTCGTCGACTTGGTTGCAGATATGCAATATCTGCGACCAAATTCACTGTCTGTGGGCTAGTCTCAGATCTAGTTTGTTCGCAAATATCGCAAGTCTCCAACCAAGTCGGCAACCAGATCTCCGTGTCTGTGGGCCGTTTTAGGGTATTTCTTAGAGCAAAGCCGCTATTCCAAGTGATTATGTTCCGAACGATTCTACTCCAGATAATTCACTTGTATTTTATTTGCTAAATAGGTGATTAAATGAATAAATGAATAAACATAAGATGTTTAGGAAATTGCGAGACTAATTTTTTTACCGTTAGGTTCGATCCTCAAATTTTTTGGAAAAGATGTATTCAACGACTGTGGACTGTGAGCGAATCAATCAAATTAAACATATTTATCACTATTTAAATAATCCAAAATGTTTTGCTGAAATGTGCAAATCAAGCTCAGCTCCCCTAAATCGATGTTTATTTTGTATCATACCAATGCCTGGTGGGGCTAGTGATGCCTATTTAGCTACATTGTAGCTAGATTTAGCTACAAAAAGAACCTGTTTAGCTACAAAATTGTTCATTTAGCTATTGGCTACAAATTTAGCTACTAATTTATAGATTATAAATAATTTAGATTTTCACACCAATTTCATTAATTTTCACTGGCTTATTTAATATTTAAAACACTCAGTGCTTTAAAATAATCTCCTCCAATTCTAAGGTAAACGCTAATGTTTTGGGTTGATACAACAACAGTTGCATTTGGACTAAATGGCGATCTTTCTCAACATCAATGTTCTCTGTCCTTCTGGACAAAGAAAATTAATAATCTTCCACGATCAGTATTATTTATTTCGATCGGTGCGAAGAAAAACCGAGAGATTTAACTCAATAGCAGTAAACTAAAATAAGTAAGACAAACGAAATATGATTAATATTAGAAAACACATTATCTGCCTAAACTTGAAGACAAGAACCGAAAAATTCAGCCATATTCATAAAGTAGCATAAACGTAAGCAAAGAATTCGTACAAAATCCTAGAAGATATTAAAGATCGTGCTCAGTAGTGAAATCACTCGTTTTCTGGCAGCAAGATATTTTCGACGTATTATCTAATTAAGGAAAAATCTAATTTTCGAGAAAAATTATAGAGGATCTTGTAACTGTGCGATAACTTCGTTTTTAAAACATTGTTTTTATCTCTGTTCGGTTTGCAATTAACAACAAACATGTTTGATAGCACAAGTTCTTCAAAAAAGGACTAGAGACAAAAATTTCGTAGTGAGTGGAAAAGTGTCAAAAATTTAAAAGAGTGGTTGCAGGAAGTCGATGGCAAAGCCTATTGTCGCTTTTGCAAAATGGTTCTTAATGCAAAATAAAGCGATTTCAGTGCTCATTCGCAAAGGGTAAAAGCATATTGAATCATACAAGGTGCCTATTTAAAAATATCACACGTTACAATTATGCTAGATATGTTTTTTTCTTTATTTTAATGAGTTTTCGAACACAGCGGAAAATATAGAATATATTTTCTCCGTTAGAAGCAGCACCTGAAAACAACATCGGTAACAAATCGAAGCTACCAGACACATGGTAGCTTCGATTTGTTGCCGTTGCGGATTAAGATCAATTGAGTGAGATGTGCAAGAAACTGTCAGTTGAGTCCAAACGTTGGAGCAAGTGTAGATTCATCGATCAAAATGCAGCGCCATAATGAAAAATGGTGTTTCCATACTACAAATCGGATTTAAAAGCAGATATTGGTAACTCTAGCTATAGTATTTTAATTGACGAGTCTACGGACATTTGTTTTATAAAGTATTTGGGTGTATTTGGATATTCAGCAAAAACTTGTTAGAACTTACTTGGCTTTGATTGAGCTAGAAAGCGGAACTACTGAAAGTATTATTGCTGCCATGGAGATTGCTCAGAAAACTACAACCGAAATATTTGAAATATGTTTAGAGTAGGGACCGACAACGTTAGTGTTATGGTCGGAGTCAATAACATTTTATTTCAAAAATTATGTCGCTCAAATAATTTTTAATATTAATAAGATTTGCTTGTCATTCCGCACAGCTTTCAATTTCTGCAACTGCAGGATCATTTCTTCCACAAACTTAAGAGTTTTTACTTGCAGAAACCTATCATTGTTTCTCTAAATCCAGCTTGAGGCAAATAAAATACAAAAGGATATTTGCACTTTAAATTATGATCAAATTTCTTTGAAGATGATACGGACTTCTAAAACAGCTATAGTCAATAGAGTGATCAGTATCAAGGACCATTAGCCAATGTGTAAGAGCTAAAACCCACTTCAATATAGTCCAAACATCAGAAGAATGGTATTTAGTAAAAATGATTGATAGATAGTATAACAATGGTATAACCTTTATATCTCCTATTTCTTCAATCCATTTTTAAGGATGCTTCCATCATGAATAAACATTTTTAAAGCAATTACGTTGAACCCACTAAGCGCCTTACGATTTTTGTTTATTTATTGAAGGTTTGGTTAAAAAAAATGTGTATCCAGATTATACAATTTACGTTTTGTCAGAAAGTGTGGAATTCAAGGATTACGTTTATGCCTATTTGGGATATAACTTTGAGTAACAAATAGTTGGCTATCGAAGTAATAATACAATTTTAAGATCAGATAAGGAACATATAAAATAGACTTGAATAGAATTTTCTGTTTAAAAAAAAATTAGATTTGTAAAAGTTGAACGTGTTTTTAGTCAACTTTCGATTATGAAAACCAATCATAGGAATAAACTGAACCTAAAAACTTTGCACTCAAATGCTGTAATCACATAACAGCGGCATTGTCGCAGCGGCGCCGCAGGGGGAGGCGTGAATGCCGCTGTTGAATTTGCTGAACCACAATGCAGCGACAATGTCGCTGTCAATGCAACCAAGGCACCAACCAAATTGATTTTTTTTTCTTTTGTATTGCTAAATCCTGTTGTACGAGTATTAGGTTGGCTTATCACAATACATATCAGCCATCGCTTGTCTATTCCACCAGACCATTCAACCTAATTCAAGTAGACTTAATTGAACCTAGTGGTGATGCAAACCTATGGTTGGTATCACCGCTAGCGATGCGGCCAAATTAGAAATTTGGCAAATTCGGCCGTAGGCATTGTGGGCATTACCATACAAAACAGTGCATTCTAATTTTTTGACTGCGTAGTCAAGTATTGACGAAAACCGGCACTTTAGAAGTATATGTCGAGCATGATGATGAGTTTATAAATTTCAATATTTTACCCCAGCTTGATGAAGATTCTTTTGATATAAATATACTTTAAAAATGTTTTTGTGACACCATTATGAAATATTTCAATTGCAAGTATGAGTTGAGGTTAGAAACGAATGGATGAATTTAGTATTAGTCATAGTTCATAGTATTAAGTTAATTAACTACTCAATATCCGATGTGCATACATACAATATTTTTACACATGAATGATGAAGGTTAGCTTAATAAAACTGTTTTCCAGAACTTTCAGTTTGTTAGTGAAGTTAGCTACACTTTTTAGCTACTATGGGAACATTTTAGCTATTTTTAGCTATGTTCTTCCTCAATTTAGCTACAACGGTTGGAAAAAAAGTTGGCAGCAACTTGATCAACATAATACGTAATGTATTTAGGAGAGGGTGTTATTGCAAAAGAAATGCGGCCACACGACGGACCCACGTTCACTTCCATATATTTATCGACTCAAAATTAGCGATATGAGCGTTACGTTTCTGATGTTTCGTTGTAATCGCTCGTTACTGCCTCCCTCACACCTCCCTTCTAACGTTCTTTGTCCGTATCGGTGTGTCTACCGATGACTATATTTGTTGTATCTGCTTATTGTTTACCCGCGAAAAGCGGTGAGTAAAGAATCTCATAGTATGTTCTACACAAAAAGATACATGTCGCTGAAGAACCGACCAAGATTGCGATTGGAAACCAGAATGAAGATTTATAAAAAACCCTGTGTGCATATACATAAATAATACTGTTTACTGGTTTGGATGTAATAAAATTCGCAAAGTACACTCTCTTCTTGACTGATAGGTTGGTTGTTGGAACGTGGAAACAAGTTTGGAGCTACTGCTTTAAGATACACTTTCAGGGAGTGAGATATTAGCAAAGAATGAACTAATCATCTTTGATACGTTTTGCTTGATGTTTGATTGCTGCTTATTGCCGTTTGCGCACCGATCTTGCTGACATTGCCAATGGGAACTTGAAATATTGACAGTAATTCGGAGGTGAAGTAAAACCGAGTCGGTTTTCAGATGTAAATTTCTGTATTGCATGCTTTTAAAATATCAAGGATGATTTTAACTAGACGACAAAATTATGTTTGTTTGAAGTAGGCTGATTTTATTAATACATTTCTAGCTTCGAGGAAGTTAAGGCCCTATTTTTAATAACAAGCTAAGAACAGTACCCGAGTTCAATCTTATTTAAAACTATTACAATTAAACAGTTTTTGCAAAATGTCAGTAAGAGAGAATACGGTTTTGCTTTCAACCACTAAACCCACATTGGTTGGGGATCATATTTTGAATCTATGTACGTTATTACGCCGCGATGTGTCGCAATGGATAACAAAAAACTTGATCAAATTTTCACCATTCCTTATTAACACTATCCATGTCGGAAATGATTTGTTAAAGAAAGGCGGCATATTATAATTGGTTTTATTTTAAAATGATAATTTAGGACTCTTGAGTATGACTGAGTCAATCGCTAGCATTCATCACGTGCTGCAATGCACTTTTTTACTGAGCTCTTGCCTTTGGCCGACACATTTGCGTACGTGTAGAGACGAGTCAATCACTGCCTCTTCTGAGATCACTGCACTTTGAGCAAAACATCATTTGCGCATAGAGTTCTCAATTATGTCTCCAGTTAAAAGCTTCAAATTAAACATAAAATAATGGTGCAAGAGGTATCAAAATTGCCACAATAATTTGAGCTCGTGCGAAATATCGTTTAGGAAAATAAGGGGTTTTTTGTGCAGCGTTCGTGTAACGTAATGGGCTAAAAATAAACTAGCGTATATTTTTCATAACATTAGGTTGTATCGGAGCATTTTCAAATATTTCTTTGAAAATGCTCCGAGAATGTGAAGTTAGCATTGAGCGAAGTTGATTTATTATTGCTGCGTAAAAAACAGTGTCTCTGGGTCAAAACTTTCGATGAAGTTTGGGGTTTATAGGAATAGCATTCATTACTAGGTAGGAAAAAAGTTATCAAACCGATAGGGATCGCAAACAAGCACTGTAAGTGATGCAGGTAATTAGATCTTGCTAAATTTTTCGCCTGAGGTTTCCTAAAGCGATGCTCGTGCTATTTACTCAGCTGCTCTACCGGTTCGCTGGTAGCTGTAAACGACTTGAATTATCTTTGTAAACGTCACAGGAGGAACTCAGCTGCTGTTAGTTTTTTCAGAATAGGGGTTTGAGCGTGCACTCGTTGTAATTTCGCTTAGCTGTCGTTGCCGATGAAACCACCACACGATAATCAACTACTCTTAACATAGTTTGGATGACACACTTAAAATTTGCTAGGCAGTGAATGTGCTAAGCTTGCTGTTACTAAGTCACGTGCTGTTGCCCAAACCTAATAATAGCTTCATTCGCAACCTCTTTCCTATCAATTTGTATGATTTTTCAGAAAACTATGCCATTAATAAACCACGGCTGGCGGCTCAACAGCTATCAAATCCGTCCTCAGCTGCAAGATAACGTTCCAGATTATACTAGACAATAGAATCCTCCTGTCGAACGAAACGTTTCAAAATAATATCAACTAATTTCGATTCAATCAGAAAACTAAGTCGCAAAAATCGCGTGAATCTACAGTACATAAATACTCATCATATACTGTGTATCTTATCAAAACAATTTCTTTTCATTGTCTTCTGGTGAAATGTAGACGCATGCTATTTGATTTCTTTAGATTGTGGGCTCTAGGGAAGTATGCACAATGCGGGAGGAAGAATGAAAACATATCATCGGGACATCAAGACGAGCGATTAAATTTTATTTGATGACCCATCAATTCTATTTTCACGTATACGGACTGAAAGTCGACGACGGGTGTATGACTTGTTTGTGTACAGACATGCATGTAAGTAGTGGTATCCAGGGCTCCCACTTTTGATACATTTGTATCATTTTGATAAATTTTTACATGAAATTTATATTTTTGATACAATGATACAGCAACTCACTAAATTATTATTACACTCTGAACTACGAAATATATCTAATATGTGATGACCCTGAAGATTTGAAGTTCTCAAGCTATTTAAATAATATCGGGAAAATGAATGTTGAAGTGTTTTGGGATGTTGAAGTGTTTTGGGGTTGAAAACAATTTAGGTGAATCAATGTCATCTGCCGCCTTTCTTCATGTTGACTTTAATAGCTCTACCTTATAGTTTACTTGAAAACTAGGTTTTTCTGTTTCAAACTTGGATGACAATGTATGAAAGAACTGATCAGAGTTGAAAGAAATAAGATAAGATGAATTTTGGGAAGCAAAAAACCAAACAATGTTTGGGTCCATTGTATGACATACTTGCCCAAAACATATTCATCATATTCATCAAATCATCAGTATTTTTTTGAAATTTAAAACAGCGACTTCCCTTAAAAATAATACACCTCCTATTCGCCAAATACCAAACACCTAGTCAAGTAATTTGGCTTGGTGCTTGCGGAATGACAAGCACAGTGAATTAGACATTCGGGCATTGCCGAATGTTCGCCAAAACTGGAGGATGAACGAGCTGCGGGGATCCGACACAGTGTTCGTCTACTTTGATGTGAGTTGAATTGAAAGTTCGACAAACTACGGGAATAGCGAGCACCCGAATGTTTGTGCTTGGCCTAGGGCAAGCACTAGGCGAGCAACCTAACCACACATGCGAAGTTCGCCAAACTAGGTGCTCGGTATTTGACAAACACCCCATATTTAAAGCCGCCTTAACAAACACCGCATATCTAAAGCCGCCTTAACGTATTGATTTCGAGAAAATTTTCAAAAAATTTTACATTCGCAAAGAACCCGCATTTTATTTTGTGTGGCTTCAATATTAATGGCAATATACAGATGAAAACAAAGAGTGGAAGTAATTTAGGCTCTATATTATTCAATAAATATAGTATGTAGCAACAAACAAATATAGTATGTATAGTATAGTAAATATAGTATGTAGTACAAACTAAGTTTTTTTGTATTATAATTTATAGTTTCAGTATCTCGACCCAAATAAACTTTTGGGAACCTTTTGATACATTTTTACCAATATTTATACACTTTTTGAAGAAATTTGATACAGCTGAAAATTTGAAAGTGGGAACACTGGTGGTATCTAAACTCACGTGAAATATATTTGTACATGTTTGTACGATGACTATTTTTATGGATGGTTGAATCTAAGCACGCCGCCCACAGTCATTACATTCGATTGCTCGTTGATGAGTTTATAATCGTTGTTATGTGTGATACATGAGTATGAAAACAATGTTTTGGGTCGAGTCGAATCGCCGAAAGAGTATCTAAACTGCACCTAATGGGGTGATCTAATTGAAGACACTCCATGCTTGTAATTTTTTGTAGTTTTCAAGTTGCTTTTTGTTTCCCAATCAGTTTCGATATGATTTAAATACATATTTGTGCTCAAGTAAAAACACTTCGTCTTACTGTGTTTTCCTAGCAGAAGAAAAATAGATTAGGTTCTGGTGCAAACAGGCTTGAATGTATCGCATGATATGAACTGATACTGTGTACACACATTGAATCGTCTTCATTCCTCAGACACAATTATCTCTGCTAAAAATTAAACACCGTGCATGCGGCACTAGCCGTATATTCACGTCACGTTGGATACTACGCAAATGCAATCACGTGAGGTGAGGCCCCAGAACATACCCGTGCGAATAGACAACACAATTTATTTCGACCAAACAAAAATACAGCCTTTCAAAAACTTAGCACATTCCTTGATTGACTGCTAACTACGCTCAGGGACTGCTCATGGTGAAATATTCCAAAGTTATTTATCACAATGCTGCGTCGTTGACTTGTTTTAATTTTGATTTAAAATTGAGCCATATTTTTGGAAATCTCGAGTAGCGTGTGTACTTAAGCTTCTTGCCAAGTTTCGCAAAAGTTTCCCCTGATTAGGGAGTCCGGGTCAGACCGGTCTGCAGACAGGCAGATATCGCGGCGATTTCCACAGCGATGGACAAATATTTTAAAATCGCATTAGCGCAAGCAAGGCTCGAAAGCGCTATAATCAGCTTGATACTTTGTAGAACAGCTTCATTCTTACCTGAGTGGTTTACAGAAAAAAATTCGAATTGCTCACACATCCCGTGCAAAATATTTAGCGCCCTCATACAGATAATTTTCAAAATTATGAAAAGTGTACTTTCAAATTAGAGTGCTATGACCAGTTTCAATTTTAGATGGAGGTGCAAATTGAAGGCGGCAATAAATAATCAATTGACAAAGTTTTATTTCGCGTGATTATATTAAATTGTTAGGATGCAAAGTGGTTGATTAGGGTGGAGTTATTTGAGAGGACTAGTTGTTGGTCGTGTACAGGCACTTATACTGAGTTGTTGGAACATTGCCGAAAAATATCTGTACAGAATATAAGCAAGCACTCGTTGCATTGCGGTTTAATGATTTGCTCCAGGTATACAAATCGGAGGTTGATTTCGCAGGGATTATATTTACAGGGATTTTTGATTGGATTTATCCAATTAAGTTTCGAGTAGAATAAGCAATGCGAATCAAACCATCAAACTAAATACCATTACGAATGAATTTATGTTGCTCCGAAGTATCGTGCACTTGATCTTCGAGGGTATGCTGGATGTTTTGCTATAGCTTCAAAAATCTTTCAATTTGTAATATTCTTCATTTTTATATTTTTATATTTTATATGCTATGACACTGCCTTTTTCAACTTAATTTCAATTTTGATGTTGTGAGGAGAGCTATATAAAGTTCGAACTTACTTATGAAACTTAGATGTCTAAATTTGCAAAAGTCAGTTATTTGTGACTTCCAAAAGTAAACTAGGCTTCCAAAAATTATCGCCAAGAATTCATTGTCGTCTGCCGTGTACTTCTGTTGTGTGTCGCTAAGTTTATCTGAGTGAAAACGACGGGTTGACAAGAGCCTTGATACTTTTGATGTAGACCAGCCCCAATGAAGGTGTTATAAAGGTCTACGAACTGACTAATCTCGGCGTTTGAGTCCGGAAAGACTAATAGAGTGGCTTCTGTCTGATTATTCTGGACGTGGTTTAAAGCTTTGATAGCTTCAGGTGACCATTCAATTGATTTAGTGCCATCTATTTTAGAGCCGCATCATCATCGGGACACTACAGTCCCAATCAAGCCTTAACCTCCTTAATGCTTCGCATCCATTCGTCTCCGTGTACTTCTACAGCATCTATCCTAACGCGTCCTACAGTTCGGTGCTCCCAAAAATGACCTGCTGTCAGCATCTATCGAATCCTCCCAGCGCTTGCGTGGCTTACCGACTGGCCTGGCTCCGCTCGCTCGCCCCTTGAGAGACCGTTTGGGGATTCGATTGTCGCTCATTCGTTCGACGTGGCAAGCCCATTTTAGTTTTTGTAGTTGTATGACGGTAGAGACTTCCAGCTCGTCATATATGGTATACAGCTCGTTGTTGTATCGGATTCGCCATCCATCTTCTTCCCGTATTGGACCGATGATCCTTCGCAATACCCTTCTTTCAAACGTATTCAAGGCTTTTTTAGACGCCTGGGTCCGTGTCCAGGTTTCGCTTCCGTAGCATAGCACAGGCCTGATAATTGTTTTATAGATGCGGAGCTTCGTATTCCTGTGTACGCATCGAGATTTCAAAGTGGGAAGCACCGAAAAAAATGTCTTATTGGCTAATTGAATCCGTCGTTTGACTTCGTCAAGCTCATTCCCATCCTTCGAGAGGTTCGTCCCTATGTACACGAAGTTGTCCACGTTTTCAAGGTTATAGACCCCTATCGTTATGTTTTGTCTTATTGGCGTCCTTTTCCTTGATTTTTTGTTCGTTAATTTCGGAATCCCAGCAAAGTTGGTACGACTGGTGAAAATGACCATGACCAACTCCACGTCACAAGTGCTAATTCACAATAATATGACCAACTCGTTTTCGACGAATACTGGGCTAAAACAAGGGGATGGATTAGCTCCGGTACTCTTTAACTTAGCGCTTGAGTATGTCATCAGAAAAATCCCCGTTGACACGAGAGGAACTCTACTATTTAAATCGACACAACTAGTAGCTTACGCTGATGACATCAACATTATGTCACGTTCGTTCAACGATGCCAAGGAAGTATTTGTAGCTCTAGACGAAACCGCCAAAGAAGTTGGTCTTCAAATTAACGAACAAAAAACTAAAGTTATGACTCAATCAAGGAAAAGGACGCCAATAAGACAAAACATAACGATAGGGGACTATAACCTTGAAAACGTAGACAACTTCGTGTACCTAGGGACGAACCTCTCGAAGGATGGGAATGAGCTTGACGAAATCAAACGACGGATTCAATTAGCCAATAAGACATTTTTTTCGGTGCTTCCCACTTTGAAATCTCGATGCGTACACAGGAATACGAAGCTCCGCATCTATAAAACAATTATTAGACCTGTGCTATGCTACGGAAGTGAAACCTGGACGCTGACCCAGGCATCTGAAAAGGCCTTGAATACGTTTGAGAGAAGGGTATTGCGAAGGATCCTGGGTCCAATACGGGAAGAAGATGGATGGCGAATCCGATACAACAACGAGCTGTATACCTTATATGACGAGCCGGAAGTCTCTACCGTCATACGACTCCAAAAATTACAATGGACTGATCAAGTCGAAAGAATGAGCGACAATCGAATCCCCAAACGGTCTCTCAAGGGGCGAGCGAGCGGAGAAAGGCCAGTCGAAAAGCCACGCAAGCGCTGGGAGGATTCTATAGATGCTGACAGCAGGTAACTTTTGGGAGCACCGAACTGGAGGACGCGGTCACTGAACCGAGACGAATGGAGCCGAAATATTAAGGAGGCTAAGGCTCGATTCGGGCTGTAGTGCCCCGATGATGAATTTGAAGACCAACTTCCTTGGCGGTTTCGTCTAGAGCTACAAATACTTCCTTGGCGTCGTTGAACGAACGTAACATAATGTTGATGTCATCAGCGTAAGCTACTAGCTGTGTCGACTTAAATAAAAGAGTTCCTCTCGTGTCAACGGGGATTTTTCTGATGCCATACTCAAGCGCTAAGTTAAAGAGTACCGGAGCTAATCCATGCCCTTGTTTTAGCCCTGTATTCATCGAAAACGAGTTGGTCATATTATTCTGAATCAGCACTTGTGACTTGGAGTCGGTCATGGTCATTTTCACTAGCCGTACCAACTTTGCTGGGATTCCGAACTGATGATGCGGTCGTACGCTTGTTTGAAGTCGACGAATATTTGATGGACATCAATGTTGAACTCTCAGCATTTTTCCAAAATTTGTTTGATCGTAAATATTTGGTCAGTTGTCGATCTCCCGCGTCTGAACCTACCTTGATATTCGCCAAGAATTTTCTCAGCGTGATGGGAAATCCTTAACTCGAAAATCTTTGTGAAGAGCTTGTATGGCGTACAAAGTATTGATATGCCCCTGTAGTTATCGCATAATAATTTATCTCCTTTCTTGTGAATGGGACATATAACACTTTCTTCGGCATCGTTTCTTGTTGCCAGATGCCTGTCACCAATCCATGGATTGCCCTTAAAACGGAAATCCCGCCTGTCTTCAGGAGCTCCGCGGGGATCTCATCGATGCCCGGTGCTTTGTTGGGTTTCAAGCTGTCTAGGTATGTACCAATTAGTGATGGCGATTCGTCGGGTGCGGGGACATTTCCATTCAGTAATTGCTGGAAATAGGATGCTCATCTTTCCTTCACCTGTTCTGAGCCACTTATGATGCTTCCATCGGCAGCCCTACATAGGCTAGTTCGTGGTTTAAAGCATTGTTTTAAGTGCCTCACTACTTTGTACGCTTGTCGAGTGTTGCTAGCCACTAAGTTGTCATTCATGTTGTTCAGCATGCTGTCAAAATGCTTTCGTTTCTTACGTCTAATTATTCTATTAGCTACTCTCCGAAGATCGTCATATTTTTCTTTCTTGGCTCTAGTCGGCCGTTCAATGTGAATTTTGTAGGCCGCATTCTTTTCGTCCAACGCAGCTTGACATTCCTTATTTTATTTTATTTTTTATTTTTATTTGGAAAACCAACAGCATTGAAGATAATGCCAATGATAGGTTCCCACTGAATTATCAAAGCAAAACAGGTTATATAACAAGAGTGCTTAGTTGGTAATAGTATCTATAATTACTTTCTTAAATTTAGTTTTTGAAAGCTGAAATAGGTCAATATGAGAAAACTTCGAGTTGTATTGTGACATTAATCTGTTCGTTGGCAAATTGGAGTAATTCCTCGTATTAGAAAAAGGCAAATAAAATGATGTATTGAGTCTTGTGTTTACAGGATTTGTTGAAAGATTGAAATATGATATAATTGATGAAGAGTGTATATCATTATTGAAAATTTTAAAAAGAAAGAGCATATCCATAACTGTCCTTCTATCTTCAAGTGGTATCATATTGAAGTATTTCAGTCTCGACTTATAATTAGGGAAAGATATCATATATTTTTTACATAAGAAAAGAACAAATTTGCGTTGCAATATTTCAATCATATCTATGTACTTTCTGTAGCAAGGGTTCCAGACAGTGCATGTATATTCAAGTTTAGGTCGAACTAGAGTGTTAAAAAGGTAGATACATGTTTGCGGATTAGTAAAGTTTCTGAAATTTCGTAAAACAAAACCTAAGGTCCTGTATGATTGCCTCAAATTATCTCAATATGAGAACTAAGCAACAGTTTGGAGTCAAAGTGCATTCCTAAATCCTTTTGCAAGCTATTTTTCTTCAGTACAGAATTTTCTACATAATAGTCGTTACCAATTGTATGTTTGTTACGAGTGTAACTTACAACACAGCATTTTTCAACGTTGAGTGACAGTTCATTTAACTGGCAATAGCTATGTAAACTATCTAAGTCTTCTTGAAATTGAGTACAATCTTCTGAACTTTTGATTACTTTGAAAAATTTCAGATCGTCCGCGTATAGAAGCGCATTAGAAGCGTTGAAGCATTTTGTGATGTCGTTGATAAAAAGTATAAATAAAATTGAACCTAAATGAGAACCTTGTGGAACTCCAGATGTGACAGAGATCGGATGAGATAAGTAGCCATTACATCGGACCAACTGAGATCGATTTGAATATATGATTCAACCCACCTCAGAAGTGAGCCATGAATACCAGTTCTTCGTAGTTTACTAATTAACAATGGATGACTGACCCGATCAAAAGCTTTGCTGAAGTCGGTGTAACCATTCATTTCTGCATTGCCCGGCTGTATATCCCACTACTTATATTCGACATAAATATCGAGTCTTGACTAAGTAGTGGTAGGAGTCGCAATTGCCCCACGGAAAGTTTGCACACCTAAAATACTGAAGGCCCACCTTTTCTGAATCAGAATATGATCAATCTGATTTAAGGAGCGGCCGTCCGGGTATGCCCGTGTCCTTTTGTGAATGTCGCGATGCTGGATACACGTGGTGCTTACGACGAAATTTCTGCTACTCGCAAAGTCGGCAAGGCGTTGTCCATTGTCGTTGCATAGGTCGTGAAGACTAAATTGGCCGGTGGTTCCACGATGTGTTTCCTCCTTTCCAACCTTTGCGGTGAAGTCGTCCAGCAGGATTTTCACTTGATGGCAGAGAATCATATAGCCTTTCCAGAAGGTTCTAAAAATTATCTTTCACACCTTTATCTTCAGTAGGGGCATGAAGGTTAATGAGCCAAACGTTAAAAACTTTGTACGAATGCGGATTGCACACAATCTTTCGTTGACAGGCTTGAAGTCGATTATTTGCGGTTTCATTTCTTTTGTCCACGATGAAGGCCACTCCAAATTCGTGACTTCCCGATGACTTTCCGCTTTTGAAAAATGTGTACGATCTCATGTCCATAATCTGAGCACCAAACAGTTTCGTTCCCTGGACAGCGAGAATGTTTATTTTGTAGTGAGTGACCTGTTCCAGGTGGGCTTTGATGGCCCCCGGTCTGTACAGGGTTCGCACGTTCCAGGTTCCAATAAAGTAGTCCATATTTTGTTTGCGTGGTCGTTTCCGTTGATCCAATCCAAGTATCCGAGGTGTAGTATCAGGTTCCTGAATCAGTAAAGTTTTACGGGAACGGGTTATTGACGGCATAGACAGACGTTAATATTGCATCTCAGCCGTGTGAGAAAGGAAGCGCCGCAAGAAAGAACCATCCCCGAAAATTCTTTTCAGAAATTGCTTCCATCCGAACTGGGGAGCGCTTAATGCGTTTCGGCGAAAATTCATGGTCTAAGAAATTGGTATTGGTATTGGAAGGAAGAGACATTTCTCCATGTTAACGACAAGCATACATTTTTCCGAGGTCAAAAATGTGCTCTTCTTCGCAATTCGAGGCTACAAAAATGCAGGAGTTCATAGATATACCGCTGGATCGATCGTGTCGTATTGCAAAGTCCAAAAGTCACTATGACGAACTCAAAGAGTCCGATGGATATCCAAGTCAGAGGAGTCTAGATATTTATCTGGGATGGTTTAAATGTGTCTTTGTTGTTTAAAAGTTTAAATGTCTCTATTCGATTCATGGGCGCCATTCTACATAAGCCTTATGAGCCATGTAAGGCGAGACGATCAGATCAATTACTGTTGGAGGTGCGGATCGAATTATTTCTTCGCCGTTGTGAGCTTAACCAGCACGACTCGGTGAGGTCTCGGCATAATTAGAAACACAGAGGTAAAAATAATGTGTGGTACCTTGTACTTATAGGCTTGTGAGAACTCTGTTGTGACTTTAATGACATTATAGTTTCGTAGGGGAGAGTGTATCCGTGGATGACCCATTCCTTATGAAATGTCATAGAATAATTTACTTTGTTAATAGATAATGTGCTCCGCAAGATATGTTCCACACGATTTTTATTATTTTATCAATTATTAACTAACCAATTAGCTCCATTCCAAGGGTGACAATTCCGTGGCCTCTTGATTATGTTAGTGAAAACCCGGTTGAACAAGTTCTAGTCTGAGCTACATATGTTCATGTACGCATGGATGATTTCAAAAATTTGATATTAGTGTCAATCACTTCAAGTACTTCTCATTGGGCCTTTTCACACTTGTATTCTTGATGCACTCCTCAAACCGGTTTACTGGGCAAGAGACGGAAGAATCAAGGGGAATGATTCTTCCGTCTCTTGCCTAGTAAACCGGTTTGAGGAGTGCATCAAGAATACAAGTGTGAAAAGGCCCATTGAATTATGATTTAGTATTATTTGTATTAGTCCTAAAACGTCTTCATGTAATTTCTTAAATCTATACAGCGCTGAATTCGGAATATTTATGGAGTAGTCTCTTCGGACAACCAATTCTTATCTTTGTTGTCTTTGTTTATGATAAGAAAATTAAATTTATTTAATCAAATTAAAAAAGTAAACAAACGAAAATGAACATTAGCATTTCAAGTAAGTCGCATCGCTGTTAAAGTCGTATATGCGCATGTACGTATATTCAAATGAATCAGAAGTCTGAATCACCACAAATGATAGCATCAAACAAATGTTCTTTCATTCATTCACTTTTCTTCTTTCATTCTCTGGTATAGGTGGTTTGCTGGCATAAAAATGTGTGGTTAGCTTTTTCCACCTCTGTAAAATCAGAGATTGGTTTGTTTAAATGGAACCGGCTAATCATGCATCGTGTGTCTAAAATTTACGAAAAATAGCTTCAGGGTATAGCAATATGTAAACTAGAATTATATTAGCTGATTGTTATTTGTGAAAAGCATGTTGTTGAATTCAAATTTCTCCCACTAGTATATAACAGGTTTGGCAAGTCACTAAGTTTTGAAATATATCAATCAGTTCTTTGGGGGAAATTAAACACATTGATAATTTGAAAATGCTCCAACAAATGTCAAATTAATAAAGCACCTTATATTAGAAAATTTTCACTATGTTTTGATTTGACTGTGCATTTTAATTGAGCAGTTTTACACCGATTCAATGTTACTTGAAAGCTTCTGTCTCAATATTTTCCTAGAAATATACATAGCTTTGTATTAACTTTGTATTAAATTAGTTGATCAGACAGACCTGACAAAAGGTTGTCGTGGGATTCCTTCCTTTGTTATAAACTAATTCAATAGAAAACGCAAAACAACCGTTTTATTTTTAGTAATATTTATTTTTAATATGTCAGTTTTACAATTTATTTGAGTTTTTGCGATATTCTGCTTTTATTTGTTTTAACCATTTTGATTTTGTTTTAAACATTTTTCCAATATCAAAATATTTCATATAAATTATTTTTAACTTTACGATACTTTGTGTACATTAGGGACACGGGAAAATAGGCAGTTAAAAATTCAACGATACACAACAAAAATAATAATTAAAAGTTAATTGAAATAGTAAAACGCAATCGTATCTTAATAAAAAATCTGCCTTGAATTTCGGACGTTAAAAAGGGCTGTTGAATTGCTTTATTGATTTCTTATGTGGACACAGTTATTTTTACTTTGTATTTTTTTACTGTTTGATTTATGCTTTTTGTTGTTGAGTGTTTGTGTTTTGTTTCAATAATAAAAGTAATAATAATATATTTATGTATAAAAACATTATTCAATGATACATATAACATCTTACAGTGGCGGTAAAGCCCAAAGCGTTGCTGTCTTATCGGCTGATGTCGATAGAAACGAGAAGTCCGCTGGATGCCATCGTCCCGAAATTACCTTATCTGTGTGATGTGCAACTACGACGGATGGAAGCGGTAATGTTAGATCGCCTTGTAAATCGGTTAAAACGAGCTTGTTGTCGTAGCCGGCTGTTAACAGGTAGTAAGCTGATGGTGAGAAGCGAATTGATCTGAAATTTTAATGAAATCGAACTCATAAATGCGATTTTTTAAAATTTAAACTAATATGCTTTTATGCAAGATATTGATCTTTGTAAAAATTATTTATGTCAAGGCTCATTTGGCAAAAGTGAGTACCAACTGCAAGAGTTTCCCCAGGAAAAAGAAGAAAAGGCTCCTCATAAGGACAAGAATAAATGCTGTGAAACACTGGGGTTTTGCAATGTTTAGAGCCTTGCAACTGTGCTCGTTTCAAAGAAACTAAGACTGGTAGAAGCGGTCAATTTGTTACATGAAACTTTGTAGCTGATCCTAATATATTTGCGTCGGTGATATCAAATTTACAGTCTGTTTTCCAATAGTATTTCTAGTTATTGAGGTATTAAGGGGGAGGCATTTTCACAGGAATATACCAGTTTTAAGATCAAATCTTTTATTACACAAGGTTAATTTGAATTAAATTTTCTTTTACAAAATTTTTTTGCATGAGCCAGCTCAGGAGTAGAACTTTGAATGCTCCAGCAATAATTAGCTGTCATATTTGGAATCCAGCAAACCTGGTAGCAAGAGTATAAATGTTTTGATGGAAGCGAATTTATTTCCTGCTCTTCAATTAGATTACCCAGATTTTCAGTGAAATGATCTAAATCACTGAAGAGGAAATGTAGCTTAATGCTCATAGTTTGTCCAAGTCACTGGAAGTGCAGCATTAGTAGCTCTAAAGAAATTTTCCAATACCCAAATGAACTCATTCCACGCAGATTTTTAGTAGCTGTCATGCAGTTGGTGAAATTTGGATCATTTGTAATTTGGATCAAATTTTCGAATTTGAGTACCATCAAAAATATTAGCTTCAGTCTTTACTCAAGGCCGATCTCTCTTAGTGTCCAATCTATCAGTTTTCACGCTACTGTCCCATAAGCACATAAAACAGGTTCTGCTGTCCCATAAACATGTACCTACCTGGCCCAAGAGGAAGTTTATAGTTTTCAGATTTACGCATATAGCCCAATTGTGTTCTTTCTGCTTACTTTTCTCCATAACTAAAGATATTGTAGGATATTCTATTTAAATTTCAGTTGAATGTGCAAATAATCCAGTTTATTGCCATTATGCAAGAGTAAACATTTAAAACTGCATTTCGATGGGACTATAAATCACAAATCATTTGAATCATAGTTTTTTAACCTCATTGTAGCCATTTAACCAGAATTGTTGTTAAAGAATACAAAGTTATCTTCCTCAGGAAAGAAAGAGAATAATTTTTCTCCTTGTGCGTTCAACTAAGATCTTTTACTGTATTTTTTTCATTCAATCGAGAATTCCTGGTGTGTTTTTAGAAAGAGCACAAAAAAACAATTTCTAATCGACACAATTTTTGCGGTTTATATCGGTAATACTCACAACACAAAGATAACAGCCATCTTGCCAATATATTGAGCTTTCGGAATCAATAAACGCCAAGAATCGACACGGCTTTTGCACAGGATTTGTGATCTTGTAAGGAGTAGTCCATGAAGACTTGCTTTACAATGTCAGACACACTCAACCGACATTCTTTAAAAATGTACTCGCCACAAATAGAAAAACAATAACAATTTGGATTGTTTACATAAGTTTTTATTGATGACGGTATCGCGACATATTTATATCAAGGTTAATAGCCTCTCAGTTCGAAACAATTTGGCGACTAAGGGGCGAAAATTCTAGGGGTACTTGTATTCCAAAAACTCGAGCAAATAGGTAAAAAGTGAAGTTGGATTCAGAATTAGCAACGTTAGATAAGTAAAAAATAGTTAAAAATCTCATGACTACAATTTTTTCTAGTCAGGGTGCGGAGGATACGGGATTTGTTACTACTAAATCCATTTAAATAACGGACTAAGACATCGTCAATTTAGTAGTATAAATACATATACAGCTTTAAATATTCATATCGACAATGAAACTAAACCGATCATTAAAGTAAAAAACATAATTTGGCGCCAGTGGGCCAGAACAAGAGATAGTAAATCACCATACCGCGACTATCAGGAACCAGTTACTGCAAAGTTGAAATGCATACTGGAGCCGAATGCATGCAGTCCAGTCCAAATAAATAAGGATCATTTTGAAATTAAATAAATTCTTAAAAGTCCAACCAGTCATGAGTCTGGTTACTCGGCGATGCATATGCGCCGAGGCAAACCACGCAGAGCATATCTTGCACACAAACACAACTTTGCCAGAAAAGTGGCATGCACATTGGGCTGCGTTTTGCTCAATTGCTGTTATGAACTGTCCGTATGTAAAGTGGTGGTGAGATACGACTTTATATATTTTCGCTCATGCATTGTATGGGCACTTATGTTCACACGTGTTTGCAGATGTAAAAAAGTGCCTTTATGCTCAAAAACCGCTCGGATGCTTATGTTCGTAGACCCATGTTTAGATATTGCTTAAGATGCAATACGATTATTCCACCACATGAGCTGCCTCACGGAAGAGTTGAACTGATTTCGAGCATTTTGGCTCGAAAAGGCGCAAATTGAGGAAGAGGCGAACATATAATTCCATAAGCAATTTTTATTTTGTATTCGTTTAGGATTTGTAACACTATTTCACTCGAAAATGAAAATGAGCAACTGTCAGAATATGGCCATGCTCATGGCCATGCAAATGTCTTGGCATCTATGGCATGCCATCAAATATGGCATGCCATGTACCGTCTACATTTTCCATTTCCATGGCAAGTCGAACGTCATGCCATCTCCCATGGCCAATGTGGACGAGGCGTCACTTGTCATTTCGCATGGCATGACATTCGACTTGCCATGGAAATGGCTAGTCGAGACGGTCTGTAACATGTCATAAATGGCAAGCCATATGGTATGCTATTTGCTTGCCCATCAGCCTGGCCATATTTTGACAATTATTAATTTTCAAAATGGCGCTGAACAGTATTCATACTTCGTTTCTTATAAGCGAATGTAGGAATTCTGGACTTACAGGGATTTTAAGATCTCGGTGAGCAATCATAAAAGTTTAAAGAATATGGAATGATGGGAAATTGCGAAAAAGTTGAATTGTGATGAAGAAGTTTTGAATAATAAAATTAAATACTTGCTATTTTTGAAGGAGAAATAATAAGTATGAGTAAATAAATGAAAATGCCTATTGATCGGCGCTTTTTTTAAATGACTTCTATCTCATCCCCCTTCATAATCCAGCAAATCATATAATAGTTTCACTTCCATCTGAATTTTTACCCGCTTATCCATAAATGGATTTATCCTACACACGGGGCTTTTATGTATATCATATGTATAATTATCTTTCTTTTCACTTCAAATAACTTTCTAAGAGTATTCCACGCTCATATAAACCGCACGTCCTTCCTGTTCCAATGCATCATTTTCGAAATGATATGGCCTGCCATGGAATTGCCCACGCATCAGATGGCATGTCATAATTTGACACTCGTTTTCGTTGCCATCGGATATGGCAAGGTATATGGCAAATGGAGATTGAGGGTATAGGCATAATGCATTACAGCCCGATTTTGGGCCAGTTCATGCTTGTAAACTAAGGGAAATCAAACCAATCCCAAAGAACCTTAAAAGCAACAAATCTCTTAGAATCGATGAAATACTGGGATAGTGTATTAAAATAACTTCTAAAAAAGCAATAACATTTGTTAACTTCATTTTGAATTGTTGCGTTAACATATTCAATGTAAAGTTTATTTTGATAAAACAACCATTAGTGGCCAACATAAATTATGGATATTCGTTGTGTTTGCCTTATGAATACGATAATTTCTATATATTTGGCGCCTAGTACAAAATTTAAAAATAGTTGCTAAATAGCCACACGGTCTTCATATGCCACTCTTAGTTGTGCATATCATCGTAATACATTGTGGAAGTTAATGAGTTACTGGGCATAACTGCGATTACGTATGTAGTCTCCTAAATAGCTGATACTAAGCTAATAATAGCTGACTCTAATGTGCGCATGTGAGATAATCGATCGATATGTTCTTTCCATTTGCACTCTGATCTTAGCTTTGAAAGTATTATATAATGATATCGTGATTGGTTGTGGATTTGCTATAATTTTAATGGGCAATTGCCTTTCTTGAAACTGTACTTTTTAACTCCTTAAAACCCATTTGGGGTGAAAACTAACACATAAAGTTTTGATCGAAATTAATTTATGGGTGATTATTAAGATTGTAGAAAATTTCATAGCATAATCTAGAGAATCAGATCATAGTTAACCGGAGTTAAATCTGCCTCAGCGAGATCACTGAGGCAGGATTTTATTGTTGCTTTCAATGCTACTAACCTAATCAGAAAAGGAAATAAAGGAAAATAAATTGGTATAAATTGAGTATGATACCAAATAAACGTAGATCTTGAGCTGGTTAGTGGAATGCAGCCAATTGTAATAAATAAAATTTAAATTATACATTTTTGACATTACTGCGTTATCACAAATCGTTTTCAAATACAAAAAAACTTACCTAATATCCGAAGCATGTGGCTTAAAGCATTGGATCGGTCGGTTGCCACGTATATCATACAAAACACATGAACTATCTTCATGACCGGAAACGAGCAGGCGACCCGATGGATCAACACAAACAGCTGCCACTGGTGATCCTTGCCGCGTTCCTGGTGAAGTGGCTGGCGTTACTGTATTCACGCAGCCTCTTGTGCGTAAGTCCCAAAACCGTATCGTTTTATCCTACAAAGCAAAATTCCAATATCAGACAAAACGACATCAAACCCAGTTTCAAAGTTATAGTACTTGTGAACCTGAAACAAACATAGCACCGCCCCAATTGTACAACGACAATATATGCCCGCCATGACCACTTAGAGCCTGGAACGGTGTAGCTGTAGCACAGTCTGTCACGTATATCTTACAATCTCCAGCACCTCCGCTAATAAGTAAACTGGCTTTGTTCGAGGTATCCTCCAAAAAGCAAAGATCCCGAACGGTACCATCATGCATAGTCAGTTCGATTTCACGGCCTTCTAGTTGTTTCTTGACTTCATCGTAGCGCATAAGCTTTATTGTCTTGTCATTTGATCCCGTAGCCACAAGTTCGCCATCAGGGGCCCAGCCCATGCAATATATGGAGCCCTTGTGGTGCTTGGTTCGTTTGAAGAGGACGGTTGGCTGGTATGTTGTGTGCTCCTCCCTGAAATGGAAGTTACCGGTTTCGGAGATTGAACCAGATGAAAGTGGGTTCTTTTGTCATTGAATACCTGACTTCTGAAAGCGATGGATATTCGCATATCCTGAAAGTTTTCGAGTTGGACCCCACCGCGTACACTCGACCACTTGGATGGAATTCGGCACAACGAACAGCTTGGACATCTTCAAGCGATGTGACTGCTACGAAATGAGGCCGGCTGCCGTCACTCTGTGTAGGAAAAATTAGAATCTCATCAGAATACGACTACGTGCAGGAATTTTTCTTTTGCTAAGCTAAAAGCGCATATTATTCTGTTTTTTGGCTCTGCGTTTTATGTTAGTGACTCTGACCGTTGAATTTGTCCTGTATACGATCATTTTGCATGCGGTTTGTTTAGCGAATGCATGAACGATTAGAAGTGAGCTTTAGTTGAGGTTGGAAAATTAATTTTACATATTTACTGGCTTTCGGAGCGGGCATTACAAACACACAAGCAGTTTCGATAGATCTAGTTAGGTACATAAGTATGTTTTCAATTGATGTGTAGTTGCTAAATACTATTTTCTTGGTTAGTTCTTATACATATATGTAGCTCAATATTAATATTTTGAGTGTAATTTAAAGTTAATAAACAGCGTATGGACTCAAATTCAAAGCCTGAAGCGATGATAGTGAGCAAACATTGAGTTCTGCAGAACAGAATTAACCGGCAACACATATTCGATGATTTCTTTGAGCGTATTTTGTAACAAATAATATGAAAATTTTGGAATGCAACGCAGAGGCAAAATATCTATTTTATTGATATGTACAGCGAATACGCCGAAATCATCAGAGCTGCTGAGTTAGATCTTTCGAATTCACGATAGCATTAACATAAATAAGATAAATGAATGTAACTCTCGAAGCGTTGTGTTTCTAATACGCACCAGGTGTTTATAATACACACTCAATTGAATATTCATGAAAAATCTCATATTCGAAATTAATTAAGAATTTCCGTGGTAGTATCGTGAAAACAGTAAATGGAGCTTGATGAGCTTCGATTATGTTAATCGAAGTGTAGCTTATTGCGTCGTTTTCATATTTCCGGTTTTCATCATCTACTATTTCGCAATTCAGTTAGCTAAACTAGCACATTAGTTGCTGCTTATTTTTTAAAAAAAAAACCATCACTCCGCAAACGATAAACGATCACGATCATGCTTATTGTATAAATTGGGCTAATTGATTTTTATACGCTTGGCATTCCAGCAAAATCGAAAAAAACCAGTCGAACATTTTATACCGCAACCGGAGATGAAATGAGAGAAATGAAAAATTTCCCCCAATGAAACGCATTCCGAGCAACGAATCGAACAAAAACTGAAAAAATACACAAAACAGCAAAAAAAACCTAAAATCTGTAGCTGAAATTCGGAAGAACAAAAAAGAAATGGAAAATGACCTGAAATGAACTTTCAAGCGCCTTGTTCCCAGCCTCAAATATATTATCCATCGAGTGTCGTTTGTATTTCCAATTGTTCAGGTTGTTCGCGAACTTTTTCGTCGAATAGTTACTTTCATCGTTCGATGCCGTTGCCGGCACAGACGTACGATGATGCTTCTGTTTTGTACTATTGTTACTGTGGCTGCTGCTGCTGTTGTGATTTGCCGCCGCCGTCGTCGCCGTTGGTAAGGCACGAATATCTTCCAACGATTTCGAAAGACTAGCATTCTTATTGCAATTACAATAGTTCTTGGAGTTTTCTATTAGCATGTTATTCCTGGCGGTGAGAGCAAGATTTGTGAGCATATTGAAATTACCAAAGATGGGTGGTTGTTTTTTTTATTATAGCGTCAGTTGCTAGGATGCGTACGAGATTATGGTGGTAGCGAGTTGTAAGTGCACAGGGTGGACCAATATATCGTATTTTTAGAGATTCAATAACTTTCCTACGTTCTTTTTATTTGATGGTATCAGTAAGCTGTGATCTATTATGTGTTGCTGAAACCGTTTGCCAGCCCACATCCTGCACACCCAGTTAACGGCAATGTGCTTAGGCAGCTAAGTTGGGAACTTTTACTCAACCTAAATTATTCTGAGATCCAGCTGATTCAGCCCTTTCTGAAGCAAATGTTCACTTGCTTCGAAAGTATCCCAATCGGGCTGAATGATAAGATCGTACACAAAGAACCAAATTTACGTAGAAAGGGAATCCGTAAACTGCCTGTCCTAGATAGGTCAAGATTATAACTTCAGATGGAGCATACTTTGAATAAACTTGCATTTCGGTGCATAAACAAACGTCTTTTTTTATTCAAAAAAGAACAGAATCATATGTGTGCAAATAGATAGCTGAAAAATATGAAAATGAACTTATATTACACCTGCTAATGCCTAGTACTATACTCTTCGCGAAACGAATTCAACGGTCAAATCCCATACAAAAAGAGCTTTTCAATTCGTCAGTAAAGCTCTTTTGTATGGGATTTGACCGTTGAATTCGTTTCGCGAAGAGTATAGTACTAGGCATAACATGGGAAGTACATACTAGAAATTGGTCAAGATGGCGTAAACGTGCATACTGCTTACTATGTCATAAGAATCAAAATTTAATGGCATGATTTGTATCTTGAAGTCAAAAGCCGAATGTGGCACCAACACAAGTTAATCTGACCAGTGGCGGCTCGTGAGTTTGAGAGCCAGGTAAGCACAAATATTTTTGTTGAATAATCAAGTAGGTTTTTCAACGCAATAACTATTCAATTTCCAACAGCGATTTTCTTACGCCGCGTCCACATTGGCCATGGGAGATGGCATAACATTCGACTTGCCATGGAAATGGAAAATGTAGACAGTAAATGACATAACATATTTGATGGCATGCCATAAATGTCAAGCCATATGGCAAGACATTTGCATGGCCATGAGCATGGCCATATTCTGACAGTTTTTCATTTTCAAAATGGCGATGTCGAGGGAAATAGTGTTACGAATCTTAAATGAATACAAAAAAAAAGATTGCTTATGGAATTATATGTTCGCCTCTTCCTCAATTTACGCCTTTCCTCACATTCCGCTTCCTCCAACCTTTGCAGTGCTTTCAAATACCGGATAGAGCGCACATGTTCACGGCTGAGCGACATTTTTAAAATGATATGGCATGACATGCCGCTGCCCAGGCCACAGATGACATGCCATAAACTGACATTCGTTGCCGTCGCATATGGCAGAGCTCATGGCCAATGTGGACTCTAGGTTACTCACTATGATCATCATCAATTTCATAAGTGTTTGAATTGTGCAAGATATTTCAAAGTAGGAAAAGAATTTAATCCCCTTTTAAATACAAAATGAAATTAGTGGTCCTGGCAACAACGAATCTTCGGAGTACCCGTTCTCTTCGAATGGTTTAGGTGAAAACTATTGCCGCAGTGGATATTCTATGGCAAAATCGTAACAATTTCCTGGAAAAAAAGTATTCAATACTTATATATATATACACAAACATACGCAATGGAAACACAAATAAGCAAAAAGACAAATCAAAACAATGTCAATCAACGATAAACATGAAACTGTAGAACTAATTAATAAATCCATTACATAAATTGGACATACAAATAACATCGTAAACTTAGGCGTCCAAAGTAGACATGGGTAACCCAGCAAATTTTGAGGCGCTGATACACTGATACCGGCGCCAGCAGTGGTATCAGCGCACTATGTGTGATACTCACTGCGTTTCTCGGACTCACATACGGCGCTGGCAGCATTGCGCTGATACCATGACGCTATGATACCACGATCGCATCGCTTTTCATAATGTTTACTTAGCGGTTCTTGCTTGAAGTACACATGCAGCCTGTAAAACTCAAGTGGCTTGAGTCGAACCGATCGGAAAAGAAAATATAAGCTGGAATGCTATTGATTTTCCGTTCGAGAAAAACTCTCATACAAAAATTTGAATGAATATGCTTTGGCAAGAATTTGACTCTGAGGTGAACTCATATCTTTGCGCCGCGCCGTAGCATAGCGCCAAGCCAAATCGTGTTGACATTGCAAAGCGGCAGCGCCAACACCATTGATACCGAAGTGCGTTACTGCACTACTGATACCGACAATCGGTATCAGTGCAGTGGTATCATGGCTAGTGCTTCTGCGCAATTGCGCGGCGCAGCGCTGCGTTACCCATGTCTAGTCCAAAGCAATCCAGGCCCAAGTTCTGTAGTGAAACAAAAACAAAAAAAAAACGCTGGAAAGATTTTTGAACCGTTTAGCGGGTAGATAAGCAAGGGCTCTTATGAATTTATCGACGCAAACTATTTGGGACCATATATTGCAAAGTTTTTATGACCATCAATTGTGTAATAATACGTTCGCACTGCACTCTCAAATCAGCTAACAACGAAATCAGGTGTGGCGTTCGCACTGGACGAAGTTATTTAGAGAAATTTGTGGAGGTGATAGCGTTGCTACTTTTAATTAAAATTCTTCAAAAAGTGACATGCATGACTATGTGCTTATCAGAAAAGACCATTTGGATTTATACTCGTATATTTTATAGCCTGGGGTAATATGTGCATTGTTACATAAGACTATGCGCTGTGTGGATTATTTTTCAACGAGTTGGCAAGCTGTATTGTAAATTTTATTTAAGTTGGGTTGCGAAAAGATGACGAAAAGAGAAGCGCATTTCAAAGCTGACTATTCGATTCACTATATCCGTTAATATATACTTGCATAAGTCAAATTCGACGCCTTTAGGGTCCTATGGGAACACCAGCTTAAAAAAACGAAGCAAATTACAAAGGTTAGTAAGTCATTTACATTGCATGTAACGGGGATTCAAATTTAGATTACGATATAAATTTGCTGTCATTGGATGAAGTTTTAAAATTGAAATATCATGATTCAACATTTGTTTGGCTGAAAGTTGAGAAATTTTAATGATGGAACTTTGCACGCTTCGACAAAACATTTCTGTAATACAAATTTGCGAAAAGGATAGTTTGAAAAACAATCATCATCAGCTAAGGGACGTATTCCTATTTTAGTAGCGTCGTTAATAAAACTGATTCATCTGGAAAAAGTCACTGTTTGGTGCCATTTCGGGTTGGTGGAGCTATTGGACAACATTTCTTTGAATATGAAACCGGTAACGCTATTCCAGAGAATATTGTTTGTGACTGAGACATGACGATAAACTTTTTGAGACCGGGATCGGATGATATGGGCTTGGACGATATGCGGTTTGAGCAGGATGACGCTACATGACACACAGCTCATGGAACAATGTCAATGAAACAACAATTACAAAATGGCATTATATTCGTGGAAAATGGCCTGATTTATGCTAATATTAAATGGAAGGTTTCGCAAGAAGAGCCCAGGAGAGCATTTCTCATGCACAGTTCGCATATCTTTTTATTGACGACTTCTTTCCTAGCCTCAATTTAGATCACTCTGTACTAATAAGTTAATTGCAAATTCATCGCGCTCTCTGCCAAAGCGAGTCAACGGAAGAACATGGTAATTACTAAATATAAATACCTAATTATTCCACTCAAATTTTTCAAAACTTAGCTTACAATAAGGTTCAATGCGCTAAAATCCGCTGACTGCATCAGAAATTGTAGGAGATACAACACTTTCTTTTTTGAGTGATTTTTCAAAACGGCATCACTGCCACAGGGTTAGCCGTATTTTCAAATAAGTTGTATCAGACCTGTTTCTTTTCAAAACTATTATATCCTGTGAATTTAACATTGATCAGATGATCCGGTCGTTATTTCTCTTAAGCAGAAGTATCGAATGCTCAAATATGGTAATTTGGTTGATTTGCAGATATCATAATTTTAACTTGACCATTTTTTTTCTTATATGCATTCATATCCTCCAAAAATTTTTGCTCGATCGGATTAAGCATTGCAGAGACAATCTAACTGTATCTTTTTGGTGATAGAGGTTTTTCTTTGTTCAATCGATAACTATGGCCAGATGATTTAGGGTGAAAGAGAAGATTCTAGTGTGGATATCAAATGGTGGATGTACTACAAGCGGCAATGGGTTACTGTTAATTCAGATTGGATTCCGAACAACATATTCAAAAACGGCTGTCCTAGGATATGCCAAAGAATAGAGACAATTTTAGATACTTCAAAAAGTGCTGCGTAGATTAATTTAAAAATGACAGGGCGTCTTTTTAGTAACATTGAAGAAGGATAAATAATAAAGCCATCAGTCAAATAGGTGCATGTATAATCGTACCAATTTCGACTGGTAGAAGTCTGATTTTAAGCTCCTCGTCGCTCCTTGCAACTTTAGTTGGCACGAGGTCGCTAGCCTCTCTCGTAAAAGTTTTTCGAAGCGCTTATCATGCATCCAACAGTAAGCATCGCAACCAGATTGATATTTGAAAATTTGGAGTATTTGAAAATTCGAGAAAATACGGCAGCTCAAACAAAACTGACCAGAATGTGTAGGTTGGTCAAGCCAAGTAAAAATAGTTGAATTTATATTCAGACTTTTGTAGATGATATCGACATCATTGGAAGATCTGAGCTAGCTGTACAAAAATCCTTCATCCACATCGAGCGGGCGGCACAAAAGCTGGGACTGGATATAAATGAAGAAATTACAAAGTACAGTACAGCATCTGCAGGAAGAATACTTAGAGGTGGTCAGGCCATCAGGATAGCGAAGGATGAAATTGAAGTAGTGCAATCCTTCAACTGCCTTGGGGCTACAGTAGTTACCCTTAACAATAGGGAGGAAGAAATACGCGGGCGGCTGTTCAAATGCAACAATGCCTACTACAGTCTGTCAAAGCTCTCCAAATTTGGACATCTCTGTACTGTTGTATAAAACCATGGTTTTGCAAGTACTTAAGTATGAATTCGAGCATCTAAAAGCACTCTGCTTTCTTAGCCGCGTTCGTGAGGAAAGTCCTGCGGAAAATCCTCGGCCCCATAAGTCAAGAAGGATGATTCCCTACACGCAGCAACGATGAGATGTACGCTATCTACCCAGAATCAGACATCATCACAAAAGTAAACTATTGTTGATTTTGGTTGGTTGGGCACCTAGTTCGTAAGACTGAATAGGAGCCTGCTCGGAAAACACTTTGCGGCAGATTCTATGGCAGACGACACGGTGTAGGCCTTACATGCACTGGATGGAGTGGTGGGATGGCATTGATTAGGAAGCTCAAAGCTTAGGGCTACCTAATTGGATGAGATTGGCTCGTGGGCCGAACCGATGCCGAAACTTGCTAAAGGAGGCCAGAACGGAACGACGGATGTATGATGATAATGAAAAATGCATGATATGTTAAAATATGAAGTTTTATGCATTAATTTGTACATGCTATCATTTTTACTAGTTAGAAACTTAAAAACCTCTTCGCCAAATATCTGGAGTTGATGGCTCGAACGTGGAAAAAGGCCTTGAATTTCATATCACAATTGGCGTCAAAAGCAAATTTACCTCATTAAACACATGAGAGTGTGAGATGATTTTCCTTTGGATTGTTCGAAGAATATGTAAAGAGTACTTTTGTATTTTAACTTGTATCACACTTTCCGGAAACAAGGTTGGATGCGTCGCTCATTTAGAACTATGCTATTGGGATCAATGTTGAACATCCAAGCTTTATATGGAGAAGACATAGAAAAACAATCTTTAGAACATCGATGTTTCACAGTTCCAGTATGATCTTTCTCCACGTATACAGCACTCTTCGCTTGGATAGACCAAAGTAATGCAAATCTCCGGCGAGATGAGCACGCACTGAGATTGCATCAAACTTCAAAGCTTTTCTATAAAGCTTCATTTACTTTTGCATAAAAAAGGAACTATAAAAAACTAAATACTATATATTTTAAGTAGTATACATAGTACTATACATTTTAATTTTTTTTTGCTATGCAAGCAAACAAAAAGTAGTTCATCGTACAGATTATATATCCGGTATTGACTTCAGTTATCTTGCGGTCAATCAACTTTATGTTATAAGTGACAATCTCCCAACGCTCCCAACTTCCACTAATATTGGGAAAAGTCGAATAGTCCGAAATTTTTCGAAAAATTCGAAAAGTCAATACCATCTTGTTTAATATCTTCGATTTATGTATTTTATTATAATTTCTCTCTGAATGGAACAGAAAGCGAAATCACCACCATAAAAAGTGAAATTTCTCAGACTGATTAGTATTCATTCATCAGTTGGTTACAAAAGAAATCTTGTGTTGTCTCTTCATTGCTTCATCAGCAACATCGCGATATAAATGCAAAATAGTCTTCGCTGTGAAAACAATGTCTAATGAATTATGCATGCATTGTGTACAAGACTGTTAGAAAAAATATTTCACATACATATATATTTGACAACAATTTGGGGAAATATCATGAAATGAAAAAGAAGAAGCTATAATCACATTTCTGTGATTATAGCTGCTTCTTTTCAAAGACAATATCGGTGTGATGCGTTCAGTTGTAGCTTCAAAGATTACGAGAAGATACGTAAGCCGATAAATAATGGCAATTAGGTTTGTAATTTGAGAGAACTGAGCCGTGGACTCACTCGTCTCAAAACTAATTAGCAAGCTCGAAATCCGATTGGACATCCCTGCTGAGAATAGTGGTTTTGTAAAGCCATTATTGTGTATGAACCTGGTCGAATTGAATTATAATTGATTCAATTACTTTTATGATACCGGATATTGCTGCCGGATAACGTGTGCATTGAGTTAGGAGTAGTTTAATGCAGGCATGTGGAAACTTTTAGATCCGCCACATCGTGGCATCTGTAATGTAGTTCACAGATCAAAATCAAGCGTATCTGGTCTGTGCGCAGTGCATTTCTGGACAGGCCTAACAGCATTCACTCGTTTTCAAAATAGTTTAATCGGGATCCTACCCAATGGGTCGTGGTTTCAACAGCATTCAGGAAAAACCAAGATAGAACCAACTATCGAGACTGGATGATATCTCTCTGCTGCGTCGAAGAAGGATCAAGGAGACAACACTCGAGCTCGTTCAAACTCTCGCAGCGCCATCAACACATGCGGCCAAAGAGAACGGACACCCATAGCGGGCGCTGTTTTGACTTCTAGCACATGAAGAAAATATTGAGAACCAATCAACCTCGGAAACAGAAGTGTTACACTAAAATTCCAATAACCAATTATTTCCAAGCAATACACACTCAGTGTTGCTTTTATTTCTCCAGTAGCGGAGTTTTTGCCAGTCGATAACACCGAACCGAGTGTAATTATCGACCGGGGAAAAACGAAACAATTAAACAAGAACGGTAGTTAGTAATTTAGTATCTCAGTATAGTATCTGCACAAATTAACATTTTCACAATTAAATTCATTTCGCCTTGGCCCACCCTGCTTTCTGTAACACAGCAGAAAAAACACGTTCACTTCCTAACACATCTCGGAGCTACCATGATCGGGTCGCATCAGCAACTTGGCATTAAATTCCAACAAATCGCAATTGGTTTTCACAGCATTACCGAGCTATTTCGAACAGTTTGCTCTGATTCGCTGCTAAACGGGACGACCGTTGCATTTGCATATTTCTATAATGGCTTTGCACTTTGAGATCATTATTACAACTATCATTGATGTTATTGTTGTTGTGGTGATTATTGTTATTATTGATAGAACAGATACACTTTTGTGATTGCGGTTGCGATGGCAATTGGGATTGTGCAAAGTGCTTGCGGCTGTTGTAGTCGACGATGGCAGACGAGTAGTTTTTGTTATTTTGCGATCGCGAATGATGGGACGATACCGACATGGGCGAGTAGTACGGATACTGTTTAGGATTCACTTTGGAAGCCGCGACATAGTCCAGTGCATTTGTGGATTTCGACAGGTTGCCGAACGACTTGCTAGAGGCGAGCATGTGAAAGTTGCTTGAGCGGATGTATTTCGGGTTGCCGTTGGTGCTGGTGGGCTTGGAAAGCCATGGTCCTTGGTGCGCCGCCGAGCCGTTTTCTTTCGAATAGCCCCATGACGGTTTCCGATCATTTCCATTTCTCAACATTGCACTGATCTTTTCCTCAAACACATTTTTCAAATCACTCAACCATAAACGCAGGGGCCGTTTCCTCTTTCGACGGATTCCTTAACGTGATGCACAAAGATCGCACAAAATCGAACAAAATCCAACGGCCACTTGTTCCAATGCGTGAAAATACTCGCGATAGTGCAGCAGCGCGGCGAAATGTGACCGATGCACGACCGAACCGACGAATATCTACTCGAAGAAGAAAAGTTTTCGATTCGAATCAAAATCCGAAAGTAAAGTAGAACGAACGAATAAAAGATAAACGAGTCATCATCGACTAAACGAAAAAGTGGAAAGCAACAAATTTCTTGATTTCTTCAAAAGACACCGAAGTAAAAACTCTGCGTTGCGTACGTCTTACGTGTGTAAGATACTGTTTTCTATGTTGAGTAGTCGTGGCGTTTGCGCTGCTTGCTAAGTCGTTTTCATTCGAGTCTCTGTGCGCTCGTAAACCCATTTCCCATTTCTCTTCTTTAACGAGAGTAGTAGTAGATTTTGAGCTCTGTCTTCAGGTCTATGTATTTCCGGTTTTCTTATGTTACGAGCGGCACAGCAAACTGTACTATGCTTGTATGCAACAAAAGCAACCGACTAAATAACAACAACAGTATTAGCACCATCAGCATAACACCAGTAGTATAACAGCACTATCAACATTTTCTTATGATAGTTTTTTTCCTTAGAGTCGGTCGGATCCGTTTCTTTTGTTCTATGGAAACCAATAACAATGGCAACAAACCAATGTTTCGCGGGATGGACTTTTTTAAAGAAGAGCTTCTCCGTCTAAGATTCGTTTGCAATCTGTCTGCTGTGCAAAATTCGATTCAGTTCACACAAACTGATCCAAAGCAAATTAAAAATTAATAAGTCACGCAGAAATGATTAAACCCACACTGGGGGCCAGTTTAGCTGTGGGAATTCCTTCTGTATTCCCGATTCATCTCACTTAAACTCTAAAGGGATATGCTAGAAGATAATATGTGGTTAGAAGGGAAAGTTGAAGCCCAGCTTTGAGTATCATAAAACTGACTATTTACCATGGAAGGGGAAGACATAGATGATAGATGATGGGACACTTAAGTTTGACAAAAAACATGAGTATAAGCACGCTTGGTACAAAATCATATCGATATCAGAAATTTATTCACAAGAAAACTTGCATGCCCAACAATCGTTTAAGAGACCATAATATAATTGCTGGGAAACGATTCAGGTGGCAGATTGTTCCGCACTAGGATTTTTATAAAAGCAACTCTTGCCATTTCTTGTGGCAGCAACCAATGACTGACACAATGTAAGAATTATGCGTGTTGCGCTTTGGTCTGAAGAAACCACGAGTTTCGTCAGAACAAGTGTCAAGTGCTCAAGGTGACCAATATGAGGAAAAGTTTGAAAGCTTTTCTTTGAACCTTATCTAACGCGAATAGAGCAATGCCACCAGTTTCTATATTTGAGGCTAGGGGTAATGGTAGTTTTATAGAAAATCACAAGGAAACTAATGTGTCAAAGGATAAATTATAAAGTTTGCATAGAGGTTTATCAATAGAAGAAGTGCAGCGCTTAAGAAATAGAAACACCACCAGCTGATTTTCAGCCATCAATCCTATCGACATCTTTGAATGCGAAGATTATGGGCAACAAAGACGAGAGGTAATGTCTGTAAATCAAAACGTTTAAGCCAACATTTTGGTTATTTCCAGTGACTTTTTATGGATGATATTGTTGTGCAGAAGGGTGTCCCAGAAGAGTTGCAGAAATTGTTCTTCACCAAGGAGTTTGCTACATTTTGGAGGAGGAGGTTGCTAGATAAACAATTTACTGTTGGAAGAGAGTGATGTTTAAAAGTTGCAAGCGTTCATTATAAGGCAAACAGTTTATTCGGTCGTTTATGTTGCATAGTCTGCTTCGAACATATTAATCGTCGTCGGTATACATCGCCAGTAAGCTTCAGATGGCTTCAGCAACTTATAATGCACACCCTCTCATCCCACCAAATGCAGACCATCTGCTTGGCGCAATGGATGGCTCGCATAGACTGCTCAATGAGTTTTCTATTCTTTATTGCCTTCGCAATACGATGCAAAACACTCCTAGTTTTAAGAAATGCTTTTTTCGCTTAGAACAAATGTCATATACTCAAAATGGAATCTTATTGGCACTTCTGTCAAATTCAAGTGTGACTAACGCTAGTGTGAGGATTAGTGGCATCTATCAAAGAGAGCGGAATTATTTGTGCACACATTAATTGTTTGGGGATATACAATGTAAAGATTTTTTAGCTCCAGATTTAAAAAAAAAACTGGCCTCAGATTAATTCCAAAGAATTTATTGAGCATATGCCAGTCAAAGATTTGACGGAAATCTTCCCAATATGATTTTTTGTGAAATGTTACTGTTGCAAAATCGATTCGGGATTTGGCTTGTGCGAACCTTGGTTTGAATTCAGGTACGGACGGAGGACCGCGCACCGAGCTTTAAAGTAACCTAGCTGAGTGTAGATACCTGAGTCACAACAGGGAAAAGTGAGGCGTGAAACTAATCTCTTGATGTTCTTATAAATAAATTGAAAATAGAGTATCTCATCTCCACTCCTCAAGGCCCCAAGCCGTTGTAATGAAATGCTTTCAGGCCACTGCCAGTATTTACAAACTGTATTCCCGCTCATAATGACTCGTCGACGCAAATTGCATTGAAAGTGAACCGGTTTCATTGGTACCTCTACTACATCAACATACGAGTCCATCAAACATAACAAAGTGAATATGCCTCGAATGCATACCAGCCACTATTTTCTTTTAATTCATCTGCTCATCTTTCAGATCCCATCCGTCTCATCTGAACATCGCCGCGTACGGTGCTTTCATTCACTTAGCCAACCATTACCATCTTGCCTAGTGACGCTATCGTAGCGTGACCCATGGATACCATAACAGCATAACGTTGGGAACACATGCATATATATGTAGAGAGGTGTGCTAAGTGGAGGCAAGCTCATTAGCTTGTAAGTGCCATTGTGCACTTCTTCCAATGTTTGCATTGTTTGGAACATTCAAGGTAACATTCTTAGCGAATGAAAGGATGAGCATATGCATGATGCATAGAGGCCTGCCGCTGCGGCCATGCGAAGCTCTGCTCTTCTCCATCCATAAAACTTTTCACTTCACTTCACTCGCAGGCTTTTTGCAAGTCAATTAAAGATAAATACGTCATATCTCTATGGTTTTCTTCTTTTTGGGGGAATGCGAATTAGGTCAGTAGAAATTGCCTATTGTCTACCTCCAGTCCAGATAAGATTCCATCACCTGCTCACCACGCCGAAGAATATGAATGATTTTGACTAAGATTTCTAGATTTGAATGAAACTGAGCCACTGGAGCCATCGAATGTGAGTAACCGAGTCAGCAGGGTCAAGATGATTTGATCTTTTTCGGCGCGTAGCTTTTTGAGGATTTGAGATCAGTCTTTGCTCGTTGTAATCTTAATGCGTGGTTATGAACGACAAGTGCTTTCCGAGAGGTCTTAATGAGAAGGTGGTGCGATGATTCACACGACACGAATGATGTTTCAGTGGTCTATGACCGAAATTCAAAACGGTATTGTTTCGGGAACAAGCAGTAAACACAAATTAACTGCTAGTAAATAGAGTATGAGATGCCTTAGGATTATCATTAATAGCCCAAAGTCAGGCATTTTCTGTGATTCTACTAGTGCTTCTTGGACTAGTAATGCGACTAACGGTTTTCGAATTTCAGTTTTTGGTTCACAATCTATTTTGCGTGTGTATGATGAATACAATCTAGAGTTATGGAATATGATTTATTGGTCATAAAAATTAATGATTAATATTCATGTATTATAGTGATACCGGAAAATGCACTTTTATATACACGCGAAAAGGTGCTTTAGAAATTGCTGGGTGTTTGCCAAGTACGCCGAAAGAATATGCCAAGAATACCGAAAGATGCGTGTTGGTTATGAGTCAGGTTCGAGGAAAGAACTGAGATTCCAAAATTCTAAAGATTCACTGCACCAGGGTTTGTTAATTAAGAATTTGTGAAGGATGAAGCCGTCGCATGCAATTAATTATAGTCTTAAAGACTCAAAGTAAGTCAATCCAAATCAGAGCCAAGAACGGCCAACCTTCATTCCAATTTTCAAGTTAATTTTGCGAGCTACATGTTTACTTCGCATCGGACTCTGGAAAGTATTAAATAAGGCCGATTCGACTTGCGGCTGTCATAAACCCGTCGACTTTTAAACAACCAAATCGGAACTCGTTGAGCATAGTGTAGGCAGATGAAAAACTCCTTATTTGTATGTTAATTGTCGCAACGAAAAAAGATCTGAGATACATTATCTCGCTCGACATATGCCACTGAATAATATTATAGCCTGTCGAATGCGTCATTTCAATTTGTTTTCATTTCTCGTATACGCTGCGCGCATTAAATTTCCTTACTAATCAAGTGTTGACATTGTGTTGCATTTCTGATTGATTTTACCTAGCAGCTAGCATTCAAGAGGTGGTTCAATAAAATTCAATTTTTTCCGACAGTGTCGTGAAAGCGATATTTCCTTTTCAGACACTCGAATAGTACAGTTTTCGCTGTGTTCACGGCAACTTAGTCTTGAGTGAATTTATACAAATACATTTGTATAATATATTGAAATCATTGCGCTCATACCGATTCAGAATTCGTTCGGGAAAAATCCAAACGTCGACTGAAACTCACAATTTTAAGTCGTCAGATGACTACTATCGAGTCGATCATCGCCTACAGTACAAAACATAAAAGGAAGCGCTTTTAGTACAGGTGTTTTTTAATAACAACGTGTTTTAGATCGAGTGGAATGCTTGTCGTATTATATCAGCAGCAAATTATTCCATAAACTTGATTAAAATACGCTGTTGTGAATGCGTTGTTAATTGCTTCGAAATTGTTTCAAAGAATGCAAATTAAACTGTTTACAATCCTTAATATGAATAAGTGAGTGGGTATCTTGAAAACTAGGTTTGGGGATTGGAAGTCAAAATAGAAAATTTGTTTGTTCTCCGGAATTCTGTAAAGTGGACTGAATTCGCTTGCAAGCCATCTAAGAAAGGCCTAAGATCATGTTAGCAGCAAGTTAATGGCAACAAGACTATGGCAAATAGACTAAACATTTAACGTCCACGAAGCCAAGGAAGCTTTTAGCATATTTTTTGGACAAAAACCTTTATACGGTTGGCTTCATAGGGTTGGTGCTGAAAATGGTTACCTGCTGATCATAGGAATCCAAAGCTTTTTCTTATTATTTCAATTTAGCTGTACTCTTAGAACCTACTAAGTGTCCTATGGGCTCAGGTTTTCATCCTGTGAGGCATCCTTCCAATTTTTTAATTCGAACAACTAAAAGTGGTTGATATGAATGTAAAAATGTTAATATGCTAAAACGACTACCCAAGCGTCTTCAATTGTTCTTGAAACTTGGATGAAAATCGTATGCAGGTTTGCATAATTGCATGTCAAGCTTTATATAAAAAATTGCGTGGAAAATTACACGAAAATATACATAAAAATTCTATGAAAAATACCATGGAACGTTGCAGAATAAATGCATAAAAAATAACAGAAAATGCTAAACGAAAAATTATTTGGAAGAGCAAATGGGAAGTTGCTTAAACAATCTTATAAAAAAATGCATAAAAATTCTTATCAAAAGATGCTGGGAATGTCGCATGAAAAATTCACCCATATTATGAAAAATTGCATGGCAAAGGCTTTCGAAGATTGTGTGAAAAATTACTTAAAAATTACATTCAATTGAATCAAAACATGCTTGGAAAAGGATATGAAAAATTGCAGCTATTAAAAAGATCACACTACGCTTATTTTCCTGCAAAATAAATGCGATTGCTTCCGCGATGGCCAACAAGGAGTTCTTTGACATTTTGCGATAGCTTCTTTACGCAAAACACCCATCATTCTTCTTTTCATTGGCATGACCATCTTAATTTTTATGATCACCAGATGAAGAATATGTCTTTCTATTGAGCCTTAAACTGTTTTGAAGCTTGTGTATTCGAATGGGTAGAGCACCATCTACCAACGTTTCTGGCTCCTGGTTTGAATCCGACCGTGATCAAATACTGGGCTTTGAGTTAATCTAGTTTTGATATGTGCTGGGGTCTCCCTTTCGCTTGCAATCAAAGCGAGTTGCACTACATTCCACTGTAACGGAAAGTTACTCAACTCAAGCATAGCAGTTTCGACGGACGACTTTTCGCCACGATTTTCAGTAGACATCTGAACTTTCAGTTTTTCACTCTGCATACCGAACTGTGTAGTTTTTTGGATCAGCCAAGAAAGGTACATATGTTCTACTCCCACTAGATGCTCCGAGAACAACAGAGCCGACCAAATGCTAGTTTGTAACCGTGGGTTGTCGGTTTAGGTTTACTTCTTCGCAAAGTGTTGTCAGATATATCTCTTCCTCCATTTTTTCCTCAGAACAGTGCATCCAAGACAAGAGTTATGTCAGATATGGATTTTCTAGAGCCTGGTCTGATATACATCGATGTTGAGTCCATATTCAGATACTCCGTCTACCATATCTAAATGAATTTTCCATTGATGTTCGGAGCTGGCCTTCCTCACTCAAACTCTTTCGAACCGAAGTCGTCATTTTCTACTTCCCTACGCGGAAGGTCTCGAAGAGTGTCTTTACGAGTGGCACGAAAAATTGAGGTCGTAAACTGGAATTCAAACTTTAGGACCGCAACTCGGTTTAGTAGTGGATGTACAAGTAAGTTTTCAAGGTTTGGCAAGATAGGGCATTATTAGTTTTAGATCGCTACGGAAAATGTTGTGACTATCTTTATGCTAAAGCGTTATTGTAATTTAGAAAAAAACGCCGTTGCTGTTTCACCGTACATTTTCGACTGAATCATTATTTTAAAGCAAAACACACATACAAATACACATACATAATTCAAAAATGGAAGAGACGACCTCCTGTCTTTGATCCTTTCTATCGACAGTTTCATCGACAGTTATTATTAGGCTATTGTTTTCAGTGTGTGTAACTGTTGAATTGCGAACGACACACTTTTTTGTGCTTTGAATATGTCAGCTTTCGTGGTTTTTTTTTTGATTCTTTGGAACTATGCTACCTTCTAATTGAAGAAAAGTAGTAAAAGGACATCGAATGTTAAATGAGGCTTGTGGGGAATATGTTCAAGCAGAAGCGACAAAGAAAGTGAGGGGAGGCCAGAAACGTTTGAAGAGAACGTTTGAAGAAGCTGCATTGGATACGTTTTTGGAGTTGTTCAACAAAAGCTGTCGTTCAGAGGAGCTGCTTAATAAAAGCTGTCAACCGAATACCAACATCCAGATCTACCAGTGCCTCCACAGTCGCATCAGACCTGATGTCGTTAAAGACCCTAGTCAGTAAGCGTATATTCTTTAAGAGCGAGATATTTTTCAATTTGCTCAATGAAGCCATGGAGAGCAGTTTCGACAGACTTAACCATTGGTGTAGATATGCTGTGATTTGGAGAATAACGAAGGATTAATTGACTTTTTGATATAGTAACCAATGATCCTTTCCAGAATCTTTAGCCTAACAAAGCATAGATATGTCGGACGATAGTCCCTAGATTTGACGTACAAAGCTTCCTCTACTTTGAAAACACAACTCTTGTTCATATGAGAAGCGCAAACACGCACTGTAGATCTACTTCAGCCACGGTAGCGAAACTTCCATAGACTGTTGGATATCAGCCGCAAGAACACCATCAGGGCCTGGAGATTTAAGGGGCCTGAGGGAGTTTATGGCCCATTTCAATCAATTGATTTTTGTCATCAGATCCTAAGATGATAAAAATCAATCTATTTTTCCTCGATTATTATGGAAGTAAGACTCTTCATTCCAGGCGGCCAAGGCCCGATGTCTGGCTGTTGTGCCACGATGATGATGCAGACTCTTCATAACATAAGCTTATTTTTAATATAAATTGTAGCTGCGTTTACTTGCGCCTCTAATGAGAGTTGGTTAAGGTAGTGGCATTGAAAACAATAACTGATTTTCAATGTTTCTATCCTAACCAGTTCTCGACAGAGGCGGAAAAAACGCGACGTATGTTACTATCGATGAAAATCAATTTTCAATATTGGATTTTCTATAACGGCACTCAAATATTTCTTTTCATCAATACCGACATGGAACACGAGAGGTAGCAGCTGTGATGTGTTGCAGTAAACACTCGACCGACTTCATTATAGTACGAAGATCTTCCCCAGAAACTTGCGAACAAACAAGTCAAATTAAATACCAATAGTGTACGGTCGTACGATTTTACTATTCATATTTTTTCTTATACCGATGATGATCATGGAAAACAAAAAGTCGTCGACTGGATCGTATGACTGAGCATTCTCACCGTAAATGTCGATATGTAGCACGCTATTTTGAAGTGCAATCAATTACAAATAGTGCGGCTTGTATTTCTTTTGCCATTTCGGAGCGGCGATGCCAGTATGGTGACCTGACACTTAGAGCCGTTTCACACGAGACACTCGGTGTCCGGCCACTGAATCCTCAGCCACTGTTTTTGTATGGAATTGTGGCCCGGACACTGTGGCTCTGTGTGTATGCTCTCATTTATTTCTATGCCCCGGCAGTGGCTAGAGACACAGTGGCCGGACACCGAGTGTCTCGTGTGAAACGGGCCTTAGACTAAACATACAGAAAAGCATGGCGACCGTACTGCACAAAGTGGGCATTTCGTTTGCTTTTTAAGGAAGCCTGTCTTCCAAGCTGAGTAACGAAACAATTTACATTTTCATTATTTTGTTGTTTTCATACCACACTGCACAGGTACACTACGTCGCTTACAGCGGCCTTGAATTGGCAACCCACTTAGCTGCGACCTGCGCCAAACTGCGAGTGAAAATTGTAAGTGATATTTCGACAAGTGACAATGACGACGGCTTCTTGTGGTGGATGATCTGGTGAAATTATTTGTTTCGGGCGCTCTTGAAAGTTTCTCGTCTTTTCATTGGAAAAGTTGGTTGTTCAGTAATATCCATAAAAGATAAAATGACGGCCGATGTTTTAAAAACAGTAACAGTGATAGCCTCCATTTTTCTCAAAAGCCAGGCCGGAGCTCACGTTACTTAATAATTGCAAATGTATTACATTAAGTAGGAATATGGGACAAATTCAGAAAATCTCGGCGGCAAACTCACTCAAAGGACGGACAAGTGTTAGTAAAGAATACTTTGCAAATTTTAAAATAAAATTATGGTAATGTCTTTTTTTAAAGAATAATCCAAACAGGTTAGCCCAAGCAGTGCAACATCGCATTAGACGACGTTCATTAATACATTAACAGGAAATGAGTTTAGCCCCCGGAAGTTGTTCTTAATTTTTCTTCTGAGAAACACGGCAAGGGCTTGAATTTAGTATTTGCATAGGATTTTGGTAAACTAAATATTCTCTATGAAACGAATAAAAACCAGTTTGTAGGGTATATGAGGAAACGTGAAAGCAACATGAAAAACACTTAGACCGTGTACATTTAAAAAATGGCCGTACAAATACAGTAAAGCAGATTTAGTTTCATTTCAAATTGGTTCAGCATGTGTCAGTACTTCCAATACACTAGTTCTGCAATCGTTTTCAGTGACATTTGAATGGGTATTAGCAATTAGTAATTTGGCTAACGTTAACAAAGCACCCTAAATGTATATATTTTTTCACCTGCGAATCATTTGTATTCAAATTGGCTAAATCTCTTTCAATCATCTCAAGCGATGCTCTACGCATATCTAGGGAGTCCAGTGACATTCGTCGAGCTCGCCAAGCGTCATCGATCGAACCATTTGAGCTTTTCCGTGACCTATTATGGTGGTTCGTGACACTTTCATCCTCTAAAATGGTAACATGCCTATTCAAGTTATCTTTTGTCAACCGATGTCGATCGCAGTTCAGATCTTCGCCCGAGTTCTTTCTCATCGAAGACTTCAAGCCGCCGTTCATTTGCTTCACTTGGGCTGGTTTCTCGTTACTGGCTACAGTACTGTTGTTCACATAGTCGCGGGGCATAGATGTGGCTCGTCCTTTGGCCAAATGGAGAAGATTCCGTGACCCGAAACTGTCGCGCCTCACCAGATTCGTTTCACCGGAACTGTCAGCTTTCAGGTAGAGCTGACTTCCGTGTGCCGATGCTCGTTTCCCGAATTCCACTACTATGGGACGCGGTCTGGTCAGCGAATTCATACTTGCTCTGCGGATCAGGTTGACTCGTGTTTTAGGCACTTGATTCAAGTTATGTTGCGAGTTCGACGTTTGTGTCGGTGTCGATGAACGTAGCAATGATGGAAACGCCGAAGGATGTTCAATGTTACGGAACATACTCGGATTCCATGAATTTCGCTTGCTGCAAGCAAATTGGAGTTTCGATTTCGGATGCATAAAATTACAAAAGATTGATGAAAATGCTTCAACGGTGCAATTTGGATACGAAAATTTATTTTGTATTTGATTTAAGTGAATGAATTTAATGTTTGTGGGGAAAAAAAATTAAAGGCAGATCGTAGCTTGGAAGTATTGAACATGATTCGAGGCAAGCAAGTTATAATCCAATGAAATCATCTTTTGCGACAATCAAAACGAGTTAATCGCATTATACATTCTATTGGAAACATTATTGCATTAATGCCATCTTTACACCAAATTAAATTAAAAGAACTTAGCTGTCGAAGCGAACATCAGCAGTTTGTCACATCGCCCACAAAACCTACTTTCTTCGTTACTTAAAGCCTGATTTACTGAGCTACTAGTACCGTGAAACATTTTCAGCAAGCAATACTTTCAACGTCTTTCTTATTCTATCGTTAGGTTCTGATAGCTACACCCAATTGCTGACCTGTTTAGTGTGTTGCGTCCTCCGCCTGATCCCTCCGTAAAAGACTGCCTGCGCTTTACAGCAGCTGAGTCAGTTGGGTCTTTACTCAGTGGCGATGACGAGGTACGTCGGACTGGGTCATGCCAGTTATTCGAAATATTTATAGCCGACGAGAATATTTTCCGATTCTTATCTAAGTCAGGGATTTTGTTCACAGCAGCAATGTGATTTAGTTCAACGCTGCTTCCGCGACTACCGCGCCGATGCACTGTACACTTTATATCTGCTTCAACTTCGGTTAATTTAACAATTTCACTTCCACGCCGACCACCAAACATCAGATCAATCTTCTTCAGTTGATCAATCGAACGACGTCGATTCTGCATTTTCGCGGGGCACTTCTCTTTCTTTGTGAGATTTTTTTTTATTCCGGTACCTCTGATTCGATTATGGCCACTCGTGATCACAAACTCAATTTACAATTAATGGATCTAGCACGCCTTGGCTTCAAGAAATGAAGTACAAGTGAAAACGATTGCACTTCGGCAAAAACTGATTTGTCTGATTGTTCCGCCAACAAAACGCGAATCTACAGTGTACTGGTCGTGATTGTCCACTAACCAACCGTCAATAAGACCACTCGCTTTGAAGACAACAACGACAACGGCGACGCGGTGATTCAGCATATGATCATTTTAACGCTTAACTTGGCGACTCCAGTAACAAGCAACGATGACGATTCTATAACGATCATACTCTTTCATCATCAGCGCTGCGCCATAGCTTGCAACTGCCTTGTGATCGTCAAAAAAGAAACAAGAATGAAAAGATCCGATTAGGCTTAGCCCAAGACGTAGATCACGCCTGAGATCTGGGAGACTTGGAGCCACAGTCGTATTGCTGTTTTTGTCCAAAAGCCAAGATGTTGAGTGCGCTCAGCAAGTATTTGTTCATGTTCACCAATCGTTAAAGTAAGATTACGGAGGTTCAGAGGAAAAAATAGAAGTAATCGCAAAATATAGTAAAACTTTTTTAAGTGAAGTATCTTACCGGGATGTGGGCTCCCGCTAAAAATAAACAATTCATCATTTAAATTTATCGTTTTGAGCTTACTTCACCAGGTTTTCGGATAAATTTCACTGATCGCGGAATCAGACACTATCAAAAATGTTGATTGGTCTCACTCAGCTTAATGAGCAGTTGTTTGCTCGGTTGTTTTTTCATGATCATTTCCGTTAATGTCAAATGCGTGTAGACCTCCTTAAATATGGATGCCAATAGGACTAATAAAATCAATAAGAAGCAGAGGTAAAACGACATGATGAATCAACAGAGATAGGGCTATTCAAATCAAACTGAAACTGTATTATATAGGGTGTTTGGTACTCGGTAGACACTTTTGTAAGGAGGCATTCCTTGATATATTTTGAGCAAAAAATCGTTTCACAGGGTGGTCCGGTTTTCAAAATCTGCGGAGTTACAGGGTGGCCAAGATAAGTTTTTCCGACCTGTGTTCAATGTCGTTTTTATTAGAAAACCTCATTAAAATATGCCAATTTAATTTTATATTTTTATAGGCCGTAGATTTTAAAAACCAGACCACCCTGTAGAACAATTTTTTGCTCAAAATATATCAAGGAATGCCTTCTCACAAAAGTGTCCACCGAGTACCAAACACCCTGTATAAAACAAATTAAAAGCTCAAATAAAAATCAGAAATTATGCGAAACTATAAATAAATTGACAAACCATAGGCTGATCAAGATATTCCAATAAAAATAATAGACAAATTACTGTCGAACATCAGTAGACGACAGAACAATACAGAGAGTAACGGAGGACATGAAAATAGAGAACGTAAAAAACACAATATTGGCAAATCATTTTAAAGACTATTCCACTAATAGACGCAGTTGCCTCCTCTTACGCCAGTGCTAGTCTCAGTAAACAGGATTGAACGAAATTAATAGCGTTATTCATTCATTGATCTAATTACTAATTGATCGTCAAATCAACTGTCTAATGAAGTGACTAGTGTGTACTTTTCGATGTGCAGAATATCGCTACAAATTTAGTTATAAGTCCTAAAAATTTCCTCAATAGTGCTTAAACTTGAAATTATAACTTTCGGCTCTGTTTGGAAACTCATTTTAATCGTTTCGTCACTCAAATTCTACATTATACGGCTGTTTAAAAAATACTGTGCACCCCTCGGGAATCCCCCAAATAGAAGGCCGCTCGCTGTCATGAAACGCTGTGTTCACTGTGAAGTCAATGATTTACCTTGAAGAATCCAACTCAGTTATTTTGCTGCCGAGCATTTGACTTCAGTACTTTCTCTTATCCCATTCATGCAAAATGATGATAAATGAATATATGCCATATGCTGTCAATATTTGTCGGCTAGGAATTCTAATTGTAAATCTAATATAAAACATTTAAATTGTGCAAAACACTGAAATAGAAACACATGCGGAACTGAGCCTTAATTACATAAACTCGAATGTGCACCTCCATAAAATAAGAAAAAATTAAGTAAGTGTTCAGAGTAGGTCAAGACACACAGTAAATTACTTTAAACAAATCAGCACAATATTATACTGTCCTTAGATGGCGGAACGTTTCCTAAAGACTTAGAAAATGCTATCGTAATTCTTTTATTCATAGACTGGAAACAAGTTGATACCAACAACTATTCTTATCTATTTTGATATTAGAAGGAAGCATCAACTGCAGACTACATATCTGACGAAAAATAGCAAAATCTCAAAGCGCAAATTTAGTTTCCGAGAACGACTGGACAGAGAGGTACTTAAAAAGGAAAAAATTTTTGGTACTTCAAAATTGTTTGAATGGAAATGAGATACTATAAATTTCATTTGAAGTTGCCCAATGCTTCGAACATTTCAGACCTTTACCCTGCCAAAATGTAATCGTAGCTTCAAAACAAATATTTGAAGTGAAATCTTCAAAACTTCAAATTCTTTGCACTTTCTTTTGTTTTGTTTTTTCAAAAATATTTGAATTGATCTTCTTCAGCTTCAACTTCTTCTTTGCATGTGTTTTTTACTTCTACTAGCTTCGTATCAACTAACTGCAATCTTTAATCTCCATTTATCCATTTATGTTTTCCTTTTAGGATTGAAATTTTTTTAGCGAAATGTGTTAAGAGTGTCGTTTGAGAATCCCTTCCTATCCTATTTCTTTTCTGGGGATGATGATAATCTAAATCTTGTTTCTTCACTAACCGGCTTACAGCTGCTAGGAAAAAGAGACTCTGCAATAAAATTGACCCCCCTTGTTGTTAAAATAGTTATAATAGTTAAGTCAAGGCACAACATCGGCAGAGATTCCTTTATATTATATTTACCTTTTACCTTTAAGTTACACACAGTTGGTATGAATACTATTGTGTCACTCATACTACCAGCGTATTACCCCATAATAAGTCTGCACAAACTGAGTAAAATGTTATATATGCATAGAGTGCCGAGAAAAAATGATGCAAAAATTAAACTTAAGGAGGAGGGGCCAAGGTTATGGAAAATTGAGTGGGCAATCTGATTATGGTTAAAAAATTTTGTCTTGATTCGAGCTTTGTGCCAAGGATATGGAAAAGGCTCGAATTTCGTTCCAGTTGGATTTTAAACAATTTCTGTTCCAGTTGGATCTTAAACAATTTCTGTTCCAGTTGGATCTTAAACAATTTCTGTTCCAGTTGGATCTTAATCCAGTGTGGCTGATTTGATTTTTAATTTGTTTCTTTTGGAAGATATCAATATTTACTTGCTATTTCCTTATAACGATAAAACAAATAAATATATTAATAGTAAATTAAAAGGCTACAGCTCTTTTCTTCATTAATTTATCTAATATAAAGAATGAAGCAGGACTTTTTCAAAAGTTGGTTTTTGCATTACTTTTTCTCGTAACTGTATGTATGTTTTACCTAGTGTAGTGAATGCACGACAATCTATCCACACCAGGGATGTGCTGTGTATCACCCTTCCTAGTTACATATACCATGATATCAAACCAGCTCTGCCAGAAGTTTTACGTAATAAGCAGGCTCGGCCAAATGCAAATGTTTTAAGAGATCGCGTTTGATGTTTGACGCAGAGATTTTAGTCACTTTCAATTCAGTGTTACGTAACCGCAAAGAGAAAACTCGCTTACTACTGACACGTCAACGTCAGGCTAAGCATACGAAACTAAATGTTTTGGAATTCAAGAACCATTATTTCTTCACTTGTCCACACTATTTCGAATAGCAGTGTAAAATTGCCCCCAGCGCAATACAAAATCGCATTGCCTTTTTCATTCTCATACGAGTATTCAAAAGCATCTAGGTTGATTCGATCAACTTGGATTTCAAGTCGATGCCGAGCTCAAATCGAAAAAATTGAGTGGGCAATCTGATTATGGTTAAAAATTTTTGTCTCGATTCGAGCTTTGTGCCAAGGTTATGGAAAAGGCTCGAATTTCGTACTACAATTTACAACGATCATTTTGGCGGCAAGATGATTGACTCGACGACATTCAGTTTAGTTTCGCCAATCATTCCCTGGTCATGTGCGATCGAACATGTTTATAGGTCTGAACAGCAAATACGTATCAATCATAGTGGCACCATGATAAACATTTGACATTAAACATCGGCTTTAACGCATTAGTTTTGTCGCCAAGCCGAATACTATTTTAAGCACACTTACCTCCTGGTGGAACTTTTGCTTTGGGACGCTATCACTGCCACCGCTGCCTGCCGTAACTGAGTCCGTTGCAATATCGGAGCTGGTCGTCGTGTGTTCATTCTCGTGTTGGATTTTGATGCTGCAAATGAAAACGCCGATTTTAGAATAACTGGCAAGTATCGAGTCGCCTAATAATCGGGTGGCTTCAATAACAAACTCATTAATTAATGGATACAGATGCTAAATGACTAGTCGTAGGAGGTGGCTTATGAGCGTGTACGTGTTGGGAAAAACTTTTTGATGGTATATTTTCAAGACTGATTGAGGAAGTTCGAGAGAAAATGCTCAGATGCTTCTGCACTTGACATTAGATTTTCAACTACTAAGTTGTGGGGTCTCCGCTTTGTACGTAAAATAAACGAAGCAATACAATTTGATTTTACGATCTATTTAAAATTCATATCATTGCAGATATGACTGCTAATATTATTTTTTTTTTGTATTTATTCCACAGAAATTATTAAGCTGGTACATGCTATTTGTCATATATAAAGCGATGCAATAATTCATTGCATTAATAGGTTGAAGGCCTGTTTTTATCTGACCTCACATGATATTTTGCAAGGGTATTGCATCTGGCCAAAAGCGATTTAACTTTATGAAGTGGAGTGTAGACAATAAATTGTATCGATGATAAACAAAGATGATAAACTACTTGCAGAAGCTATTTGGGAAACCATACAAAGCCACTGTAAGGCCAATCTGGCATGAGCAAAGTTTTTGGAAAAATCTTGAACGTAGGATTGTTGATTTTTGGGCATCAAAAATACTTGTGCTAAAATATATAGCTATATCATTTCTCAGGATAGTGAAAAGTCAGAGACCTCCATAATAAAACTTGCCATAATTACTGATTATGGTTTTTGCATTTGGTAGTTTGACTACGTATCGAGTGAGCTCATCGGAAAAGGGTGAGAAGTTTTACTCTAGTACTATTCAACATTACTTATTATCAATATACATTTCAAAATAGACCTAATAAGATATCCATAAACATATTGCCATCTTACTGGATGCGCAAGCACGTACTAATTATTATTTCTAGACAGAATCAGCTCTTTCTTAAAGTAAAACAGGAAAAAAAACTGCAATTCATTTCGAATTTACATGAAATACCAAAAATCTGAGCTGATTTGGTGTCGGGGGCTCGAACCTAAATCGTTCTAAACTTACCGCCTATTTGTCAGCTGGCATTGAAAAAATTATAAACGGCTCTCCCGGCAGGGAACGATCTATCGAAGTCGGTTGTCTAAGAAACCGAAGGCGAAGCCCCAAAAACTTAGGCCCACTGTCCATAGAAGCGTCGTTTAATGAATTAACGACAGACACGCTACGGCTATTGTGTCTGCCCACCTAAGCGTAGCATCATAAACCCGCTAGCGTCAATCTGATAATAGTTAATGACTGCAGGTATGGTTTCTGCTAAAAAATTGCAAATAAATCCTGGCTACCAGCGAATTATCGGCAGATTGTCCAAAATTTCGACCATTTTATAGAATGATGGAAGATATTTTTTCAATTACTGAATTTGATTGCTCCGCATATACAAAAAAAATTGTTCTTTGAATTTTCCGCCACCTTCACTCCTCAAATGTGATGCATTGTAATCATAGCTGCAAACACTCTTCCCGACGAGATACGAATCGCTACGGTGCTGCGATGAAAACCTGTCGCTGAAACGACAATGGACATACTCCGATTGAATTGTATTGGAAGCTGCCTAAAATGTATAGTGTGCATCTACGATGAGACGCTTAAGTAGGCAGGCGGGGTCAAAGTAAACAGCAGCCCAAAAGCAGCTGGTAGTAGAGGAAACTTCAAACTGATCTTTAAAGGTAGAGATCTTGATTAGATCCGCGCTTGTAGGAAGCTGACGAAATATACGCAGTAATGTTTTGAAAACGACATTTAAGTTCCTCAAAACTAATTGACTCAATGTGAATACCTAGCGTTCACTTGCTTTCTTTATTTTCCGCTTGAGTGTTGAATTTTTCCTCGAGGTTGTCATTTTTTAAAGGTTTGCGCTCAATTATTATAATTTTTTGTAAAGTTAAATACAAGCATGCGATTTTTTTTTTGAATTATAATGTAAATTAAGAACACAATGGCTCTATGACATAAAACAATAACTCAGCAGTTACACGACAAAAGTCTTGAAACTGTTTGAATGAAACCACTCATTGAATGTCTCCTAAAACATTAACTGCTTGTTTTTTATTGATTTACTGGAATTCAGGCGGTTTATATTGTAAAAACTAACATAGTACAGCGCAGTTAAGGCTTCTGATCATGTAATATTGATAGCTCTAATAGAATAATTGAACGCTCTGTTTAAGTAGTAAGTATTAGAGTACAATTTATCAATGTATGCATTTAACGGGTTGGCTGTCAATATATATTTAGAACTGCGTAAAGTGTGCACTAGCACGTCAACATAATATATATTGCGATATTCTGTGAGTCACACCGGCGCCCTCAATGCAATCGTTGTGGAAAAAATGCAATGCACGAGGTCCGTGGACATGCTCGGAAATTTCTTAGGAAAGTCATCTGCTTTGCGATAGATTTTACTTAGAAAAAAAAACACCCAGCTAGAGGCAGTTTTAATATGATTTTATGCATGTTTTAATCGTTCCAGATGGAAAATTGCTGCATCTCAATCTTATTTAATACAATAATAATAGACAAAAAGCTTGAGGAGCTTTAAAAACAGTCCGAATATCAAAACTAAGTTCAGAGTCATTTACACTGCTGAAAAATAACAGAAAGCCAGTTTATTTATTAGCGAAATTATTAATTGAGGAGTTTGAAGCTCGGGATATAGCAAATTTGTGCTGTGCGATTTATGACCTGGAGATAAAGAGAAACGACGCATTTTATATTTTACGCAATGAAAAATGCTTTTTAAAAGTAATTTTTGCATTATAGTTTCAGCGATTGTCTGTGAAATACTGTAAAATCAGACAAATGCTTTCATAATTTAAATCAATTCCAATCAACCAACCAAATGTAAATACACCTCGGATTGTTTCTAAAAAATTGTTTAAATGTATATCATACAGATAATAAAGCCCATAAGTTTTGTGGAGAGTATTTGAATCCAGCTACTTAGATACATAACGCTTGCCCTAACATGAGACTCAGAGTTTTTTTAAACACATTGAAAACAATGTGGCTAAGTTTCGATGTGCGGAGCTGCGTTCCTATGCAACAATTCAGCTCTCTCTACATCGTGTTCATTAAAAACTTACCCGTCAGTTGCGTCCCTATTCATTTTCTGTCGATGATACTTTTCGAAAAGTTCACCCCGCATGCGACCGGCAAAACTAGGCTCGACTTTCGGCGACCTGCAACGATATACCAAATTAAAGTTTAAACTGAGTAATGCTCATCAGAACTAACGAATGATTCGACAGGTGATCCTGCTTAAGTTCTGCCTCTGTAGCATGCACTGAAGTTTTAAGAGGCACACCTGCTGGTTGTGGCTGTGGTTGGGATCGTTCACTCAGCGAGTCACGTCTGGAGCTTTTGGCCGTAGACGTCGCAGTTCCAGGACTTTCATTGTCTACCAGTCGATCATTTGCATCTATTACTCGGCCAGAAGGATGCGATTCTTCTGTCGACTTTGACTGGATACATTCTTGAATTGAAGGAAGACCCTGCCGGAAACAAAGTCAATTCGCACGTTAATTTCTGTCAAGTTTAAAGCTCAACACAACCAAACCTCGAATTCGTGATTTGTCATAGATGTTGAATTGTCATTAGAAAATAACCGATCCACACTAGATGCCATTATGCTTCTGGAATTCGCTTTGATGCCGGTCAAGTGAAAACTTGCGAAACTTGAACGAGACATGGACGCTCGATCTGCGGTATCTGACAGTTTGGAGGCATCTACAAAAACAAGGTAATCCACACCACATTTTTCACTCCTTCTTTTTGGAATCAGTTACTCACTCAGACCAAATGGTAGTCCCTCCAAATGTGGAATCAATGATCGCGTCATTATATCAGCTGCGCTTCGTGGTCTCGTGAATGGCATCACAGAATGCGGGAACGTTTTTGGCTAGAAAAGAATTGCACAAATTAATACCAGGAAGGGGGCAAGGCTTTTGGAACTCACTTTTATAGGCGTGATTAGCATGTGTTCAGTCCAAGAGGTTTCGAGAGATGGACGTTCGAGTCGTTCGACGTCTACATTTAATGTTTTCTGTTCAAAAGGCACCGAGAATGTCTCAGCCGGGATACTTTGTAGCCAGCTGAGTAACGACAGGTCGGAATCGCTAAAACCTGCAATGATTTATTGACAATGACCACGTATACAAGCCAGTAGTACACATCACAAACCTCCTGATCCATCCAGTAGTTTCGAAAAGGCCATGTCTTGATTCAGTACATCGGGCGACCCAGTCGCCTTTGCTTGGCAGTAGCTTACGCAGGACTCGTACAGAACGCCTTTGATAACAAGTTGAATAAGACGATCGCTTCGCGCTGACAGCACACCTTCCGTCTTAGTTTCGTATGGAAGAAACTTTTCCACTAGCGGATAAATCTGAGGCGAAACAAGCGAACACGAACAAAAATTAGGTGATGATAATTTATGCAAGTTATACTATGACGTACCTCGCGAAAGCACTGGACCCTGGCTTTGCTCGGATTCCAGTCACGGTATTGCAGGTGGTCAATTAGACGTGGAAAAGTTAGCAGCAGGCAAAGATTCGAGTATTCTTCTTTCGATGGGGCTAGCTTTTCGAGCTGCTCGAGCACCTGGACAACTTCTTCCACAGCACCCTCCATCGAGTTGACTCCTTGGCCGGCTGCCGCTAATGCTCCTCCTGCTTCCGACTTTATGCATAGTAGTTCAATGTACTTGTGGCGGAGAATCGTGTAACAGAACTTTTTCAAATCAAAGGCCTGCAATGTTCCCAGCGGTTGAATGAACTCAATAACGTCGTCCCACTGCCCATCCAGAATAAGCTGCCGCAGGAAGAGTATATCATCGGAAAATTGTCCATTTATTACGCCTGTTTCGCGCTCCAGCGATAATTGGCTAATGTGCAGCTGCCTGTTGTCGAGAAATTCCAGCGTCAAGCGTATCACATCTTCCTCACGAAGGGCCAAACGTGCTGAAGGCATCCTTTTTGGAAGTTGATTTTGACACGGTACGGGCTTGGCGCAATGATGCACTTGTGCCCCCTTGTCGTCTCGACCTACCCTAAATTCAACTCGTTGATCACGGCGCGCCGTGCAGTTCTAGCTGGCTTCCACTGAAAAATCAATTTTCCGTAACATGTAACAACCTAGCAGCAAGAGCAATATTTTTATTTTCGATCTTGACGGTGATTAGTAGACGATATTCGCGAGGTCTTAACACGTTTAAACTTTCACTGACACCCGAATAACTGTTCTTCCGCGGCGAGAATAAATAAACAAATCACAATTTGGTTGCTTGACAGCTTTTGACGTGTCGAGTCGCATTGACGAGGCATGCAGGTGTGTGGACACTGAAGAGTTTCCAATTGGAAATGACCGAATTGACAGTTCACGAAGGGAGTGTTCGGAAATAATGGTCGGCGTTTTTGAAGCAAAGCGGAAATGAGTAAAACGGCTATATTTGTAAAAATTGCTCAAGTATGTATTCTGAATGATTATCTAAAATAAAAAGAGAATCATCATTATTGATAGCCGTATGCGCTCGTTAGCATGACCTCAAGTATCGAATGGGTGAATATGAGAAAGCAAATTTATCATAGATGGAAAATCAAATAGGTCTGTTCGCGTACTGCAGCAGCAACAGATTTTTACAGCTGGCTTTTTTTGTGGCAAAATTTGGCTTGCAGCAAGAGTACAGAAACGACTTGCTGCGAATCTATTTTAATATATTATAATAGATTCAGGTACGCGAACAGATCTAATGTTAACACAAGGCACCCCAAACCAGGCTAGATTCGAAACAGCCGATGCTAAGGAGACAGTTGATGCGTGTGCTAATCTCTTGCTTTTTAGATTCACTGATATTTCTGATATATTTGCCAGGTCTCCGTTCCAGACATTCTCTAAGCTGTAGAAAAAAGAGCTTGTAGAAATAAGAGCTGTAGAAAAAAGACTGGTTAAGACTGGATAATTACTTTTGTGACCCGCCTAGTTTAGAGGATCTCGACAAAGTGTAGGGAAGATAAGTGGGTAAACTCCTTCCATTAAGGGAAAAAAAACCACGTTGACCTTGAAATTGCGCCTCCATTTACGCAATGCAATATCTGGCAAAGCGACCTGAGAGTGTATTAGGTTTTTACGAGTAGTGAGTCGTGTATGAGCAATGAACAATCTAGACTGAGTGAGTATGCAGTTGTCGAATATTATCTGGCATCTCTTTCTGTTCCATGCGATTTCTTCCAACTTTTCAGGCCTATAATCAGCTGATCAACAACACAATCTGAGGTTAGATCATTGGATTTTTTGTCCGGAGTTTACTCGCTGGTTGGGAACTAACTTCTTACGCTGTTGTTCTGATGCTAAGCTAAGTATATCAGTATAAGTACCGACAGAACAAAGCCCGATACTTCCCTTAATTCAGATTGGTGGAGTTCATCTGTGAAAAATTGGTTCAAGAGAATGTTCACTATGTTATAAAGCCAATAACCACAACTGGGTACGAACACAGAAAAGTCTGTCAATATATTTACTGACACAAGATGGCACAATATGGTAAAAGCAAACATCTCACGCGGTTGATATTGCTATAGTTTCTTGATCGAGTAAAATTTTAAGTAGTAGATTAACTACTTTAGTTAGGTTACTTATAGACACGCGATCTATTGCTCACAGATACATGAAGGATTCCATTAAAATCTCCTTGAAAGTGAAAAAGTATCAAAATAATTGCATAATACAGGTTGATGTATAAAACTTTTGACTAAAGACACAGTCTAAATCTGCCATGATGTTTTACACATTTAATGGAGCAGATTTCGCGCTGCTCATAAATTTTGTTTGCAACTTTCTCAGTGTGTGAGCTGTATAATATTTGCATCAACCGTGGTATCTTTGTTTCATGTGATTGCCTTTTGCCATTGTATTCTATGTACGTAAACTTGTATGCAGACTATATTAGAAGTACTGAAGCATTTTCTGCAATTGTTGAATTTTCGTTGAATTGTTTCGTTCAGTATTTGTGGTGTAACTAAAAGACCGACTATTCTCGAACATACTTTAATTACGGTCCGCTTACCCCTAAGTTATAATTTAGACTGGTTCTTATCGACTAATTTCTGGTTTTGTTAAATGTAAAGTACTGTAATGCTAATATCAATCATTCTACATATGATAATCATTGTGTACTCGTAACGTTACATTACGACGGTATCTACTAGACATGGGTAACGCAGCAAATTTTGAAGCGCTGATACACTGATACCGGCGCCAGCAGTAATGATACCATTGCGCTATGATACCATGATCTTACATACGGCGCTGGTAGCATTCCGCTGATACCATGACGCTATGATTCACTCAAAAAAACATGATTGAAAAAGCTTGTATGGAACGAGAGCAACCCACATTTGAACTTACTAATTTTCCGATATAAAATACCCAGGCTATAGTATGTACCCATTCAGGTATCTTTCCAAACGTGCGTACGCGTAGGTATATTGCTTTGCATCAAACAGACTTGAGATAAGTATACTCAACTCATATCTTTGCGTCGCGCCGTAGCATAGCGCCAAGCCAAATGGTGTTGGCATTGCAAAGCGGCAGCGCCAACACCATTGATACCGAAGTGCGTTACTGCGCTACTGAAGCCGACAATCGGTATCAGCGCAGTGGTATCATGGCTAGTGCTTCAACGCAATTGCGCGGCGCAGCGCTGCGTTACCCATGTCTAGTATCTACGACACGGAGTTTTTTTACGCATTGATGAGTGTTCTAGGGTGTCTTAAGTTCATTTTTGGTCTTGAAGCTTTGTAAAGACAGACCCATGCTTGCTGCTTTTTCTGGTGCTACATCGTTTGTTGTGAATACAAACAAATGAAAAATAATTTTTAGTTTGTTTTTCCTTTCTATCTATTTCTGCCCATTCATGGATGATTTAGATTCACCTCAATGAGGAACTGAAAAAAAAACTAACAAAATCAACTGCCTGTGTTCTTTGGCTACTGGCTCATGTGTGTGCAGTAAACGTTTCAATTTAGAACACCATGCTTCTTGCTACCAACTAACAAAACAGCTTGAACTAAATAAAAGCGCAAAGTGAGTAGGGGAATTAATCACCCCATACTGTTGACTATGAATGAATTGATTATGAATATATTAGTTTGCATACTCCGAAATCAATTGAAATAGGTTGTGGTCCTTGTTTTACCTTATACTATTCGGCAAATATAACCTAAATCGTAACAACCAGAAAATATAAACTTTATTGACGAAAAGAGTCCTTTGTCGGATACCTTTGGAAATAAAGCACTATTACGAATTTTTGAATTTTTCATTTTATTTAAAAACATTTGTCTTTGTTTTTTTTGGATGTTTGTTAAAGAAGAAACATAATCATTTTATACGTGTATATAATATTATTTAGAATTTCACGATTTCCTTTTGTTTTGAGCTGCTCTGTGCTAAAACAAGCATCACTTGCGGTGCGGCTGCGTAGACTTTGGGCAGATTGAATTTCATGAGCATAAGTTAGTTACGATATCTCGTCCCGCCCTGTCTCGTAGCGTATCGTTTCGTCGAAGTGCCTGCACCAGATGAGAGTGTTCGCCATATTCTCAGTTTAATTTAATCTTAGTTTCGACGATAATGTTTTCCTACTTAGTATTTACGTGATGCTTGCACCGTATTGAACAGCACATCTTGATCTATAATTTATAATTCTTTGAATATCCTTTTTGTTTGTTTTTGCGTTTTTCATGGGTTTTAAATTAACTTATTTCATCTAACTGTATATCCTTTCGAATCTAAGTGTTATTATCAATTTCCTCGCATTGATCGGGGCGCGTATTAAGAAACAATTTTCGTTTTTCATTTTTCAATCTTGATTTGTCCTCCCATTTGTGTGAGTGATGACTATAATATTATAAAAAAGATCGTAAAAGATATTGCTTTTGTATGTATAATTCATATTAGTTTTTTTTTTGTAATCTCGTGTCGGCGTAGAGAAAGTTAACCCATTTATTCGAAAGGATGTGCGTCTTCACATATATATATATATATATAATTATTTATTAATTATGATTTATTTCAAATTATCATATTTATATACTTGTGTTCTTTACTTGTCAGTTTTCATTTTATTTTTAATGTATATAAAACTTCTTACATTCTTTCATTTCTTCTGTTATAATAATTCTAACAACACGCAAATATGTACATGTGTACATGTATGTTTTCATTTTTTTTTATATAGGGTGCTATGTGAGTGCGACTATATTTTACGGTAAGGTGTTCTGTGTGTCTTTATTATGACTTCGTGTTTTTGTTATAACCGGTTTCAAATATAATATGGTCTCAAAAACAAATTACGTCTCAATTTTCAGTTAAATAGGACTTTATTCGGTGTTACTTTACTCTCTCTCTTTAATTTTTGATTATTTCCAGTAAAATATTGATGTTATTTGATCGGATCTATTTGATTCACTTTTTAATGCAAACTCGGTACAATTTACTACTCATTTAATTTCACTAATTTTAAACGTGCTGCAAAGCCACTATCGTATTTTATAATGTTACTGATGTTCGAAGGAGATATAATGGGGTCTTGCTGTTTCCGCAGACGAAAAAGTCAAGTTAGTATGACGGACTAAGAACTCAAGACGAAAACGGTCGGTCAATCTGCTGAAGGAACGATTTTTCTAGAGATTTTTTCTGCTCTCATGAAAAGGATTAGAAAACGTATCTTGATCCTACGTGAAACCACAGTCTTTGCAATTTTCGACGAAATGATTGTGAGAATTCAGTGGAACCTTCAGCGCTGAAGTTGAGTGAGTTTGTTGATTGGGTGAAGTTAGATTGGGTGATGTTGTTTCGAGCTCGTCATGGCATCAGTCGAAGCTTGTGAATGAATAGGGGGCTGATATTCAAACGGCGATGACATGAGACAAATTCCCTCGAACAGGGAATATCCTGGAAATTGATTTACATAATCGTACTGGAGCTTATTGCCCGGATCTGGTCTAACAATCACATTTTCGCTACACATTTGCCATTCATCTGTCAAGCTCTGGTTTGTCATGGTCAAGGTAATGAAGTGGTTTGAGATGAATTTATCAAATTGCATCAATGGTGTTTTTGTAATGTTTGACTAAAAAATGGCATAACGCATGAACATTTTTAACGAGTCAGCTCTGAAGTCGCTTAGGGTCTGAGGCTCAAAATTAACGACAAGCAGATGGACATGTGAACGGCCTGATTCGGTCACTAAGCCACACATTTTTGTTCCGCTCATGGTTGCGCTATTCCAGGAGCTAGCGTGAAACGATGAAACTGAAACGGAAGGAAGTAGCTATATTTTCTGCAACAGAGGTGAAAAAGCTACGCAAAACAGGGTATTAAGAAGTTTTGGATAGTGCTAGATATCATTTTTAAGATATTGCTAGTATCGTTTTTCTAGTGTGGAAGGCATTTTTTAGTTGCGAAAAGTTTGTGTTGGTATTCACTTCTTGTTAGCTATAAGTTTCTTGACACGTGGCCCAAATATTAAGTTCCGAAATCAGCTCGATTGGTTTATATGCGGCAAAAAGAACTTTGCCGGAACTATAATCATCCTCAACTTATTCATTCGCAAGCTCCGATCATGTATGAGAGGAGATCTAACCATTTGGTTTCGACTACAGTTCAGAGAGTTATGCGTGGGATACAGCATTAAATTTCGATACAATTTCAATTAGTGTCGTTATTACAAACATATAACGTTCTAGAAAAAATTGATTTCTCATCGTATTTTTTTTGAAATATTATATTTAATTAGGTTTTCTTGTCTCAGCTTTCCTAATTCATTGCTTTAGCTAGTTTTTCTTTCTACAGTAGATAATTTTTAAGTACTTGTATGTTCGCAGTTTCCACTAAATATCGCTGAAATTTAAAACCATTTGTGTGGAAGTGTCGTGATGTACGTAGCATAAACGCTCTATCTGCATTTTGTATTTTGTATGAAGAGTTATTTGAAGATTTTTGTTTTCTAAATGCTGCAGACCGATATAGATAGGGAATTTTTCACCATCGAATTTAACATTCTTACACAGAAGATAGGTTTTTCATATTTCGTGGAATGGATGTAATAGATTATGAAATTTTCAAATCCGGTGTCAACTCGAAAATGAAAAAAATGTCAGATAGGACGTTTATGCTACGTAGGGCAGTAGAAGTGTGTTTCGGGTGTTTTGGGATGAATGCGATGATGACATTGTCCTTGGTTGGGGTTGTCGATAGCGCGACAATGAGAGGGATGGGAGGGTGTAGTTGTTGTAGTAGTAGTAGTGATGTATAATTTACCTAGTTTCTCACAATATGTATATATAAATTTAATTTCCTCTGCTTTACAAATATTTATGTAAATATAGTCTCTTAATTGCTACAGGAAAGAGTTTTCCTTCACGATTTCTCGTCTTTTCTGTTTTCTACTTTTGAGTTTCCAGTTGTGTGTTTTCTGTTCTCTGCTTGCATTCTCGAATGGATCATAGTTGGTTGCTTGTTGCACTTGTTTGCTAGTGTGTAATGTGTTTAGAAGAAGTTTTATGGATGCAGATCGATTTTTTCTCTCGAAAGTTAAATAACTTGCATTGCTGACGTCTAATCGCTGGCTCGTAATTGTCACATTATGGTATAACAATACAATAACTTACTGGTCGTTGGTTTATTGTTTTGCAGAACGATGTATTCCTGCCACTATTATTGCAAACGTTTGTCTACATCAATAGATTTTTGTATAACTATAGAAGTGACGTAGCGGTCCAACGTTACGTTTGATAGTAGGTAGGGTATGTGGTTTATTAGTGTTTCGATTTAGTTTTTAAATATGGAGCTGGTATTTATATTAATCCCCTGTTTATTTCGTAATTTATCATAGTATATAGAATTCTCACATACACATTCTTTACGTAATACATCCCGATGCCGAATTAGCAGCTATTAATCGCTAAGTCTATGTATTGAATTTTGCATTAGTTACATATATGTATGTGCATTTTTCACATTTCACAATTCATATTTCACATTTTAATTGTCTGATACACTTGCGTTGTGAAGAGTTAAACGAATTGATATCACGCAAAAATGAAATCGTAGTGGTATTCCGTATGTGTTGCTCATTTTCAATTTGAAACTTTTTTTGTTTTACTTAAACGTCCCTTATGTATATAAATCACAGTCTTTATCATATCCGTATTGCATAAACACTCTAAGATTCAAAATATTATATTTTTCTCATTTATACAGTTTCTTCAAATCAGTAAACTTTTAAATAGAATTTATCGTAAATTCTGTTCGAATTCAACACATTTTGAGAAAATATATCAAGACTATCAACGAAAATAATGTTGCTTTTGTTCTTGTTTGTATGACGTGAGAAGCGTATCTATTCTCTTCCAAAATGTGCACAGATAAACCGATATACAATTAGGATTAGCTCTGTAGGTTTTGTCATTGGATTGAACTGAAATCGAGTTCGTCGTGATGAAGTCAACTTATTTCGTAGTACATCGCCTCTGAACACAATTTCGAAACATATTTTTTTTTTATCGGCATTAAGATACTTTGTTCCGGCTTGAATTGAAAAAATTTGGCAATAATCATTGGAAGCGTCAACGAGCAGCTCTCCGTTTTACTAATAGGTGTTTGCTTACGAAGCGAAAATCGAGTCGAGCGAATCGTTTTTGTCTAGGTCGTGCAGATTGCCGTTCCGAAACCAAAACGAAAACTGGTGAATTGTTTTTGGTGATTCTTTCTCTTGTTAATTTAATAATCGACTATTGGCTTGGAAGATCGATTTCTAAATTTAAATATACATTATAAGTACATCATGTTTTTGTTGCTTTTCTTTATATAAATACTAACTTGTAGAAAAGATTAGTTGGTGTGCTGCATTTAAATACTTGTAATTATTAGAAAATTGGTTTTTAGACATCGGGACACTTGTTTCTTGTTTTAACTAAGCATAGCGTACTTTCGCAATTTCTATTAGTTTCATCTTCTGTTTAACTGGTTTTTATGCGGGATTTCATTTAGTATGAATTTGAGTTTGAAGTGTATCAGTGTTATTTGGTTTTTTGAATTCTTCGGTTTTTGAATTTTTTGGGTTTTGCTTTTTCTTAACGTGATGCGAGGTAATCAATACAGGTATCTACTTATCCTCTCCTAGCAATACTAAATCGTCTGCAACAACGTCGCTAACATGCAGGTATATGATCCAGTACATTAAATTGAAGCAGACGAAGCACACTGGGAATACTATTCGCGAATATTTATCGATGTCTGATGGAGTAATTCCCAATAGTTTGTTGATGTCCTGAAATGATATAGGAGAAGTCAGTCGGCTTTTAAGTAAATCATAGACTATGAACAGAGCTCATTAAATCATTTAATCTTTACTCGATTTGAAAGGATTTATTAGGTCTGTTTGCGTACTTTCAGTCGCGTTCATGGACTGAAACTTCCTGAATCATGTGGTGGGGGAAATCCATGAAAAGTACAAAAACGCATTCTTGGCATTTCCTTAAAAGTGACAGCCAAAAGGGTCAGTTGTCTGTTTTTGGAAGAACGATAGTGATTATAAAGTCGTCCTATGTGATAGTAAAGTATCGCCACAAAAATATACGATTTTAATATCGGCGGAAGCACTCCAGCAAATACAGCCTTATTTACTGATTAATTTCCAAAATATGGACATAAAACAAGTACCAAGTGACTTACGCAAAAATTGATAAATCAACGAGTTATTGTTCTATCGTAAGTGCTCTTTAAAATAATTGAGTTAGAAATTACGCCCTTCTACGACGACATTGTTAGGGAGCATCAAGCTGGTCGCCAAAGAGGGGGGTTGCTTGAAAAATGCTGGGAGTCTATCATCGATGCCCACCAGATTTTCGTAGGCTTCAAGTATGCATAATATACACATCCAGACAATATATCAGGTCTTACTTGACTTGTGCGTTTCAACAAAACTCGTCCATGCACCTAGCCGTCAAGATTGACAATGATTTAATCAACAGCTTCCAAACTGGCCTAGGGCTAAAGCTATCCACTATCGCTCCGAGACACGTCGTCGGGAAAACAATGACAAGCACCGATATGCACTTTTCCATTCAATTTCACACCATGAGTAGTGTATACGAAAGACGTCATCATTATGACTTGAACCAAACCAAAAGTCAAAGAAGTGTTCCTGCGCTTCGAACCAGAAGCGAAGAAATTCCACTTAAGGATTAGTTAAAAAAAACTTTATGACCCGAGCCAAGAAAATTTGACCATAAAAGTTTGCAACCTTCGGATTGTAGCCAAATGAATTTTATTCAACTTTAAAAAATATTTGTTTTCAGAACAATTTTTCCCGTAAAACCTAAATATATTTGTATTTCTTGACATATATCGGTATTAGTCTTAAATTAAACCTGTGCCCATGTACGGAAGCGGTCTAGAAACTCGCAAAGTGCTACGAATATTTTGACTCTATCAAAGAAGGAACTGACAAAAAAGTACGTTACAACCAAGAGTTGCATGAATAACATGACGTCCCTACCCGCATAAAATTGCAAAAGTTGCAATGGGCAGGTCACCTCGAAAAGATATGCTGAAGGTAAGTCCTTCGGACAAGACAGGCTAAGTAACCTTACAAGTAGTAGATTATAGAATTTATAACATATAGCTGTATAGCTTAGTTTTGATAATATATTAATTAGAAGATGATTTGATTAAATGAACGACAACAAAATCATTATGATATATAAGAACGAAACGTGACACATCTGTTAAAATGAAACTCACCTTTCCAGGATGTAGTAGATGTTGCGGTACCGCGCTACCACCTTCCGCATCCCCTCCTTCACCACCTCCGCCGCCAGTGCCACCAGCTCCACCGCCGCCGCCTCCTCCGCCCCGTCCACCATTTACAGTATTCTCAAGCGTCCCTCCTTTTGAATGAGCCTTGGGATCGTGGACTTTGAACCTCACCTCCTGGAACAAGGGTCCCACTATCGAGCAACCGCGCGATCCAATATTTTGGGGCATATTGGAAAACCCAACTGGGCGATTACTCACTGTTTGTTTCGGTGCATGAGGATGACCATGGCTATGACCATGGCCATGCCCATGTCCATGTTCCGGTCCAGGATTCGGTGGCGGCTGACCTCCGTCCACTTGTAATTTCTTCTGTTCCGCAATTTTCTGTATGGCCATGAAACGCTGTTTTCGCATCTGTATCCGCTTTGCCATGTAGCCTACCGTAGCATACTCTACATTTGTGATGAAATCAATAGAAAAGAGGAGGAAAATATGGATGAGTGTTTTCAATAGCATGATACGATAGATTAACGACACTTATAAAAACAAAAATTTACAGTGCCTCGGTGGACTGAGTACTATTGGCGTCGCAATAAAGCACTCTCATGTACACTTTCGTCTATAAGTAAGTACATTGATCACAAACACATAAAAATGAAATTAGTATCATTCTCAAAAACTTAGCTACATAAAAGTGATCTTAATGTTTAAGCTCCAGATTTGATATCGAGTCATATTCTCATCCATTGTGAAAGCAATTCTCTTTAAGAGAAAACTAAATTTAGCAACGATAATAGGTTGAAAATATTTAAGCATTCAACGGTGTGTTATTCGATTAGCAAAAACCAGTAATCACGTATAACTTTTTGCAAATGCGCAACTAATCCAAAAGACTATTTATGTAAAAACCCAATTTTTTGTTTTTTTTTTGTTCTATTTTAACTTATTTTTAATTTTTTCGTAATAGTTTAGATCTGTGGATTGAATTTGATATGGCGTGGTGCTGCCACATTCCGTTGAACAGCTCAATATATGTATGGACTTTATATCTGACAGACAGCCATTGAATGATTACTTTCAAAATTATTTTGAAACAAAATTCGCACACTACATACACATGTAGAACTAAAACTTATCAAAACTGATTCAGGTTCGAAATTTAAATTTACAAAAAAAATTTATGCGTTACGTCAAAGCCAAACTTGTGACATTGAATTTTGATTTTTTTTTTGTGTTCAATTAATTATACAGTTTTTTACCCAGAAGACTTGCAAACACCATGACGAAACATGTTCCCAAGTAAACATCGATCGATTTAACGTAAGAGATTTTCGGTAGTGCAGCATTCGTCGATGACATAAGCGTTGTCATTGTCAATACAGTTGTTACACCTAAAGCTACGCGGGCTGGGGTTGCGTTACGATTCAACCAAAACGACACCCACGATATTATTACAATAAGTCCAGATGGAATGTAGATCTGAATTAAATAATATCCCATCGATCGGACGAATTGAATTTCGCACGCTAATCGTGAGTAGTTTCCTAGAATGAATTGATCGGAGAAACGATATAATAATGCTTGTTATGTTTGGGTCATTTTATCTAAGAGAAACGAGAAAATTATCCGAAAAATATATTCATTCATACTAAGAAAACGCAAAATCAGGAATAAATCAAAATTCTCATTTCATTTCGAAATCATTTTCAGCACACAGACGTACATGTACATACATTTACACAAAACATTTATTGAAACCGAAAATTCAAAGATAGGGTGCAAGAAAATTCGAAATCAAAACAAACAACAATCAAGTTCGATAACATTGATTCTAAATTCAATTTTCCGAAAAATCAAAGAACGAATAATGGAAAACGCACAAACGTACACCAAAAATTGATAACACTGTGGTTCTTGGGGATAGTTTCGGTGAGGATAGTAATTAATTCGATTTTGACTAGAATTTTGTGACTTTCTTCAACAACTAAAACAAAAGTGGGGAAGTTTAAAGCAAAAAAGGCTTTATTCTGCTTTTTCGTATTATATACACTATATGTGCCATTGCATACCGGCAGTCTGGTTCTGTGTTAAGCCTCAATTTTACTTGCGCTATTCTGTTTGCTAGAGAAACCTATGGCTTTAACAATAAACAACATAAAATTGGCATGCTTAAAACGATCTGTAGGCAACGGAAGCGGTTTGGTATTGCTGTTATTGCTGCAGCTATAATGCTTTTTGACTTCTCAGCTGATTTGAGTCTACTGTGACTTAAGCGAATTTAGTTCGATATGCAATTTGGTTAGCTATTGCTAAATCGTGTTGGGTTTTCGTTGGGAATAAACAGTAAAACATTCTAGATTATCTTGTTGTGAATGAAAACGAGTCAAAAAGGAAGTGGAAGTCGAAGCTAAAATAGCCATGCGAATTTATTGTGGTTCAAAATGCGCGTAGGCAGATAAAATTATGTGAATGCAACTATACTCTTAAAATGAAAATGTAATTCTGCAACTATTATGATTAAAATCTCATTGAAATCGGTTTTAATTTCGGTGGAGTATTTTTTCGAATCTTCGTTTTATGCAAATTGTTTATTTTAATAGGTGAGCCTTTCAATCGAAGTGATTGATGAGCTTGATGTCTCACGTAGTTAGTGGATTACAAACAATATTTGACATCAAATTTTGAAACGGTAGACGCAGACAAGTATAAGCAGTACTTACTCAGGGGCGATTGAAGGTGGAGAGACGACAATCAATAATGTTGGACGTCCTTGTTAGGTAAAGTAGTTGGTCAAAACATTGAAACGAGCCTATATGAATTTTGGCAAGCTCGCTGCGTGTACTTACATTTAACAAAACAGTATGCATAATTTGCTGCTGCACCACCGTGATTCGACAACCCGCAGCTCCCGCAGTTTATCTTTCTTGTGCACTGTACATTTTCTGTTTATGATTTTTTTTGACAATTAACACTTTTTGGAACTACTATCGAATTAGAGTTAATCGGAATGAAGATTGCCTCTCATGGGTGGAATGCAGTACCTACATGTTGAAATTAGTGATGGGCGTTTCTGTTGTTTTCAGAAAACGAAAACGAACTGTTTTTTTCCAAAAACAACTGTTTTTTGAAACTTTTTGAAAGCTTTTTTCACTCGACCAGCAGCAGATTGATACTGGGTGTTACCATTAGCGATGGGCGTTTCTGTTGTTTTCAGAAAACGAAAGCTATTTGAAAAAAAACAGTTTGAAAAAAACTGTTTTTTTCCAACTGTTTTTTTTTCAAACTGTTTTTTTCCAAATAGTTTTCGTTTTTTGAAAACAACAGAAACGCCCATCACTAATGGTGACACCCAGTATCAATCTGCTGCTGGTCTAGTGAAAAAAGTTTTCAAAAAGTTTCAAAAAACAGTTGTTTTTGGAAAAAACAGTTCGTTTTCGTTTTCTGAAAACAACAGAAACGCCCATCACTAGTTGAAATCAGTCCATGAAGCAATGACAATAGTATCAAATTTCGAATAGGTTTACCGAAATCAAGTTGGTTTGGAATGGTCAGAAGCCGAGATAGAGTAGATAAGTTTGAGGGTGATTTGGCTTCAAATCGATAAGCTGGGCGGACTGAGCTCAACTATGTGCTCCCCATAGCCGTTAGACAATTTCATCGATAGATGTCTGACCGGTAAGTTGAGCTGTGTTTTTGTGGTTGTGTTTGTGTTTGGGAGTGTTTCTTTATATTTCGGTGTGTTTTTACTTGTGTTTTTTTTGTAGTTCTGAGTGTTTTCCTTCAATGTTTGACTCTCACTTTTGTCGATTGGCTCTCTGGTGATAGAATTTCCCAGCTGTCGACCATTAAATCGAGTTTTACCATCTAACAAAAATTTAGGCTTCGTTCGAATTCTAAATCAGTACTGGTTCGTAAGCTCATCAACTCATCTTCGTTTGGCTAAGCTCATCAACAATTATTTTTAAGTTTAGCTTCATGCTTATTGAGATTCGATTTAGTACGTCAACTATTTGGAAAAGAGTTTTGGACCGGCCCGTTCATAAAGTGTTCTCTTTCACTGAAATCTATTTCAACTTCAATTAATAATATCGCTCTTACTCTCAATTGAATGTTTTTGATCAGAAATTTAACTAAGGAATTTATACACAATTACGGACAATACATCTGATTTTATCTACGATTGTTTGATGATAAGCATATCTTAGATTTCAGCCCAAAATGAACACATCATTAAAGCGGCTTCAAGTAAAATTTTCTACACATCAGTTCATATCTTACAAAGAAATAAATAAATAAGTAAATATTACAACTCAGCAATACATTCTCAGTTCTGAAAGTATACAGACATATGTATATACTTATATTCTAAAAAACATCGAACGAAAAACTGCGATCCGTTTACTATTTGGAAAAATATAACGAAAACGTTCAAACGTTAATCCAAAACAAACGATAGTTTTCATGAAAACAAAACAACTCGAAACAAAAATGGAAAATCATCAAAAATTCGGTAACCGTCTACAGGTACCTGTTGTAAGACTGATTTCCATGGCCCTCTGACGATGTCCCAAAACCTTAAATTGGGGCAAAGACACCTCATTCGAGACACCAACCGAGTTTGGGCCTTCATTCCATTTATATCGTATGTCTCGCATTGTATATCCAACTGGATTTTTGTTTGTATGTTATTGTATTTGTTCGTACATTTTCGAAAATGTTTTGTTTAGTTCGGAAGTGGCGCGCAATCACATTTCGCATTTTTTATATCGCGTTTCGCATTTATGTTGTGGAAGTAAGTTGGTCATTTTTTGAATGATTTTATTTTGCGGAATCAAAGATTTCGCATCAACGATAAAAAGAATAAATAATGGGACTATTAATTCGGTTAAAAGTACTAGACTATTTGGTAGTATATTTTATGAAAAAAACTCAAATTTATTCATTAATCGATTTCATGAGTGAATTCAGTTTGCGTACGTGATTGTGAAGCCCAATCGGCAAATTAACTCGAATGTGCGCGAATCCGGAAACAATTTATTTATTAATAGTCTCATTCAGAACTCTGGTTTGCCATTGCAACTTTCAAAATATAACAACACTGAAATTCGTTTCAAATGTTATAAAAATATACGTTGATATTGAAAAATTTATTTAAAAAAATCTGCTGACTGTTCACTTGGCAGCAGTAGTTTAAGGAAGTACGTTTCATTGATAATGATGGCTATCGTTTCAATTGCATTTCGACTACATTGTATTTGGTTTGAGGAAAAACTACACCTAGAACGTTTGCTTCAATCGCAAGTCTATGAAGTGTTGGGTAGCTGTGTTATGACACATATCAAATAAGAAATTCGAAAAAATTGTGTGCAAAACGGTACACGTATGTTAAAAAGGACGTTTGGAAGGAGGTAAGGGTTGGTGATGCGACGAAGAAAAATAAAAACAGAATATACATAAAAAAAGTGGTCAATGAAATAATACTTTTGTGCCTCTACTACAGTTCGTATTGTCTCTGCTCAAAAGCTCACTGAGACCATTGAAACAAAGTGTAAATTACTTTAGCATGAGTGCGGGATGAAAGAAACGATGGTTGAAAAAGAAAACGTTCTTAAGGCAGAAAAACTTAAGAGAAAATTTTGATAAAGTTCCGTTGAGGGAAAACTGAAAAATGAAAAACCCGTGATTGCAATGAACTGAAAAGAGTGAATGAAACAAAATGTGTGACTGTGACTTTGAAAAGGTGGGTACCTGTGGTTAGGTTTATTTCGGTCGCCCTCTGCCTGTGTCCCAATACACGAAACTGTGGAAGCTCAACTTCGCTGCTCATTCCAACACTACTAAGGCCATCTTTCCAGAAGTACCGGATATCTCGCATTGTGTAACCGACTCCAGAGCCAAAACAATAAACAAAATGCCGTCATTCCCAAATAAATGAACAAATAATCTCAAACACGAATAAACACGATGAACTGAATTGATTGAGTGTTATTTTTAATCTTTTGTTTCTTTTGCTCATTTCTTTCAAAATATGACTTGTGAATTTCGACTTACGAGCATACTTTACTGTTAGAGGAAATTGAAATTCTTTGGATATGACCAACACCTATTGCAGCCATATCCATAGAATTTCTTCGCAATATAAGTTTTTGGAATTCAATTTGCTAATTTTGTTTGTATGAGTGATGATAAACTTAATGTTTTAAAACACTCAAATAACTTTCTCAATGCTAAATACTTTCGAGGAAGTGCGTCCAAACAACCGAAAAGGCTGCGTAGAGTATCCAAACGACCGGAAAATGATATCAGGAAAATATACTAAAATATGTACGCAGAGCGTAACCGGGAGGGATATCCTTTAGCATAATTAAGTTATCAGGACGCACTTTCTCGGGTCGGATCAATGTCTCCTTCCATGTAAATTACTGATAGGAAGTCGTTCAAATCAATTTGACTCTAAGTGGTGAAATGCATCAAAATGAAACAAGCAAACTGTTTGCAATCTCGCCGTGATTTTGCACCGCGCTATATTCAAAACACAATTATAGAGATTCAAAGCGCGTTGGCAAATGTTTCCGTTCCCGAGCAATACGAGCCAAAATAATATTATTTCTTAGTGTTCGTTTGTTCCCATTATTTCCTTATTCGTTTGTTTTGTTTCATTTTGCACAGAGAGAGAGAGAGAGAGTAAGTTCCTTTTAGAGAAATTCGCAGTTTGAAAATTGACAAATTTTAATTAAAGCGCTCCTGTTTGATTTTCTTATTCAAATAAAACATTGAATAAATTGAAATCATACTGAAAATTAATTGTTAAACAATCACATGAGACTAATGTAATGGTTACTGAAAACAACAACAATTGAAACGTAGAAAACTATGAGTTCAGCGATAGAACAAATCTAGCCGATCGATTTTATTTTGGCTATGATATTTGATTAGCCAATCTAAAAAAATTCTACGAGAAACTAATTCAACTAATTCAATTTTTGAAAAGAAATCAGTTTATAAAATAATGTTCAAACATAAGTAACTGTCACCCAAGTCATGCATTTGTACTTGATTATTTATGAAATGTTCGAATTTTCCGTTTAGAATTCGTTTATTGGTGATTTTAGGCATGCAAACTTCCAAAATGTTATTCGTTTGTTTCTAGTAATATGCGATCTATCCTATGAATGCAGCACCTAGTTGAACGGGGTCGGAAGTAAGCTTTCTTTCAAAAGAATGCTGTTAGATAAGGCTTGATAGCTGAATTCGGCTCACTTTAAACTAAGCAGGACATATGCTTTTAATTATGCTCCAGTTTTAAATATAGCATGGGTATTAATATCCGCAGAACATGTTTTAACATAAAAGCTGTTAGGAATGAGTTCGGTGGAAGCCGGCCGTAAATAAGAAAAGAAAACTCAAACACAGCATTCAAACACAGTGTACAAATTTAACACTCTGCTCTCCCTACAAAGTCTCTCTATCATCTATTACCTAGTTACCAGAGCTTGTTGAAAATTTGACAATGCGCTGGATCATCGATTTGGACCTCATAAGGCAAAGATATAAAAAAATTAAAACAGCAGTGGGAATTGAAGCAGTTCGCTTGATTTCCTTGTGTTAGCAGTAGTGAAGGAAAACTATTGGACTACGGGCAAATTTGATAGCCTTGGCCCCTGCGAACAGAAAATGTCCACCATATGCACTGAAATAATATATCATATGAACACGATTTTGGCAAACTATAACCAATTCGAAAAACTCTGTCCCGAAAGTTCACCGAGCTTAAGTAGCGGAGAAACCAAAGGGAAAGTCTGAAGTAGCTATTCTCTCGATTTATTCTATTCATAGATTTATATGTTTGTAGTGAAATCACTTCACTAAATTTCGTATATGTATTCGCTTGTTTCATTTCCTTAAGCTCTTAAGTTCTATTCTGACATTTGGACTTAATATTTAAAGACTCTTATCTTGACTATACGTATAGTTCGGGAGATTGTAACAACGTTTACCTTATTATTCTTACTATGCCTATTTCGTTAGCAAATTATCTGGTCGCTTACAATATCAAATGCATAAATATTTAAAAAAAAAATGACGTGAAAATCACTTTATCCTGCTCATCTCTCAAACATGAAACCTTAAAAAGCATGGCATTTAATTTTTGAGTCTTTGAACTGAAGCTTTATATGTTTTACAGCATTTCACCAAGCTAGAAGTCATTTTGGAATATAGAGTTCTTCACTTAACTAACGGCATTGCTTGACAATTTTCAAATGTTTATATGCCAACAATGTTATGCTTTTGACATCAAAAGACAACGGAGGGACCGATTGGCCGATAATGTGCAAAAATGGCGAGAATGGAGGAATCGAGAAATTTTATTTTTTTTTAAATAAAGAAAGAAAAATTAATTTTACAGCTAATTACAAAATACGGGCTCATTTTTTTGTTTTTTTTTTTTAGCTAATTAATATTTTCCAGTTTTTTATTATATTTTTTTTATTATTTTCAGATATTTTTCCATCCCTACTTATGAACCCCTACCATCTACCACGCTAAGGCTACCAGGCTAGTATAAAAAAACATTGACATTTTTGGCCTGAAATCTAACGTTTCGTATAGGTTGTATCTTCAGCATGATACTTGGGACTATTCCCTCATTGAAAATGCAATTCTACCAAAACTCGGAATAAATACGCGGATTCAGTGCTACCGAATTATGCATTGGCGATAGAAATGCTAGCTATAATCTAAACTTCAGACGAAAAAGGGAAAAAGGGAAAAAGGGAAATATTAGCAAGCAAGCTGGAATTCATAGCGATTAAAACATATAAAATTCCAATTGATGACAGTCGCAAATGTGATGGATGAAACGAAATCATTTGATGAACATTTGATGACTTTTAAGATAAAACTTAGAGATGTGTTTTCACAGAGGTAAATCTACATTTGAAATGTCTTTTTGAAACGTAGGAAGCATTCCTTAACATACGTAAATATGTGTATGTTGTTAATAAAATAGCTCTAGTCTACAACGCAACAGCTGAACTGATTTACTAAAATCACTCCTACTTTTTGGTGATATTACCACTCTCTTTTCGTTCTAAATAAAATACTTTCTTCTTATAAAAAATCGTAAACTGCATGCAACGTTTTACTGATTTGAAAACATATATGGAAACATTCAAATATGAACGGATTCGGTGCACATTTTACGAGATCTCCGACATTTTATTCTTTGATTGACGTCATCATGTAGTATTTTATTTGCTTATTGATCTTATATGTAAATTTCAATGTAATGTCTCTAAAGTGATATAGAAGCTGTAAGATCCAATGGTCTTCTGTTGAAACAATGTCTAAATTCGCATTGGGTGCCAGTTAGAATCTAGCTGCGTCTTGCCAAGCGAAAACAAAAGATGAAAATAAATGCATTGGGAAAGTCTGATCCTCAGGAGTAGTCAGTCGTTAATTGAGTTTTGTGAGTACAAATGAAAGTGTAAATGTGAATGAAGCCGCGAGAGCTGATATTTCACTGATTGTGGTTGATGGTTGATGGTTTGAAATGGCCCCTTCATTTCATTGTTAGATTCGATACTTGTGCATTGTTTCGTCCTCGCGCTATGAACTCGTCGTACTGGCGTACTATAGATGCAAAAAAGCGAATCGTCCGCGAAACATCTATAATCTAAACATGTCTGCGGTGCAAATTATGCAATAAATACGGACAAGTGCGAGATTACCCAATACTTGGTATTCAAGGTGAGATTAGTTTGAATGAAAATACAAACTTGTTACGTTAGTTAAAATTGTTTAATCGTTTTACGCTTTACAAATTATCCACCCATGGGTGACTAGTCGTAGTCAACCTTCTGCGGTTGCTGTAAAAGAGAAGGCGACCGAAAACCAACCAATAAATTATAAAAATGGCAACCAAAACGATATGTTTACATTATCATAAATATACATTATTAAATGATTGATCACAAACAGGGGCCGTTTAATTATTTTGTGTAATCTAAACTTCATGTTTGCATTGAATGATTGTGTGTTGCACACGAATCTTCCTTTTTCCAGTCAAAGCCTGATCCGTTTCTCTTCGGACTTGAATCAAAAAATTGTGGCTCGAAACGAGCAAAGTCCAGCAAAAATCGAACCGGATCAAAATCGTAGGCTAAGCAACGTGTCGTCCGAAAAGAAGACATCGCTATGCTATAAAAAATCTATTGGAAACTGTTAAACTCTTTAAACTTTCTGTAAAACCACAAGCAAATGTTTCAATCCAGAGCTAGAGCTATTGTTTTATCTGAAATTTATCAAAAAACAATTTCACGAATGCTTTGATTTAATGAATAAATTCTGAATGAGCATTGATTTGATCGTACTTTGATCAGTCTGATTTGTTATACAAATCTTCTTTTTTGTATTATTTAAGCATGTGTTAATTTGTTTTGTCTCAAAAGTCTGGAGAATCAATGATTGCAAACAGTGTGGAATTTGAAATAAAAGATTGATACTTACAACTCTCGATTTCTATGTGGCACAATTGCCGGTCCATTGGAAAATATTGTAGATTCATTGGACATGATGCAGTAATAGTTAGCCTGCAAATAAATATTTGTGCGTAAGTTTCGGAAATCAACGTGATGATTATGGTTATCAGCTCGCATCAGAGAAAAAGTGAGTTACTTTAAGTGCGATACATGTCAGATGTATAGGGCGAATCCAGCTTAGCATTAACATCTACTGGAGGATATTTAAGATGTGAATTGGAGGAATGACGCTAGGATGTCTTGCAACAAAGAATTCAGTCCCAGGAATCCGAATCCTGGCTTCACGGTCATCTTCTGCTCTTAGAAGTCTTGGGGCGAAAAACCGCGAATCTCGCGGTTTTCGGAAGACAAGAATACTCAGGAGTGAGTAGATAAGGTGATCAGATTAACCTATGATTTTTTATCACATAATATTTTATTTTCATATGGAAGACAAAATATCTAACCGATATTTTATCTTTTGAGCAGTGCAGTTCTGTGTGATTTCATGTACATAAGTGAACAAGTATAATTTTTGTATTAGTTCAAGTCCTATTTAAACACGTAAAGGTTCATAGGAGTAGAGCCCCGACGCAATGCAACACATTTTATAGAATTTGACATTTTTAGCTATGTTTTGCAGCTCCGGAAACTAACTACGTGCACAGCGAGTGCGGCCATAAATGCTGCGCTTTGTTACATAGGATTACGCGCTATGTTACATTGTGCATGTGCATTGCCAATCTTTACTTTTTACAGATATATTTTACGTCACCATTGAAATATTTTTATAGCATAGGAAAGACAAAGATACGTCTTCATTTTGGTAATAATTATTGCCAATGGTCTTACTGAAAAAAGTGACAACCCGTTCGAAAACTTTGGGACACATTTGCACTGCGTACAAATTTGCTGACAAATCACGGTATTAAAATCATAATTGATCCAGTGGCAACAAGAAGCCACGAGTGCATAGAGACCCCGCGGCCGCCAATGCTGGAAAAGACATCTGAATGTTTCAGTAAACCTTATAAAAGTCTTGGCACTGTATTAGCTGGAATGACGGCCTTGAACTATTTCGCATTTGGTTTATTCGTAATTTCGAACGATTTTAGGAAATCACTGCCAGTGAGTGGGTACATATATTATCCAAAATCCTCATCTAGAGTCAGAAATAAAGTTATTGCCTATGCAAGCAGGATAACGTAAGTAATCAAAAGTGGAATTAGATAGGCTAGAGCGTCCGCTGAACGCTTCAGTTTGACATTTGAAGACTCAGTTAGTTCGTACTAGAGTTGGCGATTTCGAAAGAAGAAGGTTGTAATCAAAAAATGCAAGTTATTGAAAAATCCGTATATACAGCGTTAACTTCATGTTAAGCCTCCGGAGTTGAGTAACGGAATTCGTAAAATGTACTAGATTTTTTGATGTCAGGTGACTCGGGAGGAAGCCGTGTTGTTTGTTTCCAATGAGATTCTCATACTCATTCATGATAATGTCATGTAAATACCGTTCAAGAGGTTTGGAAAAGGATGGAAGAATCGATATTAACTAGTTACAGAAGCCACATCCTTTGGTTTAAGAATTGGATGAATCATGGCCACTATCAAGAGGGAAGGGAATTGGCATTCGGGGAGGCTTTTATTAATAATGATTAGAGGAAGACTTAATGAAGTGCTCGCCGTTTCCATAAATTTCGGTTTAAGTCCGCCGATGCCTACGGTAGAGGATGATTTAAGTTTGCCTAGTATGACTTGTAAATATAATAAAATAAATAGTAGAGAATGGTGTCGAAAGCTCTAGAAGGAAGAAAAGAAAATGGGGAGGGTACAGAACGTAATGAAGCACACCTGCCTTGGTAGTAGAGACTTGAGTCCCATGCATAAATGAAACAGAAGAAATGTCAGTTATGTTTCGCATGTTTTGCGAGGTTGCCACAACGCATTTCACTTTTCATGCTTGCTGTACAAGAATGGTGCGCATTTTTAATATGATGCTGTTCTGAGTTAATATTGTTAATATGACGCTGTTCTGATCAGTTCTGAGTTTACGACGAGCTTCCAAAACTTCAACTAAGCCTGACCATTTGTATATTTTGAGAAGCTTGCATTTTCTAGACAGGTGTGAAATGATAGATATGACATACCAGGGCTATATTCTGGATTTCTAGGATAATTAAGACGGATACATATATGTAGGTAGGTATGAAAGGTTTGAGAGCAATGGAAACAAGTTACTATGTCTGGTTATTAGCTTATTATGTGTCGAGAAAATGAGCACCTAAGTCCGCTAACAAGTAACTTAACGGTAATAATATATATTTTCATTGAAAAGCAACTATGCGCTCTAAGATAAACATATGTATTTGTATTTTTATGCTGGGATGAGAATAGGAATGCGATAAAATAATCTTGTTTTAGACAACTATCGTGAAAATGTGAATATTATCACAAAATTTTTTGTCCTGCAAAAGTGAGTATTGTCAGTAGCTGACTTCCCATTTAGACGTCTGAGGTGCGTCAAATGTTTGATTAGAATATTCTTTCAAAAGTAACTGAAATGCCAATGTGGCAAAAATATACATTCTTCTTCTCTCTGTATAGCTATGGTACTTTATGGTTTGATATGCTCCACAGAACGTTATTATCTGTTAAGATTTTTAAATCAAAGAATGCACATTTGCCAAATAATGCGAAGAAGCAAAAGAAGAAGCTCACACGACTCTCACACTCTCTAATGCGATGGTTTGAGAAATAATGGGGAAAGTATGAACAGCTTTACTAGTGCAGATACTTAAGTACAACGATTCTGAGCTCGAGAATATAGTTTTTGACCGTGTCGGGAGTATAACGGTAACAAATCGGCGCCCAACGTAAGGCCTTAACGGTAACAACGACACAACGGTAAATGTGAAAAAATCTGAGAAGCCAAAGTCCCAAATTGTGGGAAGGCAGATAGGCGCGCAAATCGGTGATAAATAGAGATCGGGCAAGCTCGCCAATCGATTTCCAGTCGGATACGTAACATGGTGCAAGTAATTAGCCTGGCTACTTGATCGAAATTAAAAAGTAATTAAGGTCGCTCCTTCATGAATTACGCTACAGGTTTGAATGATTCAGCGTGTTATAGTATATATTTTCTGGCTTTGGGTGCTCATCACATATTGAAGCTATCACTTTAAAGTCCATGATACTCCAGGAGAACTTTCTCGGCGTTGAGACGAGCCGCCAATAAACTCAGTTTGACGGAATATTGGCCCAATAAAAAATTTGTTTATCTTAAATGTTCGTAAGAGATTTTCTGAGTAACAAATGCAATACTTACCGTATGCTTCGTGTAATGGAACCAGAATGATGAATCCGTATAAATTCATTACTGGTCGTCGCAATATGAAAATATGATTGTTTTTCATTTACAAAAAAGGTGTCAGGTACCCAGATATTTTTTATGAACTCTGATCCGACTGATAACGTCTCTACGCCAGGACGTTTTCGATAGGCTAACCGCGGATCGGTCCAAAATTGACGAAAATAAAAGTCCAAAGTGAAATCCTGTGCGATGTGAGAAATAAATTCAGATTAGTGTTTGTTCGTGAATCAATCTACAAGTGAGCGAAACTCATTCGAAAGAAACATAAGGCAACGGAATCGAAAATATAGACTAAATACTAATGCAAAGTTAATATGAATCGAAAGGAAATTATGAGTAACTGCAAGACTGCATGTTGAAAATAATCAAATCAAAATTACTGAGTGCTTCTACAACGGTATTTAAGGAGCTGATAAAAAATAACATCATTCAGCAAGACCACTACGCCATCGAATTGTAAGTTTGCATGCATTCTCTGCCTTGGCTCGTATCGATTAAAATATCCTTTCAACAACATACTTGTACACATTAAATTACATAGTTGGTATTTTCTTAAATATGCCTGAGACCTCGAAAGAAAGCCAGCCGGAATGACTCCTTTGCATGCAATGTGAGAATTCGGGTCATTACTATATGGCGTGGAAGGTAAAATTGTATGCACTTGACGGTAGCAGTTTATTATGTTTTCATGTTGACAGGAGGCGGTGGTGTGTATGTGCGTGGATTTATTGTTTCTTCATCGTCGAGTGTTGGTTCGGTTTTGTCGTCGGAGCAATCAAAGTACAAGTATATTGTGTGTGGTGCGCATAGCAAAGCAATTATCACAAATATGTTTCATGCAGTTTATAATTAGCGAAACAGCGAGCTGTGCACTACACGCTATCGTTCTAATATCTGTGAAGCAGATTGAAGCGACTATCGAGTTTATCTACAAGAGGGAAGAATCAAGGCGTGCTAGAAGGCGCAATACTTAAGCTAACAGATTCATGAATCAAGGAGTACTTGATCCATGTAACAGATTCATAGTATACAGAGATTGGGTTGCGGAATGGTAGGGTTACTACGACAAAGTGCTAGTATCTTGTTGAAGATGAAGCAACAAAGACTTTTATATGGCCTACTTAAACTAATGTGCTAAGCATATTTCGAATAAAAATCTACTTGAGATCCCAATATATACTTTAAAAAACGGCTTCACATTTATTTTGAAGGCGATCTATTTCAACAAGGTACCACACGTCTGAGGAAATCAGGAATGGTAGTCTTAGATCTTGAAACTGAAAACAAAAATACTTCTTCAATATTTGCTGCCAGTCAAATACACTTTCTATCGCAAACGCTCAAGAGCATTGTGGATCCTTGTCTCCAGTACGAACGTGTCAGTTTAATGGCACATCGTGCCACTAGCATTCTGCAGGCCTGTAGTCCTGAAATCGCCCCAAGAAAGCAATGGGCTAATTGCCAACAACTTGTTACCAGTCACTTGTCAAATGTGAGCTTAAGCATGAATAAGTGCTTATGCATATAATCTATGAAAACAGCATATCCTCTTGCAGGAAGCTCCAAACGATTTTTCATGTCGTCTCGTCTTGGCTCGGCTCGCCTCAGCATCCGTGCCAGTCTTGAAGTGCTGTGTGATGTTGAGGCTTTTGATGACACACTTCTTCACGGAGCCAATCAACGAAATAATGGGGCGAGAGCATTTCGCTTAGAGAGGAAATGAATAATGAATAGTGTAATGATGAGAAGAATGCGTCGGGGTCATTATACACAGCCGGTTTCAAAGAGTAGATCCAGTCGCGATTGTGAGAATTGATTTTTCATAAAGGACGTAATGTTTGCTGACAACTTTCAAGCTGCTTCAGGATTTCGTGGTAGAGATGAGCTAGTTGAAATATTTGCCCGAAACATCATTTGAAGGGCTGTAAACTCGAACAAGGAGTGGTTTCCTTGTGCTATTTTCGCACTAGCATGAAAGAGTCTCCGCACACGCTCGTATCTGATTGGCATCAAATTGAACAAAATTAAGGAATTAAAAAATAAATCAATTGTAAGCTAGTAAGTATATTACTTGCTACTTGGGACTAAACTCTTGATGACTCGTATTTAACTGAAAAAGTCCTGTCTCTAAATTAAACCAGTGGATTTCGTGTCAAACGGGAGCTATTAGTATATGCATATCAAAAATTATAAAATTTTACTCTTCGTTCGAGAGATAGAGAGGGAGAAAATGGCGAGCAATGGGTCACGTCTTTAAGTGACTTTGTTATTTACGTATTTTGATTTCGCATCGACTGTTCATAAATTTGGATAATTCTCTATTTGCTGAAAGATTTATATTTGTGGAAACATTCAATCTCGAACAAAATTTTCGATAACGAAGTTTCAATGTAGCTTAGTTTGTTCTTGTCTTGAAAGGTTTTTCATTCTATTCTTTTTAGTTTTCTTTTTGTTTTCCAAGACGTTACAATCAAATGGTTAGGAATCAAAAATTATAAAATTTGATTTGGTTTCCACTCGGGGTCCTTCACCCATTTTTTCGAGCTAGAAGTACAATACAAAAAATTATATTCATATATACGTACATATGTATGCAGGAATTCGAAAACAAATTATTTTGATGAGAATGATATGAGACAGAGACAGCAAGAGCAACACTCAAAACAATACAATACTAAGAGTACGAGTACGTATGGTGTGTCAGTAGTTTGTTGTAATATTTGCGTTGCGTTGCTTCTTCTCGAGAATGAAAGTATGGTTTGCGTTTGGATCAATGGTACTACGTGTTTCGCATATTATTTTTGTGATACGCTAGGAAGATGCACTTGACTTTAATTCGCGATTTTCGTTAAATGTGTGCAATTTTATGTATTTTCGCAGGCAATATTGTTAGTTCCGCACGCGTTGCTCGCGTAATTTAATTTTCATTGGTTGTATCGTATTTTTCGTACGGAAGTGAATTTAAAGCTTGGACCGCAAGCGTAAACCATTATAATTAACCTGAGGATCGAAAATTCAATAAAGCAAGAATTGTGCCTATAAATACGTAAGAGTGATTGGCTTTCAGCGGTAGTAGCGTGGGAGCTGAGGCAACGTAATCAATACGAATTTGTTATTAAGAAATACGAGTGATTTTAATGTGACGTGAACGTCGAGAATGGAAAAGCTCCTACGTTGCCAAGAATGCCCGGGTGTGTGAATGATGATGAGTTTGTTGGTTGTGATGGTATGAGTGAAAAATAACACAAAAAATAAAAATTTTTAATTAAGAATATAATTGTTAGTGCTGGAAAATCCGCCTACGAGAATATGATGCGATTTGGAGTAATAGTGTAAACATTGCGATTGGAACAAGTACGCTTATGATGTAGGTGGCTTACTTTAGTGAAGTGAGCAATATTAACGTTAAAGCTATCATTTACGAATCATTTCGTTTGTGTCATAAAGCACACTTTCTTGAATATTTCGTCATTCATTTTGAAACAAATTATTTCTATTCACCATTACCAAAATCAATCTTCTTCATTCATGGATTTTAATTTGATGACAATATTTTCCTTTAAATGTGATCAAGGTACGATTTTGCTTTAAGCATATATCGATGTTTCGAGGGTAATATGCTCGCTTCTTCAGTTTCCTTTGACGTTTCTTCATTACATAGAACTTGTTTTTCAAAAGCATGTGTTGCCCAAAATGTTATTTGTTGTTAACGAGCTTCTTGGGCCCAGTGTATCACAATGCATTTTGTGCGACAGACGGCAGCAGTAAGGTAAGGAATATCTTGGCAAATGCCGAACGAATATGAAATAGACAAAAATATGTCAAATTCAGAGAACGTGTTGTTTTAAAACCAATCTACATCAACTAGAGTTGGTGAAGTCATCAGGTAAGTAGAGCTTGACCTTGAAGTGGTATAATTCTTTAATAACCGTAGGCCAGTAGCTGATGAAAATATGAAGGAAAAAATACACACGCGATTATCCTATTTGAACAGGCCTACTTTAGTTCAACAAAGATTTCAAATCCAGAAAATGAACGAAAACTTAATAGCTAATGCTGTATAAGTGCCATTACTCAAGCATCGATCCGAGATTTGGATGCTTAAGGAAAAGTAGCTTGATCTCTTAGCTGCGTTAAAAAGTAAACTTTTACGAAGGATTGACCGCGTAGATGCAAAGGACGATTCCTATTTACAATAATATACATAATAAATGCTATTTACAATAATATACATAATAAAAAAACGTAGAGTTCGTTCCGCACAAGTGCGTAGACTAGTATTTAAATAAGGTCCTGTTCCGAAGCTTATAGAACTTATCTTCTCATAATAGCTTTCCAATATCTAGTAGAAACAAATAATTGCACAGAATGGTTAAATCTATGTTTATTTGTTTAGAAATGGCTTTCAATAAGTAAGCTGCACGTACTGAATGAGAACTAATTAGCAAATACTTATAAACATGCTAGGACGAGTTGTAGGACTACGTCTCTGCAGAACAATATGTCGTTCATCTGATTTGACACCGCCGGGCATCTTTCTGTGGAGTAAGTTCAAATCGGAGGTTCACATCAACAAGCCAAGGACTCTTGACGGACTTAAGGCCCATATCGTTTGTACTTTTTTTTAAATTATATTATATTATATATATATATATATATATATATATATATATATATATATATATATATATATATATATATATATATATATATATATATATATATATATATAGTTTGCTGTCCCTGTATCTGGCGATCCATCTTTGGATTCAGGCCGGATTCTGAATCTCGCCTTGACTTGTGAGCGGTCACCCTGAGCTTGTGTCCGTATTTGGTTATGACTTAAAGGAACTCGATACGCCGAATGTTCTAACATGAGTTTGGAGATAGCATTAGAGAGAATGTCGACGCGAGCAAAGGCAGCGCTTGATAGTAAACAAAGAACAAGAGTAACGTACACCACATTGACTAAAGTAGAAGTCTAGCAAAAAAACCAAATACTAACTCAACAACAATCGCTAAGCAGCGCAAGAGATCCCAAATAGCTACAAGTGACTCCAAGTAACCATAAAACAGTTCAGGGAGAATCAAATGGACAGAGATAAGCCAAGGCGTTGATAATGGGAGCTGGGAGCCGGAAAGCGCTATTGAGCTACAATATCCTAGCGAAGACGATTGAACTCACTCATTAAGTTGTATCTAGTATCCAGTGAATGTAACGCTTGAGTTCATTTCTCTAAAATTATCAGAGAAATAGAGAAAGTATTCGAAACTAAAAAAAACTTCCGCTAAAACTATCTACGACAAAGACAGAAATACTTAAGAGTTTTGAAAAAAACTGGATACTTTTCTTATTGTATTCATTTACGCTTGAGTAACAATGTCCACCTAAGCTCACGTTACAGTGCAAAAATCGTTAATCTTGGCCGTTATGGACCTGATAAAATTAGATGATTGATAAACAATAGGTGACTAAGGTAATTCCAACCACAATGACTGAGTGACTGAGGTATTTTTCCGAAACTTTTGGAACAAACACTTTTCGAATAGCTGCCCAAAGAAAAAGAGCACAAGTTCTATTAAGTTCGGCTTTCAATCGCAATATTTTTCGAACTAAATGAAGAAATGATTGAAAATAAGAAAAAACAAAGTTGCTGAGAAAGTGCATGTCTGACAGAATCAGTGTTCTACATTTGGCAACTCTACTGTTTTCGTACTTGATAAAATCTGCAGTAGCCTGCTTACGGGCAGCTGATTCTACTACACCTGCATGTACATCGTTACTAGATTCGACCTGCAAGCGTACAAGAAATATATGGCCAAATCATATGTTGACAGATATGCAAAGGTTTAGTTCAAATCCGTATATGTGATCGTTCGTTCCCATAAGATTTTCTTCGATAGGTTTCGCGTGAAATAGGCAAAAAATGCAATGTTTGTTCCTTCGTAGCCGCAGCATAGCATTTCTAGAGGTATACGAGTACGTACATACATATATAGTGTTCGTGTTTGATGTATATATTGAGTTTGGTGTCCAGAAAGTTTTTGCGCTTTGATAAGGACGTGCATGCAAAGTTGCTCATTATTTGTCGCAGCCTTGTGATATTTTTGCGGATAATACACATTGTTGCACATTAATTACACTTTGAATGTGTGTCTCCAAACGAGTTTGGCTATTGTCTTGCGTTGTTAAAACTTTTGCTTGAATGAATAATTAATGAATGCATAAATACTTGTGACGTAGGATGCAAGAATAATGAAACATCAAATACTTGAATAATATCCAAATGAAAACAATGAAAGCAACCGAAAACGGTGAGGTGATACGTAATACAAAGAGCGAATGTAACAACATTTATATGATACCAAACTTTCTTTACTTAATTTTTGTTTTTGCTTTTTTGAAATCGAAAATGAATAAAGTTAACGAAATTGAAAACAACAGTTTTTGGCACATTTAAACCTTAAATGCTGTGGAAGAAGAAGCGACAATCGGATTGGAAGAGCAACAAAACGTTTTTTGAGGAAAGTTTCGAACCAATGAGAGGATAGAACTGAAAATATCGAGGAAAAGAGAAGAAAGTAGTGGTCGTATTATTGGTTCAATTTTTTTTTATATAACTGTTTAGAGTAAGGACTTAAAGATAGCAGTGTTAGTAGAAGGTACATTTAAAATTTAAATGCGGACAATTTTGTTACCACATACTAAAATAATAACAATCTTCTCCAAAGAATTCGATCAAACATATTATTCAAATAGTTTTCAGTAAAGAAATCATATGTTACACAAATGGCTGAAAAACAAACTAAAAGATTTTAATTTGAACATGATATGTAGTCATATTGATGTACCATAAGAACTTCCGAAACCGAACTGATACTGAGGACGTACATTGTAACGCCAACTTCCACAGGGGGACCTGCAACACAGTTTTGTTTGCCGCTTGAATTGTTTTTATATAGTCACGTTTCAATAATGGTAAAACAATAATTGTAATGGAAAACGACACCAATAAGCGAATATCTTTTGTTGCGAATTGAAATTGCGAATTGGTTCAGGAAACGGAAAAATCAACTGAAAAACGTTCATGATTCGATGATTTGTAATGAGTTTGACTTATATCTCTAGGAAATATTGTTTGCTGTTTGTTAATGAGCGACAAGAAGAATTTGGAATTGTCAAAAGATTCATTGCACTCCTGGACATTGATCGGTTCGAATTCAATTCAACTCAATTCAATTTAATTCAATTCGATTCGATGCGATGTGATTTTTCTGTTTCTTTTCTGACGCAGCTACATACATGTACTTGAAGGCACGTGAATGAAAACCAAATCAATTTAATTACGGTGGAATTACATCCTTAACCAGCATCATCATTCCGTATTGTCGAAAATCGTTCTATCAGACATTCGTTTTCATTTCCGATTCCGATTGCAGTTACAATCACCTAAAACTATAAGAGTAGACCCCATCGCTTGCATGAAATCAGTACAAGTGTAAACGATATGCTAGAATATACAACAATCCAGATCTATTGCAGATAAACTTAGACAATGCGAGGACCGCTCGTTGTGATCTCAGTGAGAAACGTAACACAAATAGCCCAAAATGTTTTGATGTTTTTTTTGCCAAAAAAAATCACTGTTTGTCAAATGTAAATTGAAAGAGTTGAAGTACGATCAAAAAGTTTTGATTGAAATTGAATGATTTTTTTTGGTGAAAGTTTTTTGTGGGAATTGTCTAAGTGATACTAAGGTGCGGTAGTATTGGTAGTGGTGGTGGTGATGCCTTATTTTTTGCACAAATTCATTTCATTTGCAGTAAAATAACAAAACTCAAAGGCTAAACAAGGCAAAATTGAAAATCAGGAGGGTGTTGGGAGTAGGTTTCCGGGAGAGTTGGGGGCAATCAATCTAAGACGCTATTTATTTTCGTGCTAACATTAAATGTGTGTTACTGTGTTAATATTAAGTTTAAGCTTTAATTACGCAAAAAAACTGCATCAAACGGCACACCTGCACACAAATAGCGACTTAAATACATGACAATCAAAAGGACTTTTTCTTATTCATAGAGGTTTTACTGTATGCTTTCGACAAAAGAATGTGTTTCAAATATAATCAATTCAATGTGTTCGAAACAGAATCTAGAACGTATACAAACGTGTGTAATTGGTTGCAGTAAGGAGCATGTTATCATCGAATGAAATCATCATAAATCAAAAATAATTACATCTCTCATCGAAAAGTGTTGATTAAAATTGAGAAAAGCATGTAACTGAAAAAAATCAAATGGACAGTTGAACGAAACAACCCAAAATTAAACCGGAAACAGCTAAAATGTTTCAAAATAATAGTTCAATGACTAGTTGATACAGATGGATACATTATTGCAATCCGCTTATGCAAACTGATAAGGCAGTAAGTGAAAAGAGACAGAGAACGAAATGATGAAGAGGAATAAATGAATGGTAAGTTTTAATTATAATAATTGTACAAGTGCATGGTCTAATTCTGTACCATTTTCACTTCAGACAGCGAGCTGATCGACAGAACATACATGGTGACGCCAACTTCAACCGGTGGTCCTGAAACACGGATATAATACACATTGTGTCATATATAAATTTTTTTCTGTTTGGGAGTCTGATTCACATAATTTTTAAGTCACTGACATTATGCATTTTGATGTGGAGTTAAGATAATATAAATATTGTTTGCTTAATAATTAATTTAGGATGTTTTTGCTTATGAGTATGCAAAATCACAATTGCTAATTTAATGTGCGCGGCACTTTGATATTATTAACTATATTTATTGCTATTTATCAGCAATCATGTTCATGCTTTCATATTTTTGGAAAATATATGTAGAACAGCTGCTCTTACTACAATCGTTATAGAAATATCGAAACTTTCAACAGCCATTAAAGTAGAATGCAAATATATAAAAAAGGATACAAAATAACTGGTCGATTAGAAATAAAATGTTAGTATCTGCTAGCATGGTAGATTTACGAAAAGTGCATCTAAAATTAAAATTAACTTCAGACGACTATATGAAATTCATTCATTCATTCTTTGAAAAAAACTACTTAGTACAAATAAAGCTCTCTTCGATGTCTTCAGCATAGTCTTTATTCAGGACCTGACTTCTATTTTGCTAGTACCAACAGATTCCAATAATTCGTACTTTCTACCCGATAATTTAATAAATTTGATTTGACTCGTTTTTTGTTTGCTTTCACAGAAAGATTAGCACACCACAGCAAAAACAACTTTTAATCGATATAAATTTATTTCATACTAACCTCAGCTGATATGAACCTAACATACAGGTATTCCATATTTTGATATCAGTGAAAATTGGAGTTACCTGTGCCTCAAATTAATGATTTAAATCAATAACGTCAACACAAATTTATGTCTCAATTATCAATCTGACATAATCAGTAGCGAAAAAAACGCTCAAATAATCCAAAAAGTTACCGCGAACTAGTAAAGCAAACGTGTTTGGTCTTATGATGTCATTTCTATTTTCCAAAGTTTTAGGAACGTTATCGGAGAGTCCTGGATGCAAAACACCTAGGGTGTATGACGCACCAGAAATTATATATAGATATGTATGTATGCTTTTTTCCATAAATCATTCTGATATTGAAAGTTTGTTAAGCCCACATTGTATGTACATCATCTTCATATTCCCTGATTTTAGCGCTCTTCTCGGATAGTCCGAATCTTGTTTTTAAGTCAGATAGTCGCAGCTTGTACATATTTATTCTTCAAGAGTACATTTTCTGTTTGAATATTATCTTACTATAAGTCTACATGTTTTAAATTGAGTTTATTTATTATTTATTCGACCGTTTTATGCATCAACCCTGTGTCCATCTTACACAAACGATACTTTGAATTGATAGCTTTCCGGGATAGCTTTTCTTCCCATTTAAAGTTGATATATTAAAGTATGTTTGAATCGAAAAGAAATAATCTAGTTATCTTAAAGATATTGTAAGTATTTATGAAAATCCCAGAGTAAGTGGTCAGGTTTGTTCTATCAGCCGTTTTTTTCGCTCCTCGGTTCAAGCCATTCACCTAACTTGCTATTTTGCAGCAATTTTTTTAGAAGTTAACATTATAAAAATATTATCCTGATATATAGCGCTGATTCAGCAGGTAAATTTTTAATGTTTTTTGATGTAAATGATTTCTAATTTATGTTTAAACTTCATCAAAATATCAGCCTGTGAACTATCAGTGGCTGGCGCAACTTTTGCCTATGCCACCCTACGTAGCATAAACGCCCTATCTGCATTTTAGTAATTGTTGAGGTTTTTGAAGATTTGTGTTTTTCTAAATGCTGCAGATAGATGGGTAGATCATTTTGCACTATTGATTTTAACATACTTGCACAAAAGATTTTTAGAGATATTATGTAAATGATGTAATAGATAATAAAATTTGAAAATCAGGTGGTAGGTAGGGTAGTATAGCAATTTAAACAATTTCGCTCATATTCACACGCTCGTATGAGCCCAGGAGCTCCTACTGAATCTGATTTATCGCACAGATCAGCCAGCCCTGTCTAATACATAGCTGGACCAAGAGTTGCTGCTGTTTCAAATGCTACTGTCCTAAACTGAATTGGATAAAGGTGCAAAAAACGCGACTACTATTTCTGATAACTAATAGATAAACATCCTTTTGGCAAGTTTACTTTTCATCCATACAAATCCATAAGCTGCCATTTATGTGGGAGCCGTGGTTGACCAGTAATAACCAAGGTTCTGATAAATTGAGCCGTAACAAATTTTACGAAATAACTTATAAAAAACAAAGGCCTCTGTTGCCGTCTTTCAATCAAAAAGCATTTTTTACCCAAATACTATCACTTGGCACATTTTGTAGAAACGTATATTTATATTTCATCCCGAGAAATCGGAAAATGGGAGGAATACTGTTTCCAATTGCACATTGGCTGTCCTTTCTGCAGTGAATAATGTTCGTTTCTCGCTCAAAGCTTAGATCTTATTTGGCAAGTGTTCTGAGTGTCGAAAATTATTTTTTTGTTGCACCGTGATTATTTCCGTGTCACTGCATATATTGGACGATGAAAGTTGGTGCACGTAATGGGGTTGTGTCCTCTGGCATTCTGATTGTAAGTCCAAAAGTGCGCTTTGAAAAATCTGGCCGCCAATCAGCCCTACGGATTGTTTTCGTGTCAAGATTCTGGCACATTTGCGATTTCAAACTTAATGACAGGATCATATGCTTAGCTTTCGAAACTCAGATGGTAAGTACCCGTCACAGTCAACACTTAGTAAAATATGCAAATGATTCTTTCTCTTGCTGTAAAGTAAATACTTGCAAATTTTACGCACTGAGCTGTGATAACAGATTGTGTCTTACATTTTTTCAAAAGTCGAGTCAGACTCTAATGAAAAGTTCGGTAACTGAGCTTGGAATAATTCGTTCGTTCGCTTCTCATTCGTTCATTTGTTTTCCATGTAGTAGATACAACTACTGATTCCGCGGGTTGCATGCAGGCTCGGACGAAAGTCCGCGCATCGAGCTTTAAGTTTACCTAGCTCTGAATAGGTACTTGAGTAAAACAAGGGGTAAAGCTAGTCCTGGAACTAATCACTCCACAAATCCGACTTAAAAAAAGGCGAAACTTCGGAAAAATTAGGAGAAAGCTGCATTTTGGTGTGAACCTTTGTACTGGCATGTTGAACAAAATGTCAAAAGTCCTCATCGATCCGAGTGCTGCGTTACTTTTTATACGAGGTCAAAGGTCACCAAAAGTAACCTTTCCTAAATATCTCAGTAACGGTCACGTTTTCAGAAAAATAATGTATGACAAATTTGTAGCTTAGAAAATTTCCATAACCATACCCGTTTTTTAGACAAGGGGGGGGATAACTTCTCCGAATACACTTTTCCACCTACCCTGGAGTCTGGTAGATAAGTTTGTTTACATGTTTTTTTTTATGCGCCTCTTAAATATAGACAAACTAACTGACAAACATTCCAAGTTTTAATCAAAATCCGATAATATCAATATGCCGTTGAGAAAGAGCATGCTGTTAGTAGCAAATGTTTAGATCAATATATTTCAAAAACGGTTATGGTTACAAGAAACAGTTACACGTTTTATTGTTGGAAATTTTCTAAGCTACATATTTGTCATACATTGTTTTTCTGAAGACTTGACCGTTACTGAGATATTTAGGAAAGGTCACTTTTGGTGACCTTTAATCCCGTATAAAAAGTAACGCAGCACTCGGAGCGATGGGGACTTTTGAAATTTTGTTCAACATGCCAGTACCAAGGTTCACACCAAAATTCAGCTTTCCCCTAATTTTTCCGAAGCACCATGCAAAATTTCCCCGGACTATATACATATTGATTGTAAATTTTTGAATGATCCTAACTAGATCCACAACGGTTTTCGTGGAGTTAATTTTTCTACTGATTCTATAAAAACAAAATTTTTACACAGCAAACGCACATTAAACACTTTTACAAATTGCATTGTTGAAATGTATTGAACATTTATTCTGAAGACCATTTTAACAAAGCCATAGCTTGCATCTCTGTCACGTTACACATAATGCCATAATTGACCATTTAAAAAAACTATATACTCTTAAATGCCTTATTTTTGGTATTTATATGTGATCTTTACTTCGCTTGTTGAACAAATATGATAAAATGAATAAATCAACTTATATAAAAATATCTAAAACTCTTAGGCCAATGACAAACACGGCGGTTCCAGCGAAGCGTTTCCCGAGAGGAAAACCGAATCGGTTTAGTCGTGCGTTCATTTAGCATTGTAATGACACACACCGCGGTTTGGACGCCTCTCGGTTTTGTAGAGCAAAACTAAACCGACTCGGTTTTCCTCCTTGGAAACGCTTCGCTGGAACCGCCGTGTTTGTCATTGGCCTTACCTATACTCACATATCACATAGCTACTGTACATTTCACAAAAAACTGGCTAAAAATATTATAATAGAAATACGTATTTGCGTAAATGGTGCAGTACAATGAACTGGCGTACAAGTAATTTTTGAAATTTCACAGCCGTTACTGATGCTAGCATTGTTTACTCAAAGTTTGTTTTTTTCCTTTCCCTTTTTGTTTTCGGAGAAATGCCTGCAGTTGCACTATGCCCCTGGTATTTTTACAACGGGGTCCTATACATACATTCGCAAAGAAGTACATTAATTGAAAATATTTGTAAATTGCTGTGTATATGCAATGAACATCTCATCTTTATCGTAAGAAATTATTATAAAAATTAATACATATATGAGGTCAAATTACTGTTGTGGCACGTTTTTCAAGCCTAAAATCGTCATAATTATAATGAACATAAAACACTATGATTTCTTTGTCAAGCTTAGAACTTTAATTTCCTATTGTACCACTAAATGATTCCATCATGTACTTTACTTCCATCATGTACTTAGGGGTTTAACAGTGCAGTTTTTCTAATTGTTTTTCGTTGCCATATCAAACTTCACGTCCAAAACGCCAGAGTCATCTTTGTGAAACATGAATTCGACATAAGGCGAGATCTCAGAAAACCATTTAAATTGATAAGCCATATTATCATTTCAGTAGCTGGCACATAGGCATGATAAACGCTTAAACAACTTGTGCAGCTAGCTCCGAAACAGGTTTTACTTTTTGTTTGCTGTTGCTTTTTGTGTGATAATAGGTAGTATATTCCCTAACACGGTTTCATGTAATTTTGGATGCCAGTGGGATGCCAAAGTTACCCGATTAACGTTCTTAAATTTTTCGGCTACGAAAATTTTTGTACTTTTTGCTAACGTCCATAGCTTTATTGTAAAAATTTGCATGAACTTTTTCTACTAGCGATATTTGTTTACATATCCTTAAAGCTCGAGATCTAAAAAAATATATGAAGTGAAAATAAGGAAAAAGTGTAACAGCAATCGTATTTGTAATCTCGAGAGCTAAAAAAATTATATGAAATGAAAATAAGAGAAAAGTGCAATAGCAATCGTTCTAAAAAAAGCTTACATACATTTACTATGAATTTTGTCTTAGATGAATAATCCCCCACTGCAAGTGGTCACATCAGTCAGATATGCATTATGAGCTGATGTCTGATGAAAAACAGTGCATGCTTTCGAAACCACTTAGTTAAACTTCAATTTTAATCATCCTAAAGAGCGTTATTTTCAAAATATGAAAATAACGCTCTAAAGAGCGTTATTTTCATATTTTGATGGATTTCTTTTTGCTTCTAATAAAGCCTTTAATTTGTTCTCACACTCAGAGAAATATCTATCCGAGAACCGAAGAAAATCTTTACTTGTATACAAGATATGTAATCTTCCACAAATCAAATCAACTTTTATTCGATTTCAGTTACCTGAACAAATATTGTGTTAAAGTTTCTTCCATTGAAGAGAATACAGCTTTTACTTTGCCTTATTTCAAGCAAGTAGTTTTCCTCAAATTTAGTAAACTATGTCTACAACGCTAACATGTTGTTACATGCTTCAACCCCAATCTCTTTTGATTCCAAGAAATACCACCATCACCCTTATTAAAATTGAATAGATCTGTCGTCCTTTCAAAACTGTATAACAAACAAAGACACGATCACAGTTGGAGTGGACAGCTTGTTCGTTTCTTTTGAATGGATAAATATGTTTTAATCGAAGAAAGGACTATGCCAGATTGAACATATTTTTGCGGGTGAAAAATAATTTTGCCCAATCATCCAATGTCATAGGATAGGATTCGATATCATTTCGCACATTTGCAGACATCAAAGAACAAGCTGAACTTACCAAACTTTTCCGATTAATAGAGCGATATTCATTGAATAGATGTTTTTTTTTTGTTAAAATAAAATTTACTTCCTTGGTTTAAACAAATTTTATACAAATCAAGTGGTACATTGGTTTGGGGTCAAACCATATTGCTTTGAAACACATGTGCTTGATTCAAATAAAATTGCCGACGAGAAAATGAATAGTTTTTATGACTTCTGTCAACATTTCCTTCAAGGAAGAAAATACATTTTACTCTTGGTAAGTTCAATATTTATCTGAGGTCAAACCATATTGCTTTGGCACGTGGAATATATTTGCTTGTTTCGAAGAAAAAATATCGATGAACAAAAGAATATTGTTTGTGATTTATGGCAACATTTCCTTGAACCTATCCAAATTTTACCCAGGGCAAGCTAAATATCAGTTACCTGTAATGAATAAATTTTATTGTTTCCACTGAGTAAAAGTAGAAACATTTTTCTGAGTGCATACTCATAAGTTTTTTTTGTGTCTCCCGGTGTTAAGCTTGGTTTAACAGTTTTTGCGACGCTTGCAAATATGGCAAATGTTTGAAAACGCATAAACACGGCACTCTCGGGAATGTTCACAAACACGGCGAACTACTAAATCCCATAGCTGCTCGATGGAGTTTGGCTCAGACGAATGGAGATGTAGAGTATTTTAAGATTTTGTAAAGAACCAGTCCTTTGAAATATTTCGAAGACTATTTAAGATGTTTGTTTGGTGATTTATAAAAGATGTTGCACTTAGGACCATTTATGCTAAGCTAGTCATCAAACAATTTTGTTATGTGGGTAGCTTTGTGTATTCAATCAAGGCCAGAATTACCAGCACCAGAAGCGCTCATACATCCTCACATTCTAACGTTGATATTCTACCGTGGGAACATTTTCTTTCCCTAATTCGGTGTTAGCTTGTTAAGTGTCCGTCACTTTCAAAGATATCAAATTAACTATCGTCAAAGAAGTCGATATTTTTCCAAGATTCAATTTCTTTATTCAAATGCTCTTTTGTAAAATCAGAAGTTTATTTCAAGATAGAGTAGAAACCAATGGTTTTTTCTGAGGTCAAACTTTCTTGATCAAAGTAATCTCTTGAGCGGAAAAGAACGTGCACACAATTTAAAAAACTATGGAAAAGTGCGACCACCATTCCTTCAAATAAGTCGTAAAACCCATTTACAGCCTTTAAAAGTAAATTATATATATAAGTGTATGTAAACTTTTTTGACTCGCAAGATACTTAAATTTTTTGTTAGTAAACATTGAAACTTATCGTCCCTATTGACTCGTCTTCTTATTTCGCAAATTTTACAGCAAATTTGTTGAAACATATATATGTCAGTCACTCATTACAGTCAGAAGAATCTAGTAAGTAGTTCTACATCGGAAAAAATGATCATCTATTTTAGCATTTTTGCATTGAAACAAATAATTGACTATTTTATATTTTCCGTAAGCAATTTTCATCGATGAGTTCTACGAAATAGCTACGCTGAGGGTGCGGTCACGATAGTGCGATGGTTGCCTTTATAGCGCTATCATTGATTAGTCATGCCAACACTGTTCAACAGTAAATCACGGGAACTTTGTCTATAGTATCAAAAGCAACAGCAAGTGTAGCTAAGATTAATTTCTGATTAGCGCATATTAGTGTACAAAGTACTTCTTTTGACAAGTACAATTGTGATTTTCCCTAATATTTACCTACCATAATCAAAAATCCTGATATTTTCTTAGACATACTTCGCTTAAGTCTATACTCTGAACAATTTAACTTCAACAACCATCTTACTCTTAGCGGTTATACTTGTAACCTACAAAGTTTTTGCGCCATATATATTACCTATTTCCATTACCTTACAGCAGTGCAGAATTGATTTTTTGTTTCTTTTTTAATTTTTCTTGCATACTTCAAACTTAAAAGTTCAACAAATTTGAAATCTGGTATTACAGTAGCGATTTCATTGTAAGCAATCTCACGATTTCTCTAATTTTTCAATTTTTACTTCCTTTGCGAACATGCTCTCTGTTTGAAATGCACAGATTTTTCAATCTGAACTTTCCCACAAATGCTTCAACAACTGGTATTTCATCAAACGAGTCCGAATAGCTTAAAGAGAAGTTGAATATATTTTTCCTCAAACAATTTTCGGACTTTCTCCACCGCTAAGACGTCGCAGGCCACTACTATGAGAACTTTCACTGAAAGGTAAATACCTCATTGCTATTAATTAAAGTTTAACTGTGGAGCCTATTCGTTTGCTCGCTTGTTTCTCCGATTATATTACACATGTACGAGTACTACTCAACTCAGCAAGAAACTTCCCTTCGCATTCACTTCCATACATTCGTTCGCCAGTCGCATCGTCTACGCATTTTGCTGCTATCATGTTTCACATTGGCGAAAATCACATTCTCCCGAATTCGCAGCTTATGATTTGGTCTCCAAGATCGATTGAAGAAAACTCAGTTCCTTTACGAGCTACTTTCTTTATGCCCAGATGTATTCGTAAATATGTACTTACATGTGCGTATCTTTCTTTTATCTACAAAGTCATCGAGATTCCACAAAGCTTTCTCCTTTCTGCTTTTCACTAACTAAGCTCCGGACGCGAGGCACATCACTCGGGCACTTTGCCCACTTGAGCCTGAGCTATCATGTTTTAATGAAGTAGGCGATGTAGAACTTATCGGAAATGTAGCTTCCCACATCCTTCTGTACATAGTAGGAGCCGTTACCATCAACACGATTGCTGTCGTCTCCCTTCCGGGGTCGACAGAAACCGAACAACAAGAGCATCTCAGTTCCGTTGTCGCTTTAAAGCGATCCCATTTGTTTACCCATTTGAGAATGTTTGCACATTTTTCATTTTCCATTTCCCGATCTGTGTTTATTACGTTCTACTTACGCCCACACTCAAGCGTTGTCATCTTTGTAAATATTGGACATATCCTATCCATCGTCCCGAGATGTAAACACATATACGCCGAGCTCCAGATTATTCGGATGCTGCGCAGTATGGCGGGCAGGCAATGCTACCGCTACTTCTGCTATTTCTACTGCGCTTTTTATTTCCTGCCTTATGATAGACAGGCCGGAAATTATATGTTTTCTTGTCGTCTCTTCGCAAACAAAGTTCATGCAAATCGTAGAGTGCTCGATTTGCTCAAGATTCGTTTCCGTTTTGGTGTGAATGGAGGGACAGCTAGATCGAAATGATTTGGAATGTTGCGATTGCATCCTGTCAGCAAGATGACACCTACACACATTTCGACGCGTCGACCCAGCGCTATCGACGAACGGCACTTGGTCCTGATTTGGAGTGCAGCCGCGTCGAATTTATTGCTGAAACCCTCGTGCCAAAAATTGGAATCGGTTTCGGATTAAATTAAGGATCAGATGCGAAATAGCAACCGAGAGCCTGTAAAAGTCTCTCGAATCGAATTTCGCAGTTCAGCTGCTGCGGAGCAGCTTTGACAGCACATTCAGAGGAGTTGGAAACAAAAACTTTTGCAAATTAATGAAAATAATGATTTTGGGCAATGACACTTACCTCCATAGTTGGGTCTTACTCTTTTGTCGTAACTGACGCTGAATGAGTCCAATATGGCAGATATGTTAACATCACCCAACATGCTGCCTCCACCAGTACTGAAAATCCGAGATTGGAAACATTAGAATCATGCGGACGGGATGCGAAGTTGGACTCGGAGAAAGGAAAAGGATCAAAGAGGCAGCAGTGGAGCTGGAAACTGCGAACTGGGGCCGGCAGCGAGATAGCTGCTAGCTATAAATAAGTGAAACGATGGCACTTTGATATTTCAACGGAATTTTGAGTTGGCCTCTCGAACAGCATATTTCTGATCGCATAAGGTGTTTGGGTGGATGGAAGGTAGTGAAAACAAATCAATGCCTTGAATTGATGGTGTGCGAAAAGCTTCGCTCGCCAGTTTTGCCCGTTTCCTTCGCGAATATTGCCAATTTTCGTTTCCGCTCTCGATGGTTTCCCCAAGCCCTGCAGACTAGAAAGGAGCCGACGGTAAACGAGAAGTTAAATATGGCGGCTTGTGCCTTGATTCAGATTGCCTGGCTGCTGGCTCCGAAATTACGTTTCGCTCTGCGATGTTGTGGGCTAGGTTTGGCGTTTGAGACGCAGGCATTTACTGTTTATTCTACAAAGCAGTCTCCGTACATATGAGAAGAAACAAGCCAGAAGTCAGAAGCGCGGAAGATGCAAGAACATGGATGATTGCAAAAACAATCTTGATAAGGCGAACGACTGTGCTTGGCATTATGTCTGAAGTTTGAAGTGTTTGTCACCCTTTTTGCGGAATGACCCTTGATCACAACGGCTCAAGTGCACTCGACTGTGAAGCGTTCTCGTGTTAAGTGCAAAATTATCGGATAGCTCTTCGACTATTGCCATATTAGCACACACATTAAAGGAACCGTCTTAACAGGTCTGCAAAGTGGGCATGGGTGGCTAGGGAGGCGCTGTGGCTGGATATCAGGGTGGTACTTGGCGGATAGATCTATGCCAGCGCAAGTTGTGAGCTGCAGGGGGTGGCTGGCGAAAAGGCCAGCGAGCGCTGCTGAGTCCACTGCGGTGGATGCCGTAACTTTTGGCCGTGCGTTCACTTGAACGTGGAAATTCCTGAATTTCCAATAGGATTTAACTGCAACAGATTTAGTTAGGCATCATGAAGTACTATTATAGTTCACGGTACGCCAGCTCCACGCGATAAGGTCTCTAAGTGCCTGAGTTTAATCGTGTCGAGGAAGGTCGTCGGAATAGCGGAGAGCTTTTACTTACGCTGCATGTACAGTGGCGAGTTTGCTCTTGGGCTGCTGGATGATGAAGGCGATGTTGAGTGCTAGCCATAGGGTAACGAAGCGAGCCCTTGGCAGCAAATCAATTTTGCAAAACATTTCTCTGTATGAAAAGTGAGCGATGATGAGCAGGTGGAGTTCGACACTGCTCTGCTGCTGCCCCCTCGTTTAAGCGCACTATGTCACCCGACGACGACGACTCTGAGTTTTGACGAAAAGTCCATCTCACCGTTTGCACTTTTTCGAATTCGATAATTTTAAATGGAGTTTCATCTCGACGTCGAGCGAAAGGAGCATTATGTGTCCGCTACGCTTCGCTGATTTCGAGCTTCTGCGTTCGATCTGAAACTCGAATTCTATTTCGGTCGATTTTACGTGAAAAATATTGCACTGTTCTTGGGTTTCATTGGGAACACGGAGCCAAACGGTACACTTTCAATTATAGCAATACTGGAACGGAGCTGATAAAGCAGAGGTCAGTTCATCCTGGCGTTGCGGGCTCGGAAATTACGTCGTCTGTCGTGCCAGGACCTAGCCCAGATATTTCTCACTTGGCTGGAACCATTGCGTGATGTACATTGCAAGAACGGAAAACTTCACTTTGGACACGTTTTACATTTTCGTCGCAGGCTTATAACCGAACTGGCTTCTAACCGAACAGGCGGCGCACTAGGACTTTCAGGGTTTTTGGCAATCACTGATTTTCACAAGCGTTTTTTGTTTTCAGCTGCACCATACCGTTTTCAAATCGAGACTGGTAAAAATCTGGGCGGGACACGCGAAATACAACGAAAGTGCCCAGTTCACGTGTGAGTGTGTTCGACGAGCCTCAAGAGCGCCTGCGCCTGCCCTAATAACAATTAACACCATATATAAAAGTTAAATTATGATAATTTCTTGCAAATAAGAAAATCACACCCAAGCACCGTATAATTATTCGAGTAACGGTCGGAATATCGTCGAACACTTAAGAACTCTAAGGCTGCTTCATTTCACGGCTAATTAACTCTCGGTTCGGGAGTGTCCTTCGATGATTTCAATGCGATTCAGTGCTTATCATTGCAACGTTGAACGTTTAGCTTTGAGCATTAGTTTAAATACCCTACGTTCGAAACTCAGACTTGGACTTAGAATTGCTTTAAACTACTACTTTTCAACACTACGCGAAGTATGTCGACCTTAAAAACTGTACAAATTCCAAAATTAAATGGCTTTTCGGAAAAACCCTCGCGAGGCGTCACACGCTGCCAAGGATTCTAATGTAGCCTAGTTTTCTGCAAAAATCACTTTCGCAAAGCTTACGGTGCGGAAGATGTAAATTTCACCGTTGAGAGAGGAACTGAACTGAACTGCTTTGGCTTTACATCGCTGAGAGCTGTTGAAAATTGAGGGTGCGACCGACGATATCCAACACACTCACAGGTGCTGCTCCTTGAATTCTACGAATCGCACGAAAATGGCCTTATCATAGATGCACAGACCCTGTAAAGGCGACTGGGGCTCGGATCCGCTGGCTGTCGTACGCTACTTAGAGTCTCGAGCGAGATCGGGCGGGTGAAGGTGACAAACAAGAGATAAGAGAAAACGGTTAACAAAGGTTCCATTGGTACTCGGAGTTTCCTCCAGGCTTTTTGTGGAGCGAATGCGATTGTGTGCGAATACAGGATATTGCGAGAGCCTGAGCCGAGTTGACCCGAACCCGAGTCTCGAGGTTCTGCAAATAATGGCAAACGGAAACGAAGTGCTAGTGCTTGTTGTTGTTTGCAAACATCTGAATGTAATTTTAAACGGTGCAATACTTGGTAATTTATTAACAATCTGAAAGGACACGTGGGAAGTGCGCAGGCCTTTTCCCCGGGAATTCCGTATAGCTGCGAACTTTATCGATTTGTGCGCGCAAGGACTATGCCACCTTTGCGAGCTTTAATCATTTCTGGCCACGGCCAACGAGTACACGCTGTGTCCCGTGCTCTGGCCCGACTTTTAACTGCAAAATCCACGCCGTGTCCTGTACGTGGCCCTGCACTCTATAACACGTAGAGGACCCGTAAAAGCTGTGTCCTTCCCACCTTTCCATCGCTTCCCATCACTCATCGCCAGCCGCGCTAAACGTACTTATTACCGGTCTGTAGGTTCAGGATATTATAATCGGTGTGCAGAAAATGGTATGAAGAGCAGAGTGGCCTGTAACTGCTATTCGCTCCTGTCTGTGACCATAGTGCTGCACAGTCGTTGGATAGAAGTTTTTTGATGACGTCATAGCAGCGATGCCATCTCAGTATTGAACACTGTGCCGCAAGTTTTTGCTCGGATGTTTCATTTTTCCGAATGGCTTGAAATGTTTTGTGTTTTTGTTGCGATTTGCGAGTTGCTCGTGTTTTTACCGTTCGGTTTTCTGAGTTTTCTGAGGGGTGAAGTCGGTAATGCCCATCCTTGTTAGGCTTGTGGCGTTTATGAGCTTGTGGCATTTAGGAACTTGTGGCATTGCCAGATGCAGTAGGGACTCGTAAAAAATGATAGGATGACTGCAAAGAAAGGGTGATATACACTTATGCATTTTTAAGGAAGGAAGTACGGAGGAGGATATTAAAAGTTAGATGTAGGGCAGAGTTATGTAAAAGCATACTCAAGCGCTGGGCAAATTTACGTTATTTACATGGATTGTTCAAACTCCAATAAATATGTCTTCGTAAATAATAAATGCTTGGCGTAACGGTAAAGTATTTAAAATTAATGCCTAGCCGGAATGTGTCTTAAGTACAGAATTTCTAAAAAGGAGCAGGCACTGAAGTCGTCGAAAGTTTATTTTTCGGCATGAAATATTTATGACACTGAAGAGGACCAATAAAAATTAAAGTTTTACATTCGTTTAACGTAGACTATGGAAGGAGCGGGACAATGCCATGGATGCATTGTAAAGCTTTTTATGGGTGGCGTATCATAGATATTGTAGTTGTAGAAAATAGGGTACAAGTTCAGGTACAGGAAGATATGTTTTTGTAGTAATGGCGGAGGTGCAATAAGATCATGAAATTTATATGAATCGTGTATATGAGGATTTAAGTGGGCGGTAAAAGTTTAGCTGCAAGCACCATTCTGAGGTTTCTGATGAATATCGCTAAAGTAAGTATTCGATTGTGGTAATGACTCGTTCAAGCTTTTAGCAGTAAGAACCCACTAAACAAGTGCTTGCTTTGGACTAACCAAGTGCTTGTGACTTGTGTGGCTTGGAAGTTAGGTTGTAAAGAATTCACTTTTGTGATTCTAGCCCGAGTGAAAATCTGAGTGAACCCAGAGAATTTGATTCGGAACAAAGCCTTGGTTGGCATCGGATGCCTAAGTCAAAAATAAATCGAGTGGGTAGGTTTTTCTTTTGCCCTCGAGCGAAGAAAATACAATGATGCCACTTATTGATAAAAAGGTTCTTAAAGTTGAGGTGTAATGGCAACGAAAAAATAAATTATCAGACAATTGACTTTTGGGATGATTATAATATTGGGGACCAACTAGCAAGAAACTCCTAATATGCTGCAGTAAAAAGAGAATATTGTTGATAATAGTAAAATCCACATCAAATCCACATGGGCAACTCTAATTCGATCAGGTTACGATAAATCGCATTCAATTCCGGCAGGGAGTGGGCTCGAAAATTTAATTTTGTATTTGCAATTGATAATGTTTTTTCATTGATATATTTATTAGTCTCTTTAAATTCAACTAGAACGGTATACCTCGCTTAAGTGCATTTAAAAAAGTGGAATGATCTCAGTGATCTTATCTGAAATAAACAAGTGCCAAGATTGCAAGATTGTTGAATTTTATTGTGAATGCATCAACCCGAAATCGGATATGTGCTAAATATAAGGCACATAACTATGCTCATCTTACTGCAGAGCTGACGCATTTATCCATACCAAAATTGAATCATCTAAAAAATATTTAATCAACGAAAATTCAGTACTTTTGATCTAGCCATGAAAATAAATGCTGTTCGCTTCGATAAGAACTATCAACAAAAACTAAACTTAATTCGTTTCAACAAGCGTAACAGAGACTTGAAATTGGAATTTTACAGCAAAAGGAATACGCATTAGCAACCTTCTTAAGGTACACGCTGAGAAATGACCGAAATCAATATTGTTATAGTAACAGCATTACAAAATTTTAACAGCTCAATATTTTATGTTAGGAAGTTACAATATTATATTTGCAGTTTAACATTATATATTAAGCTGTTAACTTTTTATATTAAGAACATCTGTAAATATAAATGTTTTAACATCTTAACATAAATATATTACTATCCTAATATAAATGTATTAACCAAAGGTGGTGAAATTGTTGGTAATACAACAAAGTACATTGCTTGTATTGTTACTTAGGATGTTAATATTAAATACGACAATAGCACACTGGAATAACCTAATCTTGTCCGATCATCGAAGTTAAGCAGTGTTGGGCGCGGTTAGTACTTAGATGAGGGACCTCTTGGGACTATGGAAAAATCGTATCGACGGCGTGTTAATATTAATTATTGGTATACCAATATACTATTGTAAGACGTTAATATAACTTATTGCCTTGTTACTATAATATATTGGCATGTTAATATTAATTATTGGTATACCAACAGTATTGTAAGATGCTAATATAACTTGTTGCCATTTTACTATTTAATATTGGCCTACTAATATAATATTGTAACAGACAAATTCACCACACGCATGTCAATATATAAAATTTTAAGAATGCTATGTGCTGGCAATATAATGTTATTACTAGGTCAATATAATAATGTTAAGAAATGTTTTTAATATAAATAAATTAGCTGCAAAATATATTAAGCGTAAAACAATGATTTTTCAGCGTGTAGGTATCCATATGTAGCATTTCTTCCGTATCGTATCCCTGTTGCGTATCATTCACTAAACGGATACGTTGTCCAGACTACTCAATATTCCATGTATCATCAATACGATCCGTTGCAAAAAGCTCGATACGCGGCTGCAATATTTTTATTCACTAACCGATGCTGTGCAATGCAACTTGTCCAAATATGACTTTACTTCGTATCGTATAATTCCCTTGATTGATTCCTTTGATACGATACGCGAAAATGCAACATATGGATACCTACCTATCGACGGAGTTTGCAACAATGTCACTGTTGCGTGTATCATTGATGACTTGATTCGATATGGAGTGGATGAGACTTTGACGACCTGGGCATCGGACTTAGCGCAATGACACACACGGCGGTTCTACCGAAGCGTTTCCCGAGAGTAGAACCAATTCGGTATAGTCGTGCATTACTTTAGCATTGTGAGTGACACACACCGCGGTTTGGCCGCCTCCCGGTTTTGTAATGCACAGCTAAACCGAGTCGGTTTTCCTCTCGAGACACGCTTCGTTAGAACCGCTGTGCGTGTCATTGCGCTTACTCAAAAACAGGCAAAATGAGGCCAGCTTTTTGGGGATCAAAGCGGAGAGAATAGTCGGAACGGGAGCACCACGTGGGGTGCTGCACATATCGCCCCTGGAACTTGTTGGCAGTACTAAATATTTGGGCTTTCTACGAGAGGGGAAACTTAACTGGGGACTGATGTGAAGGGTCGAATAGGTAATGCTCGCGCAGCAATTTTCGCGTTCCAATCTGCTTACTCTAATACCTGGGTTCTTAAACTTCGGACGACCTATATATATATATATATATATATATATATATATATATATATATATATATATATATATATATATATATATATATATATATATATATATATATATATATATATATATATATATATATATATATATATATATATATATATATATATATACATATATATATATATATATATATATATATATATATATATATATATATATATATATATATGTACATGTGTGGTGAGGCCGATTTCGGTGTATGGAGCGATCGTGTGGTGGAAAGCGGCGGAGAGCAAAGCCGATTTCAAGGAGCTAACAAAACTGCAAAGATTAGTTTGCATAAGTTTCACGGGTGCGTTAAGAACCACTGCAACGGCGGGACTGCAAACTGATTGAATATAATATATTTTATTTTATTTTAGTTGTATATTCTTAGCCTAGCACAAAGTATAATTGGCTACACTGGGAAAAATTTTCTTGGTTGATATTCCTGTAATTATATAACACTGAGTTTGGGAAGAAAATGTATTATTTCGCCGTAAAAGTTCGCATATTTATGTTCAACTCCACTATACTTAAACGTATTTTCCATAGCAACATAGTAAAAGCAACATTCAGAATATCTTACTATTTGTAATGACTTCCAACTACATATTAAAAAGTTCCGTTTACAGAAAAGTGTATGGTCGCCTGCCTCATAAATAGCAACCAACTTTACTTTTCTTCATACGTATTGTTAATAGGTCTGTTCCCGTACTACGATTAATTGCGATTAATTGCGATTAATTGCAATGAAGCCGTTCCCGTACTCCGTTTTACTGAAAACTGAAAATTTCCCCTCTTTCAGTAAAATTCAGTAGGGTCTGAGCTACTGAAAAATACTGAAAAGTGTCAAATGGTGTGGTGCGAGTAAATAGTTTCAAATGTGCGCGGCAAGCAACATATTTTTTGCGTAATTTTGCTATGAAGGTCGAATATTTTTGTGGCGATAATTTATCACCGCTTAGGGTGGCTTTATAATCACTATTGTTCTCCCAAAAACCAAAAACTGACACGTTTTGGTTGTCAATTTTCAGGAAATGCAATGAGAGCGTTCCCGTACTTTTCATGAATCTCCCCACCACATGATTCAGGAAAATTCAGTGACTGAAAGTACGGGAACAGACCTAATATTATCATTGCAAAAGGTATCGTAACGCTTCTGATCTAATGTTGTATCTAATTTCTAAGTATTGTCTCCTATTCTATCATAGAAGTTTCATATGCCACATAGCAAAATTGTGTTCAGTTCGCTGTTCGATATAATTCATATTCATGTTTTGCTGTGAAGCCCTTATATTACGTTGTATGACGCTGTACGTACGTTGTATGTAAATAAATGTATGTATGTATGTAAAAGAAACGCATTGCGATGCAGTGCCGAAGCAGTGAACGCATTGGAAGCAGTCATATATTTTTTCTTTTCTCTTTTCTTTCTGTTGTCTGCAGTGTTTTTAGAAATAATCCTAAAGGATGCAGTGCACTGCAGTGCAGTGCACTGGCTATGATTACTGGCAATTTGTTCAAGGAAACATGCGAAAGTTTAACATGTTTTAGTTATTGGAAGCAAAATAATTTTATATATTATCAAATAAGTTATTGTAAGAAATACTATCGTGTATCTCTACGTTCGCCAAGATTCTCAAACGAAGGTCCTATAGCTTATGGAAGCTTTAACCATAAAACTATATTAAAATATCTCATAGCGTTCTACTATGCAACTATGTCTAAAAATACTATAAATGATCACTGCCCATATATACCCTATACACTATAGGATAAGTCATCCATAAAATTGGGTAAAATATACAAAAAAATTTTCCGTCTACGAAAACTTAAAATCTAGCGGTTATACCATTTTGGCCTGCTAGCTCTTATGGTTTTTTTTTTATATTAATATATTTTTTTCATACACAGTTTTTATCTTACACACTAATAATACTACCCAGCCTGTACAAATACTGGGGTTACCTGGGCAATACTTGACTTAAAATCTACCTTACACTACAATTAAGCTCTAACCTATAGCTAATTATAACTAACCTAACCTAATTAGACCTAAAACTTAACTTAGGTCCTACATTTAGCCCCTTCCGTTCGACGGAAGGCCTACATAGCTAAAGAGCGCATCCATGAACTGCCGTTAGCACGCTGACTTCGCGGGGCACATAAATGGCTCATTGGAGCCACCTGTACACCGTATTGACCGAATCAGTCCGTTCTCATGTCCGTCAGTTTGTCCGTAGAATTTTGTTGTTAATTGTACAACCCAATCCTTAAGTCCTGACTCCTGATAGAGGAGAAAGTTCTTCGGCCACTTCTAGTTACCGGGTTGTAGAACCTACCAGTGCAGAAGTGGAGGATTCTTCTTTCGGTCATGACAGTCTTTGAACAGGCAATCCAGACTGGTGAAGCATCAGTCAGTTTGGTGGTCATGCCCATGTTTTTGGCGGAAAGATGTCTGATGCGTTGAAATGCGAATTTGGCAGTTTTGATTTTACGCGGCACGTTAGGATTAAACTTCAAAAATTCTTGAAAATGATATGAGCTAGGAGTAAATCTTAGAAGTTCCGAACGAGACAGCGAGTTTTTTTGTCTTGTTGCGAATAGTTTGCGAACTCTGATACTTAGAAGGATTGCGAAATACACTAAGCTGTGTCTTATTGCTATTTGGTTTGAAGCCCCATTCGTCAAAGTAAAGCCTTAATTCTGCCAAGTAGTATTCCAGGCTCCTCGCTGCTTTGAACGGATCTTGGCTCGACGCGAATAAGAGCGTGTCATCGGCATATTGAAGAAACTGGACTTGAGGTTGGCCCACTGGAATGAGAAGGTCAGCGGTGAATGTGGTATAAAGAATTGGTCCAGTGACAGAACCTTGTGGCACTCCTGATGTCACAGGTCCTTCGGGAGAATCTACTCCATTAACGCTGGCATAGTATTGCTTGTTGGTATGGAAGTTCACTGCGAGTCTTATCACCTCTTCCGGGAATCCAAACTTGGTCAATTTAAACAGAAGACCTTCATGCCATACAGAATCGAAAGCCTTCTCGATATCTAAAGCACACACTACTGTTGGAATGCTTTGCTCATTCAAGTAAGACACGATTTGATCATGCAGCAGGGTTGCAACTGATTCTGCGGCTAATGCCCTTGGATCGATTCATCATTATAAGTGCATGCTTAAACTGCAGGCATTTGGTACGATTCAAATCAGTTGAGTCACACGGACCACATGAGCAAAATAATATACCTTGGAAGGAACTTCCAGGCTAAGATACCCACAAAAACAGACTGGGTTATGCGGGTAGTTACCAGCGACAGTGGCGTCTTGATTTACATGGACGGGTCAAAGACGCACACAGGGGTTGGCTCGAGCGTTTACTCAACGGATCTGAGCCTTCTTTTGTGGAATAGGCAGTGAGACCATGCTACTGCGTTTCCGTCTGAAGTAAATGCTTTACGCATAGCAGTTGAGTCCATTAGTGGAACAACAATCAAAGCAACGACGCTTTGAGTGGCTCTTACGTCTTATAGATGCTTTTCGAGAACTGTTAACGCCTGCATTGGCTGTCAACGAGAGGCAAAACATATTCCTGTACGGAATATGAGGATGCCAGGTCATAGTGGTGTCATAGGCAACGAAAAAGCCATCGAATTGGCGACGAAAGCTTCACAAGCAAGAAATAGCCGCTGTATTACTACTGTACCAAATGGCAAAACGGGATGGACTCTTGAGTAGCCAGGACATTATGGTCATCACCCGATTTAAGTAAAACAGAAAACTGCTCAAGATCAGCAAATACTGCTTTTGAGCGACGGTTGGCTTGCTTACAGAGCACTGCTTTACTGCACCTCATGTGAATAAAATAGGACTGACAATTTCTTCAAGAGGTGTGAGATGGAAGAAGACACGCCAGTGGAGATGGCAAATGGGTGGAAAATGTGCTGCTGAAAGTAATACTACAAGCAAAGTTGCAGAACCAATTTTTTTACATTGTCATGGCAATAATAAGATCAGCTACAGTCTATGATAATTAAAAATTATGTGAAATAATCAATATATACTATAAATAATAAATATATTTGCTTTGTTTATCCATTCCAGAAATGTAGTAGGAAGAATTATAAAAGACAAGTATAAAAAGCAAAGCAATATAAGTAAAGTACCACTGAATATTTAGCGTTTAAAATTTTTCGGTACGAAGCGAATGCTTGAATGACATCTTTCACTGAATTAAAACAAAAATCGAAAATAAATAAAAAAAGAATAATTTTAGTAGGGATAAACTATTTTGAGGAAGTACAGCTGAACAGCGCCCAATGTGGGGAGAGCTGATTAACTCACGGTTTATCTGTGTATACGTTTTACATTCATTTGAAAGTTTGCTTGAACATTTATTTTTTGCTCTGAATCCTTGAAAAAAATATTATTGTTTATTTGAAAGGAAAAGTATAATAACATGATTATGCATATTTTGCGGCAAATATTTATCATTAAAATTGCGTGTGTGCATAAATTTACCGGCATAAAACAAATGTAATACTCAAAGCGACATTTTTGAAGCTATTCAGTACTTGCATACTACAATTCTTTTAGATTTAGCAACTCATTGTAACTATAAGTTATGTGTCCTTTAACTGTGTGAGCTGAAATTGCGATTGAACTTGCTGTGATTAAACGGGTATGTTCAGTGCTTTCTAATCATTATTTTTGTTACTTATTTTTAGTTAAACAGAGGCAGGCATTACACCATACATGCCACCAACATATTTATAGCACAGTTAAATGACTTACGTATTTAACATCCAAAAAGTTACAATGTTCCAAATTTTGTCGGCTAACTCTACTGATTTGTCGCTAAGCATTGGAGTTTCCAGGGACCAGATACAGTCTTCATTCCGTGAGTTCTCCTTGAATTGGTGAATTACTTTCTTGGGTCTTCGTTTTCATTATCGTTTAGTGGTGTTTTATTTGATGATCACACTTTGATCGTACTTGCTTGATCCTTCGATAAAGAAAGACAGTTTTCTTATGATATTTGTCCAACGATGAGAGTAATAACGAAATAATTATTTTTCAACTCAATGGATACCAAAATGACTTGTTTTTATCCCGCCGCGGCCACCAGTATTGTCAACTGCCAATTTAGTGCACTTTTACATTAACTTTGTAATTTAGTATGTGGCTCCTAGGAGCACGATCAATATAACTTTTAATTTGATCTTCCCAACCTTAGTTAGTAAAAGACTTAAAACTTCAAGATCAACAGTTTATTTATTAAATCGATTGTACAGGCAGACAATCGATTTAGGTCGATCTTTATGCAACTTTTCAATTAAGCAATTTTTTCGTTGCACTTGCCAAACACACACTACAAGAATTTTTTCACGCGGGGAAGAAAACTGAAATAAAGGAAAACTGCTTCCAAGCAAGCTTGGCGATAGTCCGATAACCTCTTCCGTAAAAGCTTTCTGAAGCGCTCATCGCGGACCCATCAACAAGCCTCGGAACCAATGCTGTCGTTTTATTGCGATTGCAATATTTCTGTTGTAATCTGATGCGATTTATTGCAACTATAGTGTCGGGAAATGATACACTATCAATTGGTTACATGAATATTTATTTACCTAGTTAACATATACTAATTATACTGAAGGCTCGTGCGTACGCGTGTCGACTCTTGGGAGGATCGTGCTTGAATGCATAAACGTGCCATATGTATATGTATGTATAGTTCGTCTTTTGAACGCTAGGCTGTATCCTGGCGCATGAGTCAGCACGCGGGCGCCACAGTACACCCCTCTAAGTAACGTCATGACAACAATGAAATAAAAAAAATGTGTCAAAATAATATTTTAGCTGTCGTGAAATGTTACGCGTTTAGCTTTCGGTCCAGCGTAAGTTCTTAATGTACCGGTTTACACCAGTCGGACCAAAAGTGACCTGACCTAAAGCGCGGACTAAATTAACTTAGTCCTCAGGTGTTTACAACGAACCCGACCTAAAATTTGCTTAGGTGGAATTTAGTCCTCGTCCGTATATGACAGCTGTCATTTAGTTTAATTTTCCTTCATGCACTGTATTTATCGTTTCATTTGTCTCTCAAACATGTTTATTTCAATGATTTTGTGTCAAAGGGGAATGTTATGAGCTTATATTCAACATACATACATTATTAATAGTCGCACAAAAATCAATGTTTAGGTCGCGTGTGTTTACAACGATTATAGTCCACGACCTATATTTAGGTCAGGTCGCTTGAAATCGTGGACCGACCTAAATTTAGGTCGGTCCACGAGTGTCTACAGCACGTGGACTAAAAAATTTAGGTGGAATTTGGTGTTTAGTCCGCGGACTAAACGTCCGCTGTAGACGATACTAATGTAGCTGGTAATTCATACGCGTGTTAGCTCTTGTGGTGGAAGGTTGTAGCCGGAAATTTGCTGAAAAATTTTTGTTTTTTTCCGAAGGACAATTTTTCTCTGGAATTGATAATACGTTTATCAACGTGTCTTAAACTGCGGTTTCGTGTTCGTTGCGTTGTTTTGAGTCACTTATGTGTTTGTGTTGTCTAGAGTAAAAATTTGAGGTCAAACCCACCATAAACGGGTGTTATCGTAAACCGATGGCTGATACGAATCGTCATAAGCCAACATAATCCTTGTCAAAAGGGATCTAGTATTAAAAAAAAAAGCTGGTAATTCCACATGAAGTCCAAAATCTTGCTGATTATTGGCTGCTGTGGATGTTGTCGATTCGCTTTCTGGATCCAGGACGACTGCAAAAGCTGACTTCAGCCTTTCGGTGGACACGGTCGTGTCATTATCTGCGACTCGTATTTTGTAAACTCTATCGCTGATTCTGTCGATGATTTTGTGTGGTCCAGAGTATGGTGATCGTAATGCTTTTTTCATTCCCTCTTGTCGCAGGAATACGTGGGAACAATTTTCGAGGTTCTTGTGTACGAATATGCCACCAGCCTTGTGACGGCTTGCTGGTGTAGCTCGCAGTTGCTGCATGTCGTGACGCAGATGATCAACGAAGACGTGTGGTTCCACGTGTGTATCGCCATCAACAAATAGTTCGCCGGGAAGTCGAAGCATCGTACCGTAGACTAGCTCTGCAGGTGAACATTTCAGGTCAACCTTGAATGCTGTGCGCCAGTAATACGGTGGGAAGTAGCTCCATCCACCGTTCCGATTCGTGACACATGATGGCTGCTTTGAGCGATCTGTGCCATCGCTCCATCATACCGTTCGCAGAAGGGTAAGGCGTTGTCCGCACTCTTTTTGTGCCAGTAAACTGCATAAGCGTTCGAAAAAGTGCGGATTCAAACTTTGTTCCCTGGTCCGTCGTGATAGTGCGCGGGGATCCGAATCGCGCAATCCAATTCGTGTAAAAAGCGCTCGCAACTTTTTCAGCTGTGATGTCGGCGATTGGAACTGCTTCTGGTGAATCGATCTATTATGGTCAGAATATATCTTTGACCATTCGATAGTGGCAATGGTCCCACGATGTCCAGATGGATATCCTCAAAACGACGACTGGGTAAATCGAAATGTTGCGACTCATTTCGTGTATGTTTTGTTACTTTCGATCGCTGGCACTGCAAACAGTTTTTCGCCCAATCCGTAATATGTTTGTCCATTTCAGGCCAAACGTATTTTTTCCGGATCTGCCTGCTGGTAGACTTTCCTCCTGGATGCGATGATCGGTGGAAGATGTTGAAAATGTTCTGTCGAAGAGATGCAGGCACGTATGGACGCAAATTGTTGCCGCAAATTTCACAGTAAACTACTTCTTCGTTGTTGCCGAGGGAAATCTTTTTTAATTCGAGTGCCATGTTCCCTTCTGGAATTGTTCGAGAACTGTTTCTGATGCATCTGTATATATCGCAAGTGGTTAATTTGTTGCTGGATACGCAAGCATCGTGGCGTTAGCAATGAGTCTTTATGCAGGAATCGTCGATAGAAATTTATTATGCCGAAGTAACGACGAAGTTCACATATTGTCTTGGGCTTTTCGAAATCAATTATTGTTTTCACTTTAGCCGGAAGTGGTTCAATTCCTCGTCCTGAGATTTGATGACCAAGATTTTCGATTTTCTCGGCGGCAAAAATGCACTTGGCAACGTTGATTCGCAAGCCATATCGATTTAGTCGTTTGAATACAGTTTTTTAATGTTGCTCGTGTTGCTCTACGGACGATGATGCGATTAATATATCATCAAGATATGCAAATGTAAAATCGACCCCTCGTAATGCAGAATCCACCAACCGCTGAAACGTTTGTGCGGCGTTTCTTAGGCCAAACATCATAGCCGTCACACCGGGGCTCGATTGGTAATTTACTCTGCCATTTCCGATGGCAACGACTGTCAAATTTATGGTATGCAATCTGTGCGTGGGCAATTACATGGCATGCAATATCATTTCGAAAATGCCTCTGAGCGAGAAGGACGTGCACTGTATCTGAGCGTCAAATGCTCTTAAGGAGTTATTTGAAGTGCAGAGCGAAGAAATTCCCCAATTTCCCAGCAATTCATACTCTGTGGACTATTTTCATTGCTCAACGAAATCTAAAAATCCCTTTTCAGAATCCCTACATTTTCTTATAAGAAATAAACCAGGCCAACGGTTCATGCGCCATTTTGAAATCAAGAACTGTCAAAATATTGCCAGGCAGATGGCCGAGCAAATTGCATACCATATTGCCTACCATTTATGGCAGACCATAAAATATTGCATACCATAGGCTGCCTCCACTGTCAATTTTAAATGTTATGTCATGGGAAATTGCTAGTGGAGGCAGCCTGTGAATTCATATCCCGAACGAAGTCACAACAGCGGCTTTCGGAATATCCTCTTCTGCTATGTCACTTGGTGATATGCTCTAGCTAGATTGAGCATCGAGAACACCGAAGTGCCATGAAGGTGCTGTGTGATGTCGTGGATTTGCGGAATAGGGTAGCGATCACCAATTGTCACTGCATTGAGACGACGATAATCTCCCCATGGTTGCCATCCTCCGGTCTTTTTCCGCATGAGCAAAGGGCTAGCCCATGGGCTGCTTGACGGTCTGCAGATCCCTTGCTCGAGCATGAATTCGAATTCTGCCTTCGCTGCCATATACTTTTCAGATGGCAATCTTCTCGGTCGTTCGGCCACGGGAGGACCATGCGTTAAGATGTAGTACTTTATATCATGTTTTGCGTGTTTTTGGCAAAGCGATGTCGATGTTAGCTCTGGAAATGCAACTAGCAACTGATGGAATTTGTTTCGATTTGCACTCAATTTTGTGGTGGTGTCGATAAGCCTTTTGTTGTGCACGTCAACGATGAGGCCGTAGTACTTTAAAAAGTCTGCACCGAGGATTGCTCTTTTGACTTTTGCAACTCGAAATACCCATTTAATGTTCCTTCGTAACCTGAAATCCAATACCAGCAGTTTTTCTCCATATGTGCTGATTCGCGATCCGTTTGCAGCATATAAATGCACTTCGCTTTGTTCTTCAGTGGTTTTAAGTCGGTCGGCTGGAAATACTGATACATCAGCACTAGTATCGACTAAAAAAGCAAGCCTTTAGCTCGATCTTGTATTTGGAATCGATTGTTAAAGCCCTCGCCACCGCCAATCGACTGTAACGACGACGAGGGAACTATTTTTTTGTCGGCCTTACGAAATTGCAAGGTTGGCGACAATTTCTTTCTTTTTTTCCGAACCTGTGGTGATAGAAGCACAGTCCTTCTTGTCGTGCCGGTTGTCTGGATGAACTTCTTGAGCGGGATATGTATTGCTGTCTTCTGAAGCTATCTCGTGGTGCATTCATTTCAACCCGTCCCATTCGGCGTGAGAGATCTGAAATCATGTTCAGAATCTCATTTGAGTTGCTGTGGCGAGGTGTAGTACGATTGATGGCGTCAACACTGTGGTAGCTAGTGCGTTGTTTGTGTATCCGATCCGCCATTTCTGCTATTGCGTCTAAATTTTCGCGAACGGCAATTAATAATACTTCCTGAATACGCATTGGAAGCTTTTTTAGCCAGAATGCTTTGAGCGATTCAACTGGCAATTGTTCTTCTACCATCGATCGCATTTTATTTAATAGCTGATATGGACGCAAATCACCAAGCTCTAAATCTGACAATGCTTTATTGAGCGCATCTTCAGGCGAATCAGCATAACGACGCGTTAACGCACGCTTCAGCGTGATGTATTTGTCTGTTGCTGGCGGATTCGTCACGATACTTTCCACCTCTTCCAGCTCGGCTAGGCTTATGGTAGTGCTGTTACTGTTGCATGGAATTTCGCTGCATACGTAAGCACTTGGCTTGAGAAAAACGACGATTCTACGTAAACCATAGTTTCGGCCGTTGTCTCCAAAATGCTGGTAGTTTGGCACTTTGCACTGCGTCGACATATCCCGGCGGAAAGTATGAAGCCAGTTCGCGCTTCGGCAAACTTGTCCGTCGTGTATCTATCGGAGTTTCATCTCCTCGCGTTGGCGTCGCCATTGCTGCGGCTCCGGCGTTACTTGGTTCCGCCATTTTCACTGGTGTCAGTATTCACTTTTCATTCACAAACAGTCACTTTTCACTTTCACAGTTTGTTCGCGGGTTTCTAACAGTTCGGGGTCACCACTTATAGTGTCGGGAAATGATACACTATCAATTGGTCGTATGAATATTTATTTACCTAGTTAACATATACTAATTACACTGAGGGCTCGTGCGTACGCGTGTCAACTCTTGCGAGGATCGTGCTTGAATGCATAAACGTGCCAGATGTATACGTATGTCTAGTTCGTCTTTTGAATGCTAGGCTGTATCCTGGCGCATGAGTCAGCACGCGGGAGCTACACAACGGTGTAAATTAGTGCCATTTATTGCATTTTTGCGAATTTGCTGCTCGTTTAATCTAGCCAGCACATCTAGTAAGTTAGTTCCATCTTTAGTTTTATATGCGATTGCTAGCCGTTTTGCTGCAATGAATGTGTAGAATTAAATGTATCATTTTTGTAGTCTGGCGGCTATCAACGAAGATATATCGAATACCTTTGCGAAATAATTCCCCTCACTCCTGTGTGTTCTTTAATCAACTTTTTTTGGTCTTAGTACTTTATCCAAAACTTTTACTCTCTTCTATTTAGAAATCCGCTGATATTCTTCCCATTATTGAAGTCTTGCATTTTCAGATATTGGTCATACACGATCTTCCTTCTCTCTTCAGTTCCCCCTATCTTTTGCACGCCCACCACCTGAAAATATTTAGACTGATCAGCTCAGCGGATGACTGCTCTCAGCTGCATTGAGCAACTCGTTCTCTGAATTATATTCCTTTAAATGCTGCCGAACGATTCCAAAGCTCTTACATATTTTCCTTTTCTATCCTTTGCTCATTGCTCAGCCCTGCTGGTAATTTGAGGGACTTATAATGTTAATTTAGTATATTTAGTAGTACATATTTGATTCAAAACTTAAATTTGATCTGAAATCCTCACTTTGAGTATAGTATGCGTTGCTCTATCCAAAAATTCCCCTCCCTAAAGCCACAAAGAGTGTTATTTTTGACAAATTTTGGCTTTTTATAATGCATAACAGCTCCATCCCTAGTATTTAGTTTCCGTTCGTGATTTGGAACTTCATTAAACTTTAGAATACAGTTTGCACGCACTGTTACTTATTTTCATTCACCTTTTTAGGGCTGCAAAGGCAGCATAGTAGTCTTAATATCCTTCCATCTTTATTGGATCTTTTTGTAAAAACATTCAAAAGAGATTGTTTTGTCATAAAAGGTGAATAACGAATTACTTCCTTACATTTGTCAAATTTCGTCTTAGAATCAACTTTCTTTTTATTATACTACTTAATTATTTGAATTTACAGCTTTTATTTTGTATTTTCAATATATTTTTATTTATGAACATTGAATTTATTTCTTGTTCTATCTTCAATCGGAAGTCAACTTGCTGAGGAAGTAAACAAATAACGCGTCAATTTAGACAAATTAGCGATAAAGAGCAAAATGGACATTAGTCTATATAAATTAACATAATATAACACTTTCTCACTACAATACTACTTTCATTACGAAGAAGTGGGCGTGAACACATTAAAATCAGTCCATCGCAATGTCAAGCAATCTATTGCAATTTCAAAATTCGATTTATTGCACAGAGAAAAACTAAAAAGACAGCACTGCTCGGAAGCATATTCATACCATAACGACGACCACGCAAACGAAAACGGCTAAACGATTCGAGAATTTTCTCATGGAATGTTGAATAACTCTACAGAGCTCGGGCTGCTCAGCAACCAGTCGATGCCTTGTCTATAAATAAGGCTGATATAATGGCAATACGAGAGATCAGATTGACAAGGAATAGTCTTTTACAAAAGAAAAAATATGACATATAATAGAACTGTCATCCAAAAAACCACCATGTATTCAGGGCAGGCTTCCTCGTCACCCAAAAAATATAGATTACATAAGGTGGGATAGGACGAGACATCGATAAAATTGAAATTGCATAGATGGGAAGGGATGCGCAATCCACTCCAAGCCAATTTTCAAATGTAGCCTCCTCAGGCTTTGATATTAGCTCATTAGTAATATTTTACTATTTTATTATATTTAATTTTTATATTAATAGTCTAATATATTAACGCAATTAAACATTTCGCTTAATAAAGAGGGGAATTTACTTAACAACAATTATTGTAACTAGTGGTAATTTAAAAAACACATAATTTCGCAGGCTACTTATCATAATTCTCATCAGCTTGCTTAAGCGATTACTACTAGAATTAGTACCCAGAATGGACGAATGTCTACTTGTATGTTTACAACTCGCGTAGATATTCAATTACATTAGCATTAAGATATGTTGAGATGTTTGCATAATCTTATGGTGGATGATGTGAACTGGTATACTTAAATCAACTGAAAATTAGAATAAATTCATTTAAAATACATTTTAATTTTACTCGTGAATGACCTTTGAAATTGGGATTATTAAATGAGCGCTAAGGATGGCCTGCGTAAAAAGATTGTAAGAGCAATCTTCGATGAGACAAGTAATTATTTAAAATCGATACTGTTTTTGCTGTGATAAGTATTTCTTCACTTCTTTGTTTCATTGTTGTTTTGATACTTCGAGCACATTGAAAACTAGTCTAGCTGTTCTAAACCCCAAAAATGTCAAAGCATACACAAAGTTGAAAGAAGGGCAATACAACAGAATTTTTTTCTATAAAACTGAAAAGGAAGATATTGCGTCTCATACACTATGCAGTACACTGAAAGAAAAAGTCGTGGTTGATTTAACTATTATTGATAGTAATGCAACAATTCATTTAAAATTGTCGAATGAACTACGGAAAATGATTCTTTCTACTATGCAAAAATAGTTCATTTGACCATGCAAAAGTAGCTGACTTTGCTGGTACAAAAATATCGAAACCTTCGAGGATTCAACTGTGTTAATTGGTTCATAAGTACGATAAATAGTTGATCTATAGAAAAATGAGCATCAATTCATTTAACACTACAAAATATTGAATTATCAACAATTTTCACAGTAAGCGAACCACTGTACAATTGTTAAATTCAACAAACATAATTCCACACTACAGACTATACTCATTTACTATTTCGTACTATGTAAATTTTTGGAATACCATAGTTTGTGGTTGATTAGTTTTTTTGCACCACGGACGTTGAATATCAACCACGCGTCATGGTACATAAATGTAATCAACAATTATCTTATGGTTGTTTTAACTAAAACCCGTAGTTGACGCAAAACCAACTACGGAAAATTGTTGATTTTACCAAGATTTTTCTCCCAGTGTAGAATAACCATGATACATTTTTTCATTTTAGAAATTTAGTTTGATTTGGATTTCAATGAATGGATTTCAAATTTAGGGCATATACCTTTTTTGTTAACTATTATATGTAATTGTGTTTAATACAAAACTATTAATTGATTAAGAAGTAATCTATGCCAGCAAAGATTCCAAGTTTAGTTCAAAACAAAGTCATCCTTAGACCTCGTGGTAAGCGCGAAGCAAACCTGATGAGCCTTCGTTGTGGTGTTGAAAGCTTTTTGGTCGTTTTAAGAATGTATTGTGTGAACAAAGCCGATTTATTGTGTCTGGATGTGATCTACTTTGGAACAGCAACTGCAATGCAAAACGCTCTTAAGCTGCAATGACATTATTTATAAACCTGCTTATTCTCTTGCCTGCATTGCCACAAAACCAAAATTCAGTGCCTTCAATTGTAATTTTCAAAAATAATTTACTCAAAATAGCAGATACCCTTCAGCCATTCAGACTTGCCACACTCGCACAAACCATGGCCATGAATTAACTGGATTCGTTTCGTTGATTCCATTATTCGACACGCGAATTTCATATCTTTTATCCTTCAGATCATACAAAACTAGCTTACGGATTGCCTGTACCAACGCGCTGTGTGCATCAATGCTCGCGACCTTGCCAGCATTTCAATGCATCATAATCAAAACTAATATGCCAGTGCGGCAAAGTTGCACTTGCAAACAAAAGGCTTTGCACGTTCTACCACAATCTTTAGAGAAACATGCATGAAAAACGTGGTCCAGGTCCCGCGACCACCAAATGTCTCCCAAGCAACAAGGCCTCACACGGCTCGGTGAAGAGCAGGAGCCTCAAACAATGTTATTCTAAAAATACTATTATCCTTCACATCGTCCTGCTAGTTCTAATAAGCTCACGTCATATCTGATATGTTAGCATTTAGCCGTAGTTGCTAGTCGAATGAAGGCAGGCGGAGTACGAGCTTTACATGCTTCTTCTTCCTTCTTTGTCCTGGCTCCTACCATAATATTGTTGTCCTTTCTCACCCATATCGTTCAGCCGCACATAGTACAATACAATCTAATGCAGTGCAGTGCTCACTTGCAGAAGGTATCGTAGCAGCTTTGTGATGATGGTGATGAGGATGATGATGACGGCAATGATGATGATGATGACATTGTGCACGCTGTATCGTCACCTTGCCCTAACAATGCAAAAAGACAATGAATGGGCCCATGTTTTAGTAACCCAATTTTCCAAGCGGGAAGCCGCAACAAAGCCAGACAATACAAAAATCAGAAGATACAACTGGATAGAGTTATTTGGGGCGCATGAATAGGTTCGGAGTGTCAGCTGTTGAAGTTTAAAGGATTTCACTGTTTGTTTCTCATGAGATGACCTGCTTTTCGAAATTGACGAGATTGGCAGCAATTTCGGCTTATAGATATTTGCTTGTTGTGATTTTACATATAAAATGCGTATGCACTGATATTAGGCGTGTTTTTTTTGCTCCTCTATCCAGTAGAGAATAGAGTATACGCATTCGAAACAACAACACTCCTGTACCAGTGAATTCACTAGTACAGAAATTCTACTCCTCATTTGTGGTTCACGTGCTGAACTATAGAATGTGCTGATAGAAAAAAGAAAAGCTCATACGAAGTTGTCTTTTTTCTGTGAGATGGCTTTGGTTTTTTGAAGGTTAAGTTGAATGTTTTGGTAGTTAGTAAATTAAAAAAAGGTCGCATAATGTGTAGAAAGTTAAAAGAGATAATTTTCTGTTAGCCCTTTTGCTATTTTCTATCGATTGTCGTTGTGTATATTCGTTATTTTCTCCCTTTATTTTGAGCTGTTGAGTGGTACCACAGCAAATACAGCAACCTATGTCAGTTTTAGCGAAAGCATCAGCTGTTTTGTGATGGATCGTTTTTTTTGCGTCATTGTTCTATTCTGTTCTGTATCGGAGCAAAAAAACACGCCTATTATAAGCTAAAGCACATCTAATGCGAAATTTCACTTTGGGCGGCAAAATTGTCTGTCGGAAAACTCCGATGCACTGGTCTGTATGCCGGCCCACATTGCCGACGAACGAGATTCGCGCAAATATATCGCCAGCATTGTGCGCATACCATTCAGACCGGTGTATAGCTCAAACTTGCGTCGAATAGATTGAAGGCAGCAAGTGCGGCCAGAAAATTCGAATAATAAAGGCGAATAATAAAATGAAGCATATTGAATGAGAAACTTCGTATGGGGTGGCGAAATTCAATGCAGAATTTCGCTTTCGAATATGGTGAACCACGTTGGTAGCGAAAATTTCGCTGTCGATGCACGACGAATGACAGTTAAGGTAGAAACACACTGCTGTCACGTCACGTGAGCTCACGCCTTGTTCCGTCATGCGTGTGGTGGCATGTGCTCACGCTTGGAAACACACTTGTATCATAATAGCAACTCACGTGAGTTGCAGTTAATTTAAGTTGCTCGACTAAAACTTGCTAAAACTACGATTACAATAAGAAAATACATATACAAACACATATTTGCTTCACTCAATGTGCATGTAGGCACTTATAATGCATATTTTGATTAATCAGTACTTATTCCGCCATATACGACATTCAAAAATATACGTTACGTGCTGTCACGTGAGCTCAAAAATCTGAATTTGCAGATTATCGGGAACGTAAGCTCACGTGCCAGCACATGAGTCCGGGTGACGTGACGTGACATGCCAACGGTGTGCTTCTAAGCACACAAAATGGTACTCCAGATCCATGATACAATTAGAACAACGTAATTCATTGCGCATGTCTATCACTATCCCATTCTCGCGCTGGTCACAACTGTGAGTGATTTGGCTTTAAGCCAATGTAAAATTGGGCAACTTCAAGGAGGGCGTTTGGGGTGTTAATGGAAAGATATTTTGATTTTGATGATTGGGTTTGAATGATTAGTCTGTGCTTTTAAATGTCCTAGAAAATCTCAAGGAAAAAGCTATTGTACAAAGCACAATAATGAAAAACTCAACAGCTTATTTTACCCAAGAAAATGTTGAATGCACTCACTTCAACGAATCATTTAGAGTGTTTTTATGGGTACAATGCTATTTGTATGTACGTGCGATGTTGGGTTGCAGATTAATGCAGCTCAATAGGGTAATAGATGCAAATGTGCATTGGAAAATTATGATGTGATTGATAGATAATAATTTTGTTAATTGCGGTTGTTGGTAAGCTGCGTTTTGAGATATATAATGTATGTGCGTACGCATATAAGACAACGCCAATGAGCTAATTGAGGATATAAGGTTGTTCAATTATGCGTAAAGTGCATACATATGATTTCATTGATGTATAACAATTATGTTGAATCAGTTTCTTTGCCAGGTGCATTTTCAAGATATCGGTACAGTTTGAAAATAGATTTGTATTGTGTTATTAACACCGCACAGCATTGAAATGCTTTATTAACATAGAAATAAGCATTTTAATGGCCACCGAAAGGGAATTGATAATGAGGGCACAAATTAATAAAGTTGATGTTAATATGGGGATTCTTCCACCCCAGTAGGGTAATACATGTAAATATGGATTGAAAAATTATGCTTGAGATGTATATGTATGTGTGTATGCATATAACACCTATATAACACCGCACAGCATTGAAATGCTTTATTAACATAGAAATAAGCATTTTAATGGCCACCGAAAGGGAATTGATAATGAGGGCACAAATTAATAAAGTTGATGTTAATATGGGGATTCTTCCACCCCAGTAGGGTAATACATGTAAATATGGATTGAAAAATTATGCTTGAGATGTATATGTATGTGTGTATGCATATAAGACAATGCGAATGAGCTAATTAAGGATTTAAGGTTGTTGAATTATGCGCAAAGTGCATACATATGATTTAATTTTTGTATAGTAATTCTGTTGATTGATGTTTTTTGTGAGGTGAATTTTGAAGATATCGGTACAGTTCAAAAATAGATTTGTATTATGCTTGAGTTACAATCAATGCAACCAACATTTGCTGCCAAGTTTTGTTGGTGGAACGAGTTACAATCAATGCAACACAACATTTACTGTCATCTGTCACTGGCTATATTAAAGAAGTTGCTGTTCGATAATTTGGATCCTTTAAAGCCTCGGAAAGATATATCAGTGAATATTTTATCCTCTAAAAGCTGCGGAGTATAATGCAAAGCAAAAATGAGACAAAAAAATACAATTTCTGATTGTCATTTACATATGACAGTTCCGATTTCCCGGACTCTCATAGGAACAGGTGGAATTGGATATTTTCAAAAATGTTGTTGCCATGCCAAGTTTGAGATATGAGCAAACTCTGCTGCCAAGCAAAGTTGTGTTGCATCATTGTAACTGCTCTCATACGTTCTCATGTGTTCAAACTCATTTTGAAGTGCAACAAATGTTGGTTGCATTGATTGTAACTCTAGCTTTATGCTATTAACACCACACAGTATGGAAATGCTTTGTTGACATAGAAATAAGCATTTGAATGCCCACCGGAGCGAAATGGATCATGGGCGCAGAAATTAATATTGTCAATTATATAGATTTACAACATTTGATTTTTTTGGCTGCACTCAGAGGAATATATGTCCGCGAATGCAACAAAGTATTTACTCGTTCAGTTGTGAATGCGAGCAACAATTTACTTGTTTACTTGTCAATGGAAGAATTTTTTTGTTTCTTTAAAATTATATAGATCTGTCCTCATTATAAAACTGTCTAGCAAACAAAGACAAGTTTTATGTTGGAATCGACAACATAATCATGTCTTGTATGTGTAACACATGTTCAATATTGACATGGTTTTTTCGTACGCCATTATTGTTTTCTAACAGCAAAATATGTTTTGACCACGTTTTGAATCATATATTTGCCGCGTTCCATTTTTACTAATTAGTACTTGCAAGTACTTGCGAGTAGAGCACAAAAGGAACGCCATCTTCGTTCATACGAGTAGATTCTAACCTTTTCAAGATATCGGTACAGTTTGAAAATAGATTTGTATTGTGTTATTAACACCGCACAGCATTGAAATGCTTTATTAACATAGAAATAAGCATTTTAATGGCCACCGAAAGGGAATTGATAATGAGGGCACAAATTAATAAAGTTGATGTTAATATGGGGATTCTTCCACCCCAGTAGGGTAATACATGTAAATATGGATTGAAAAATTATGCTTGAGATGTATATGTATGTGTGTATGCATATAACACCTATATAACACCGCACAGCATTGAAATGCTTTATTAACATAGAAATAAGCATTTTAATGGCCACCGAAAGGGAATTGATAATGAGGGCACAAATTAATAAAGTTGATGTTAATATGGGGATTCTTCCACCCCAGTAGGGTAATACATGTAAATATGGATTGAAAAATTATGCTTGAGATGTATATGTATGTGTGTATGCATATAAGACAATGCGAATGAGCTAATTAAGGATTTAAGGTTGTTGAATTATGCGCAAAGTGCATACATATGATTTAATTTTTGTATAGTAATTCTGTTGATTGATGTTTTTTGTGAGGTGAATTTTGAAGATATCGGTACAGTTCAAAAATAGATTTGTATTATGCTTGAGTTACAATCAATGCAACCAACATTTGCTGCCAAGTTTTGTTGGTGGAACGAGTTACAATCAATGCAACACAACATTTACTGTCATCTGTCACTGGCTATATTAAAGAAGTTGCTGTTCGATAATTTGGATCCTTTAAAGCCTCGGAAAGATATATCAGTGAATATTTTATCCTCTAAAAGCTGCGGAGTATAATGCAAAGCAAAAATGAGACAAAAAAATACAATTTCTGATTGTCATTTACATATGACAGTTCCGATTTCCCGGACTCTCATAGGAACAGGTGGAATTGGATATTTTCAAAAATGTTGTTGCCATGCCAAGTTTGAGATATGAGCAAACTCTGCTGCCAAGCAAAGTTGTGTTGCATCATTGTAACTGCTCTCATACGTTCTCATGTGTTCAAACTCATTTTGAAGTGCAACAAATGTTGGTTGCATTGATTGTAACTCTAGCTTTATGCTATTAACACCACACAGTATGGAAATGCTTTGTTGACATAGAAATAAGCATTTGAATGCCCACCGGAGCGAAATGGATCATGGGCGCAGAAATTAATATTGTCAATTATATAGATTTACAACATTTGATTTTTTTGGCTGCACTCAGAGGAATATATGTCCGCGAATGCAACAAAGTATTTACTCGTTCAGTTGTGAATGCGAGCAACAATTTACTTGTTTACTTGTCAATGGAAGAATTTTTTTGTTTCTTTAAAATTATATAGATCTGTCCTCATTATAAAACTGTCTAGCAAACAAAGACAAGTTTTATGTTGGAATCGACAACATAATCATGTCTTGTATGTTTAACACATGTTCAATATTGACATGGTTTTTTCGTACGCCATTATTGTTTTCTAACAGCAAAATATGTTTTGACCACGTTTTGAATCATATATTTGCCGCGTTCCATTTTTACTAATTAGTACTTGCAAGTACTTGCGAGTAGAGCACAAAAGGAACGCCATCTTCGTTCATACGAGTAGATTCTAACCTGTCAAATTATATGCAGTTTTCAAATGTAAAACAGTTGAAAATAAAGGGAGAAAATAACAATTATAAACTACCACAATCGATAAAGAATATAAAAACAACTAGCAGAAAATTAACTCTTTTATCTTTCTACACATTATGAGGGCTATTTCTAATTTCTTAACTACCAAAACACTCAGCAATAACCTTGAAAAAACCAAAACTACCTATTGACAACTAAATAGCCATCTCACGGCAAAAAAAGGCGCAACTACTCATGAACTACTCGGGAACGAGAGCGCGAGTAGTTGGAAGTTGACAGAAGTACTTGCGAGTACTAAATAGTAATAATGGAACACGGGCATTGTATTTTGTTGCAATAAACATATACAAAATAGAAGTCGAAGATAAATTGATTTATTTTGAATAGGTTCATATTTCCTTTTAACCCAAAACATGACAACGCCAAGTGGAAAACGCATTTCTCTGTGTGAAAAATAATTTTACCAAATGATTTGATCTGATAGGATTCCGCACATTTGCAGACATCAATTAACACGTTGAGGTGACAAAAGAATAAACTTTTGATATTTATACAATGATAATCGTTGCATTTTCTGTAATTAAAATAATATGTACTTTAATAATTTCAATCGATTTTATATAAATCGAGCAAATTTTTTTTTGGAGTCACACCATATTGCTTTAGTAAATGCAACACATGTGATTGATTGAAAAGAAATTCTTAACAAAAATACGGAATGTTTTTTAATTTTCTCGAAATAAATTACATTTTACTATTATTAAGTTTAACATTTATTTGAGGTCCGAGCATATTGCTGTAATACATGTAAGATATTGGCTTGTTTCAAAGAAAAATATCTTTGAACAAAATAATATTGCACGTTATATAATATCAGTGACTTTAAATTAAAAAATTACATTGTTTCCAATGAGAAAAAATTTATTTGTCACCAGGTTATAAATTTTATTTGGTAATATGTTGATTTTTCTTCCAAAACTCCAATATTTATCGGAGTGTATGCGCTCAATATGTAAATAAGTTAAAAACTTTTGAAAATTATTAACAACGTTATAGGGCCCATACACGACGCATGCATGCATGCACAATCGCGTGACTGCACATGCGGATTGAACGTGTATGGCAATGATTGACTGAATGCACATGCTGACTGTATGATTACAAAACATTTTGATATTTTCTCGACTGCACATGCTTGCATGAGAGGTGTATGTTAAATATTGTGCATTCAAGCTCAAATTTGAGAAGTTTTTGTCCAGTGTACATTTTACCCACTTCAAGTTCTTTTAAAACTGCACAGTTTTGCATGAATCGTGTAGGGCAGGCGCAATACTGCACAGTCAATGTACTGTGCATACATGCATGCGTCGTGTATGGGCCCTATTAGCCTATAAAAAAGAATGTTTTGGGGTGAATTGTTAGATTTACATCACAGATATTTGAAGCTCCATCCATATGAACATGATTTTAGGGCAAGTTTAGGTAAAATTAAATAATATTATAATAATATTTGATGCCGGGGGATATATAACTGGAGATTCCAATGTATGGTGCAAAGGGATTTTTTTTTTAATTTTAATAAAGTACTTCCATATTGTGCGGTGTTAATAACACAATGCAAATATATTTTTAAACTGTACCGATATCTTCAAAATGCACCTCACCAAGAACCTGAATCAACATAATTATTATACATCAATTAAATCATATGCATACACTTTGCGCATACTTCAAAAAATTTAAATTTTCAATCAGCTCATCGGCATTGTCTTGTATGTATATCGGCATTGTCTATCACGCACATACACATATATCTCACTGCAGCATAGTTTATAAATGCATATTAACATCTATGACACTCTCCGGTTACATAAATCCCCTTGCCAAAATCAAATTTATGATTTTTTTCGCTCACTATCAACTCCCTTTCGGTGGCCATTCAAATGCTTATTTCTATGTCAACAAAGCATTTCCATACTGTGCGGTGTTAATAGCACAATACAAATCTATTTTCGAACTGTGCTGATATCTTCAAAATTCACCTCACAAAAACAGAATTACTATACAAAAATCAACAGAATTACTATACAAAAATTAAATCATATGTATGCACTTTGCGCATAATTCAACAACCTTAAATCCTCAATTAGCTCATTCGCATTGTCTTATATGCACACGCACATACATATACATCTCAAGCATAATTTTTCAATCCATATTTACATGCATTATCCTACCGGGGTGGAAGAATCTCCATATTAACATCAACTTTATTAATTTGTGCCCTCACTATCAATTCCCTTTCGGTGGCCATTAAAATGCTGATTTCTATGTTAATAAAGCATTTCAATGCTGTGCGGTGTTAATAACACAATACAAATCTATTTTCAAACTGTACCGATATCTTGCAAATGCACTGAAACTGCAAAGAAACTGAATCAACATAATTGTTATACATCAATGAAATCATATGTATGCATTTTGCGCATAATTGAACAACCTTATATCCTCAATTAGCTCATTGGCGTTGTCTTATATGCGTACGCACATACGTTATATATCTCAATGAAGCATTATTTCTCAATCCATATTTACATCTATTACCATACCGGGCACACAACAATCCCCATCTTAATATCAACTTTTTTAATTTATTCAATAACGCATTTTCCAAATGTGCAATGCTAATAACAAAATAACAACATTGTTTCAAACTGTTCCGATATTTTCAAAACGCAGCTTACCAACAACCGCAATTAACAAAATTATTATCTATCAATCACATCATAATTTTCCAATGCACATTTGCATCTATTACCCTATTGAGCTGCATTAATCTGCAACCTAACATCCCACGTACACACAACTAGCATTGTACCCATAAAAACACTCTAAATGATTCGTTGAAGTGCGTGCATTCAACATTTTCTTGGGTAAAATAAGCTGTCGAGTTTTTCATTATTGTGCTTTCTACAATAGCTTTTTCCTTGAAATTTTCTAGGACATTTAAAAACACAGACTAACCATTCAAACCCAATCATCAAAACCAAAATATCGCTCCACTAACACCCCAAACGCCCTCCTTGAAGTTGCCCAATTTTACATTGGCTTAAAGGCAAATCACTCACAGTTGTCACCAGCGCAGAACGAACGCATTTTGGTACTCGGAATAACAACAACCTAATTTAACCTAGCAGTGATACCAACTTGTAAATTTAAATTTACAAATTTAAAATTTCAACTAGCAAATTTGCATCATCGCTAACGAAACGAAAAAAATTTTAAATTGGCAAATCCTGACGCTGCGAAATATTGGCCCGAATTTCGGCGGCCGGCAATGTGGCCATTACCATACAAAACACTAGATTCCAATTTTTCGACAGCGAATTTCTCCGCCATGTGCAACATTTCGCCGTGAATGTGTTCAGGTGAATGTGTTTCGGGCCCATAGGTCAGCGATATTCCCAAATTCGCTTTGAACAGCTTCTTACACATTCATCTCATCCGCATAAATGATATGCAGTACAATTTTTACTCAGAAGAAGAATTTGTTGGAGAAACTTTTCAAACTTTAGTGCAAATACAATCTGAGCTCATCCAATATTACCACCACCACGAACCACGACTAGTATTTCTCTGTCACACTGTTTTACACTCAGGAAACTGAAATGTAGATTATGGGGGCTGTGTAAACGACGTAGAAATGCGATAATGATGCAACTGAAACTAGACCTAATCCTACTCCGTAACGTTGCTGTTGGTGCCGTTTCCGATTATATTTGCTGCATGCTCATTTGCATGCAGTACCAGTTTCAGTTGCAGTTGTCATTGGGCCATGGGCATATTTAATTGATGCGAATTTCACGTATATTTTTTTGGGTGATTTTGGATACCTTTGCCCAGAAATGGTTGGGGCATGCCGAAAATGACGAGATGGAATTGGCGAAAATGACGAGAATAGAGAACCACGACTAATATATCTCTAAATACAAGAACCGAGTGTCGTTTTTGTAACTAAAATGTTCTAATCTCCGATTCACTTCTGGCGTCTCAAAAGGTTTCGTTTTTGTACAAAAATGGATGAGTTAACGACGTGGAAATATAATCAAATGCCAAAAATGGCGAGAATAGCTTTTTATCGATAATCGAGTAAAATTTTTTTTTTTCACTTTTAAATTATAAGGATCTGGGTACGCTTCGTGGTTTGCTTGTTTTTGGGGGTCGAAAACAAGCAAACCACGAAGCGTACCCAGATCCTTCGAAAATCGTAAAACTATTTCTAAATCTTTAACAAAAATGATAAAAATCATTGAATTTGTTTTATAAATTAATGAAACAACAAAATGCCAAAACCCACCGCAACACTTATATTTTGGGCATTTGTGGCGGAGCAGAAGGCGAAGAAGAATTGAAGAATGAATTGAATGGAATGAATTATAGAAATGAGAGTTAATAAAACAAAATGTCGCAAAAAACTAAAAATTAAAAATTTTTGAAGTATTGTGGAATCAATCTTTCGTCAATCTGGAATCACATGATCATATTATATGTGCATGAATATTAATTTGCTCATTTTCGAAGAAGTTTTTTGCGCTAGTGAGAAGAACACTCTCCTCTTAGATTTTCCTGCTTGTACTGAATAATCCAACCAAGTACGTGATTTTAATTTTATAGCTTTTTTATTAGAAAATTTATCGATGGAACCGGTATTGGAAGGGGAAGCGTTTTTTATTTAAATCATGTCGAATGTTTATATTCTTAGCCTGTGCAAACGACGGAAAGCCGAAAAAATCGGATTGACGAAAATGACGAGAATAGAGGAATGGAGAAAAGTCAGGCCAAACGAATTCAAGCTTTCAAGTGAAAGCTGCTCGAATTCTCTGCTGCTCGAAATTTGAGAAATATATGTACTTAATAGAACATTAAAAAGCTTCGGATACTTTCCGTAGAATTTCCGACCTAAGCAATCCCATCTCCCACCCAACCCCAGCAAAATATATAGATAAAATTGTAGTGCATGGAGTGCGACTATTTTAAGATTTCTGCAAAGTAACTGAATAACTCCGCCGATCGCAAGTCTAACTTGTGATTTGCCGGTCCCAAGCCCGGAGAAAGGAGGAGGGTTTGAGGCAACGAGGTAACTCTATCCTCAGTAAAACTTGCATAGTTGCAGCCTGATGCCTGAATTACACCTAAGCGTCTCAGGTCATTAGGGAGGATTACCCACGTTGTCAGACCTGCAACATAGTTGTGTGAACTTTGGCACGAGGTAAGTCTCCTGAAGCAACTATCACCGAGTCCCCCCATGGAAATGGTTGAGCGATGTGCCGACAACTCATCCTTGTAAAAACTTCCTCTGTCAAGAAACCTGGAACAAAAGCCTCGGATTGGACGGATCAACAACGACGACCACGCAAACGCACAACGGATTATTCTTTCGGAACCTGGAATGTACGCTCCCTGAACAAAACGGAGGCCGAAAAGGCCCTCCTTCATCAGGTCGAACAGTACAAACTGAGCATTACTGCAGTCCAGGAAACAAATTGGTTAGGCTGTGAGATCAACAACAAGAAATCGCACACAATTTTTACAAGCGCCAAACCATCGGGCCGCAATGAGTTTGGAGTAGCATTCGTAGTGAGTAAGCAGCTTAAGTTGCGCGTTACCGACTTCAAACCCGTAAACGAAAGGTTGTGTGCGATTCGCATCAAGGCGCGATTTTTCAACCTCTGGCTCATCAATGTGCACGCTCCCACCGAAGTACAAGAAGACTCTGTAAAAGACGAGTTCTATGCCTGTCTTGAAACTTTCTTCAACTCACTTCCATCAAATGATGTAAAAATGCTACTGGGAGATTTCAATGCAAAAGTCGGAAATGAAAGTTGGCATCGGGGGACCACTGGAGGACACAGTCTCCACGAAGAATGCAATGATAACGGCCATCTTCTAATTGACTTCGCTTGCAGCAGGAACCTTGTGATGGATGTTCGGTCGTACCGCGGAGCTAACTGTGACTCCGATCGTTTCCTAGTGAAAACAGCATACCGGTGCAGAATTTCCTCAGTGCACCAATCGAGATTAAGCCCTCCCAAAATCTTTGCAGTTGAGAATTTGCTGAACAATTATACGGCTCAGGCGTATACGACCGCGCTTGAAGGAAGAATCTCACCAATGCTGCGCGACTCCAGTAACGTAGGTGTCCACAAGTTCTGGGAAGAGCTCAAAAATACAATCAAGAATGTGGCAGAAAAGGTTGTGGGATACAAAACCCGACGAGCGCGAAATGAATGGTTTGACGAAGAATGCAGAAACTCACTTGACGCAAAGAACGAGGCCTATAGACAATGGGTCCAACGTGCAACCAGAGCCAAAAAGGAAAAATATGACGAGTTACGGCGAATATCCAATCGAATAATTAGGCGTAAGAAACGGAAATACTTTGACGAGCAGTTGCTGAACATTTATGTAAACCTAAGGACAAAGGACAAAGATGGGAGTATTATCGGCGACACCGAAAGTATTAGCAAACGATGGGCGTCCTACTTCCAAGAGCTTCTGAATCCGCCATCAAACATCCTAGCAGCAGAAGCTGAGCTCCATGATGATCCCGTTGGTCAACCCCCATCCACACAATCCCCGACAGTAGAAGAAGTTGATCTCGCCTTGCGTTCACTGAAAAGGAACAAAGCGCCGGGCGCTGACGGGATACCAGCTGAACTATTCAAGTCTGGTGGGGCGGGTTTATTGAGTGCGCTACATTAACTACTGCAGCGAATATGCGAGACTGAGGTGATCTCAGACGATTGGCGCAGAACCATCATCTGTCCCATACATAAAAAGGGAGATAAACTGCGGTGTGAGAATTACAGAGGCATTTCCTTAGTCTGTACGGCCCACAAAATCCTGTCAAAAATCCTGGAGTATAGGATCAAACCGTTCGCGGAAGAAATCGTTGGCGAGTATCAAGGCGGTTTCAGATCTGGTCGCTCCACAATCGACCAGCTCTTCACGGTCAAGCTAATTTTGCAAAAGTGCTGGGAATACGACGTCGACGTATACCAAATTTTTGTCGACTTTAAACAAGCATATGACAGCATCAACCGAGGCGTTGTATATAGCATCATGCTGCAATTTGGTATGCCGGCCAAATTAGTGAGACTTGTAAAGATGACGATGACCAACTCCGTCTCCCAAGTCCGGATCCAGAACAGATTGACGGATCCTTTTGAAACTCTGGGTGGCCTGAAGAAGGGCGATGGAATAGCGCCCACGCTCTTCAACCTGGTACTTGAGTTCGCTGTTCGGGCAATGCACCTGACCACCAGCGGCACGCTACTTTTTAAGTCGACACAATTGGCAGCGTACGCGGATGACATTAACATCATGGCTCGAAAACTGACCGATGCAGAAGAACTTCTGCTTAGACTTGACACCGCAGCAAAGGAAGTTGGACTACGAATCAACGAGGACAAAACAAAAGTTATGATGCAATCTAGGACAAGGACGCCAGCGCCCACGACCATCAACGTAGGGGACCTTTGCATCAAATTCGTGGACAACTTCGTTTACCTGGGTAGCAACCTATCGAGTGACGCCAACGAAATTGACGAAATCAAGCGATGGATACAACTAGCAAATAAGACCTTCTTCTCGGTCCTCCCCATTATGAAATTGAAATATGTGCACAGAAAGACTAAGCTCCGCGTTTATAAAACTATCATAAGACATGTGCTGTGGTATGGCTGCGAAACATGAACCCTGACCCAAGCCTCCGAAAATATGATCGACACCTTCGAACGGAAAGTTCTATGGCGGATTTTCGGGGTTATCCGCGACCGAGATGGATGGCACATCCGGTACAACAATGAGTTGTACGAACTCTACGATGAGCTGGAAGTCTCCAAAATTGTGAAATTACAACGATTACACTGGGCGGGGCACGTGCAACGCATGAATGACGACCGCATGCCAAAACGTGTCATGAACGCACGACGAGTCGACGGAGCGAGGCCAAGAGGAAAACCAAGAGCTTGTTGGGAGAGCTCAGTGTATGCAGACGCCGAACAACTATTGGGGTTCCAAGATTGGAGGATGCGGTCACGTGACCGAGACAATTGGAGGAGCTCGATCCATGCGGCCAAGGCCCGACGTCGGGCTGTTGTGCCACGTTGATGATGAACTGAATTAATGTATGTATGTAAAATAACATGCATAGGTTTCTTTACAAAACGGAAAATTCCAGAAAAAAAATGGAATAATATGAACATTTTTATTCACTTGTTTCTAAATAAACCAAAAACATTTTCAATACATTTTCCATAAATTCGGCCTACATTTTCATGAGAACCGATGTGGAAGCACTTCACAGAATGTGAATTTATAATTTAGAAACTTAAGTTACACTCCAAATTCTTAATTATTGTACACGACTAGCTTGCTTCAATAAAGATTATTATTGTTATTAATAGAAATCTAAATGATTTAAGCAAAATAATTTTTCATACTTAAGATATAGATTGGGTTAACACAAATAATGCGTTTTTTTTCCAAATGCATAAATTAGAAAACTGAAACCACTTGTATTGCTTTCTTTAATAGCAGGCAGTAACTTTAAAAAGTAAAGCAATCCCACGACAACCCTCGTACGGGTCTAGGGGTTGAAGCTGGTAGAGAGCTTTATTACAATTTATTTAATCATTGTGAATACGAGTGTGAAGTGATTAGTTCCACGACTCACTTTACCCCTGATTTAAATCACGTACCTAATCAGAGCTAGGTGAACTCAAAGCTTGGTGCGCGGACCCTCGTCCGAACCTGGATTCGAACCAGAGACCCCACACGCAAGAAGCCAGTGCTCTACCCACTAGGCTACTCAAGCTTCAGGCAGTAACTTTACCTTGTGCTTATTTTCAGCGCAGGTTTTAAAGCGTGTAGGGCAGTTCTAGCGATAGCTTATCAACAAAATAATGAAACGCCAAAAGATTTGGCATGGTTTGTTTGATTAGTTCAATAAAGACGACAATGTTCCAAAGCACAGCTTGCAAGTTTAGTCACGTTCTGCGAATTCAGATGGCGCAAATAGAAGCTCGAGCAGTTTTAATTAGTGATGGGCTCAAAAACGCCAGTTTGAAAAAAACGTTTGGCGGCAAAAAACGAACGAACAGTTTTTCCAAATAGCGACAAACAGTTTTTCTAAAACGAACAGCATTTCTAAAACGAACCATTTTTCTACAACGAATAATATTTCTAAAGCCAATTATTCCAACTATTCTACAACGAATAGTTTTTCTAAAGCCAATCGTTTTTCTTTTTCTCAAACGAATCGTTTTTTTAAAACGAACTGTTGTTTTTAAAACGAATCGTTTTCGTTTTTTTCAAACGAACCGTTTTTCTAAAACGAACTGTTTTTTTTTCAAACGAATCGTTTTTCGTTTTTCTCAAACGAATCGTTTTTCATCGTTTTTCGTTTTTTTAAACGAATCGTTTTTCGTTTGTTAAATCCATTTTGAATGGCAATGCTTGAAAAGACTGACCAATAGAAAAATTAATAATAGTATATATTTTTTTATTATTTTTACGATAAATCATTATGAAATGATTTGGAACTCTTCTTTATTGTAGTAACAGTTGGTTTGATTTCTTTCATATGGCATACGACCATGTGTGTTGATTCTTTACGACTACGTACAGTGATTGATGTATGATTTTACGGTTGATCAAGTAGATAATATAATGGAAAATAGGTACGTTACAAGTATCAATTCAGTTTGGAAGCAGCAATGAATGTTTACGTTGGTGACAGGAAGACATAATACATAAAAGATGTATTAGAAACACCTAATGCGTAAAAATCCATTGCACTGAACTAATTGAAGATTATTCAAACTATGAACGATGTTTCTTATTTGAACTACATTTCAAATATATATATTGTCGTACAGCATAAAATTTGTTCCTTTTCGTTAATTCAAACTGTTATTTTCAAACAGTTTAAAAAAACAGTTGTTTTAAAAAAAAAAAACAGTTCGTTTTCGTTTTTTGAAAACAACAGAAACGCCCATCACTAGTTTTAATCCGAACCTATGCTGCTACTTTATTCACCGGCCATCGCACGATCGGATTATTACTGGTGTTGCAGTCTACAAAATAATCAATTGATGGAAAAATTATGGATTCTATAAAGAATGTCAGAACGGTACTTGAAGAATACTTTTCGTCGCTGTCAGGTGAATTGTTAGAAGAGCGGTGTTTAAAATCTACCACGCGGATAAAAAAAAATTGTTGAAAATGATCAAAAATGTAAGTATATTAAATTAGAAATAGAGGGTAAACTCGACTTGATCACCACAGCCGGGAAATTCTACCACCAGAAGGTGAATAGGTGGCAGCAGGGGTCGAAAATTGAAGAAAAACACACAAAATTATACAAGAAAATATTCGAGAAGACAACACAATTAAGAAAAACAAACAAGCAAAAACACCCCCAAAAGCAAACACACAACCACAAAAACACAAACATATTAGCCAGACATCTATCGGCAAATTCATGCAACGGCTATGTGCTGCATCAAGTCGAGTTTTACCGAAATAGATTTATGCATCTTGATTTTGTAAAATAAATGATGTATAAAAATGCATTATTTATGAGATAACCCAATTATTGGCTTATATTCCAAGTACTTGAATGCATTAGAATTATATGCATTAGAAGAATGAGAAAAAATTTGAAGTTTTATCATTTTTATTAGTTTACTGAAGATCTTTTTCAATGGACTACAGCTGATTTCCTGGAGCTATTGGTAAAAAGAAGAAGTCAAATTTTAGACTATACATAAATATAGATTTTCTAGATATTTATTTCGCTGAGATTCTGCTTTTCAGGTACAAAAGTTGAAGTTCTTGAAGTTAGCCAGCAAAGACATCAGTCCAACTTTGCTGAGCAACCTATACTCAACATTGGATGGATAACTGGACTAGCTTAATTAGGCTAAGAGGTTCTTCAAGAGGAGTTCAGACTTACTCCTTGAAGAGCTACGACACTACTTCGTTCGACGCTACTTCAACTGATGATATTTCCCGGGCCTGAACAGCTTCTGAAGCTTCTGAGCCTTCATACAAACCTTGTGCTATTCGTGGTAGTCTGGGATCATTAGTGAAAAAATCAGGGACGGAATCATTTGAAAATTTCAAATCGCCGAGCCTGAAAAGCATCTATCCGACTATGCTAAGGGGCTGAATTGACTACACGGTGGCAGGCCTAAGGGAGATCTTTTATATTCCGTCACATTCGCGACATGTTAATGTTGTCTTTATATTAAAACTTAGGAGAGATTACTATTCAGATCCAAGGAACTTTAGGTCAATCAGCCGAATATCGTTTCTGATATAATACGTGGAAAGACTTGGTAAACACCCCAAAAAAATATCTCCCAAAGCTGAGCTGACCGGGCTGGACATTTGGACTTCAATCTCTGTTTTTCTGCTTTGGATAGTCAAGGCTGACTGGCAATATATTTGCATCAGTTATTGCCTTGATACTCAGCACTATACTGCAAGCGAGACGAATTATATAGATTCTATTGTTTCACTGTTTGTGAATAAAATGTTTTCTAGATCGACCTTACTAATGTCTTGGCTCGATCTAAGAAAGTTTCAAAAAACACTCATGAGGTCGTTGACATTGAATTTATATCAAACACTGACAGTTTGGAACTTCTGTGCATCTGTATTGCTCTGAGAACACTAAAATTGGGCCGAAGTGTTTGATATACCGTATATGAGGGAACTCTTCACCCACTATATATGAGCTAGTGACTCAAAGATATAGGAGATTCCAAATAAAATTTTAAAAGATTGTGCTCTGTTCTTGCTTTACATTAGCTAGAGCCCAATGAGATTATTTTATAAATTGTTGTGACATTTGGTGTTCCTCGGGAAAGTCATCTGACCCCTTATTCTTTTTTTATACGATAATTACCTCCTATCTTAAAAACTCGTCATTTTGATTTTACGGAGATACCTTATAGTCCGGGGAAATTTAACATGGTGCTTCGGAAAAATTAGGGGAAAGCTGAATTTTAGTGTGATCCTTGGTACTGGCGTGTTGAACAAAATGTCAAAAGTTCCCATCGATCCGAGTGCTGCGTTATTTTTTATACGGGGTCAAAGGTCACCAAAAGTGACCTTTCCTAAATATCTCAACAACGGTCACGTCTTCAGAAAAACAACGTATGACGAATTTGTAGCTTAAAACATTTCCAACAAAAAAGATTGTATAACTTTTTCTTGTAGCTATAACCGTTTTCGAGATATATTGATCTAAACATTTGCTACTAGCAGCATCCTCTTTCTCAACGGCATGTTGATATTATCCGATTTTGATTACGACTTGGAACGTTTGTGAGTTTTTTTTCTATGTTTAAGAGGCGCTTAAAAAGAACATGCAAACAAACTTATCTACCAGACTCCAGGGTAGATGGAAAAGTGTGCTCTGAAAAGTTATCCCCTCCCCCTTTTCCATAAAATGGTTTTCCTGAGGTTCCATCCCAAATCTTCAGAAATCAGCTCGTTGCCTACTCTTTGCAAACTGTTAAACAAGATAAAATCACTTTTTATCCTTTTAATTACTTATTTCTGATATCGCACGACGAGCCCTACACCCACACCCTACCCACACCCTACTCACACCCTACCCACCCCCGCAAACGAACCACCCCGATATACCCGGTTTTTTAGTTTTTTTCCCATACCGTTTTATCCCATCAACGATTAGGGCAAGGTCACGTGATTTCAGGTTCAAATTGGTTTCGAGACGTGCCATGTCCCTTCGGCGCTAGGCAGTCATCACAGGATTGGTAAAAAAAAACTGGTTATTCGAGGATAATCTGCAGCGGGCTGGGCTCCTATAATGTCAAGAATGTGGGTTTACAGAATTACGCCATGATATTATCTTGATTTTTCATACTCCTAGGGCCATGATATGTTACAAAACCTATTTTCACCTGCAATGCTGTTGTTTTGTCCTGCTCCTTCGTGGAATATCCTATACATGATGCAGCAATACAGTGTATTTCCGAAAAAAGATTAGCGAGCAGATGTCCCTACAAGTTTTATGGCAAAGGGGGGCGGGGGTGGTGGGAACTGTTCGGAGCACACTTTTCCACCTACCCTGGAATCTGTTAGATAAATTTGTTGACATGTTTTATTTTTTGTGCGCCTCTTAAACTCACAAACATGCCAAGTTGTAATCAAAATCGGATAATTAAATCAACATGCCGTTGAGAAAGAGGATGCTGCTAGTAACAAATGTTTAGATCAATATATCTCAAAAACGGTTATGGTTACAGGAAAAAATTGAAAATTTTCTAAGCTACAAATTCGTCATATATTATTTTTCTGAAGACGTGACCGTTACTGAGATATTTAGGAGGGTCACTTTTGGTGACCTTTGACCTCGTATAAAAAGTAACGCAGCACTCGGATCTATGGGGACTTTTGACATTTTGTTCAACACGCCAGTATCAAGGTTCACATTAAAATTCAGCTTTCCCCTAATTTTTCCGAAGTTTCGCCTCTTTTGTGTCGGATTTCACTGGGCTATTACATTTTTGAAAAAAGTTTACCCAATTTTCGTGACTGTCATCTTATAGTACGGCATACGACGAGATGGCAAGCCAAAAAAAGCCAAAACAGATTCTTGAACTTGATCATATGAAGAGCAACTGCACCAGGCATAGCAGTGAACACGCTTATGTGTCAAACACCGTGCTGGAATGATTGGTTTTGTTCCATTTCATAAGCAGGGTAAAATTAAAGAGGCCAGCGGTTTCCGTCCAATCTCGCTGCTTCCTAACTCGGGGAGGCTTTTTGAGAGAACCTGAATGGAGGTGCTAAATATCACCCATAGGCATATACACGCAATCACAATGCATGAGCCCGTACGTGAATGAAGCAATTTTACTTCACATGCAATTTACTCTCTGTAAAACAGCATTCCCCTCAATGCCGTCCGTCTACCCCTCAGCGCTGTAGAGTCTCTATGTAAACATTCATTTCCATACATTTCTATAGTTTTCGACATGGTCAATTTACGGCGTCATTGGGATAGTGGGGAAAATAATACTTGGACACAAATTTCCAAATTAATCAAATTTTCTGAATGAAATTTGATGTTATTCTTAGAACATAGAGAATTAAGGAAATAAAGCAAGCGTATACATATACGAAATTTAGTGAAGCAATTTTACTACAAAGGTAAAATCTATAAATAGAACAAATCGAGAGAATTGCTACCTCAGATATTCCCCTTGGCTTCCCCGATACCTTAGCTTTTGTTGTTGCTGAGTTAGTAATTGTCAAATTTGCGTGCACATGGCCAACTATTTTTCTCTATCTATCTCACTCTATCTTTCTGTTCGGCACAGTAACCCAACGGGAAAAATAATGCTTACGGATATATTCGGTAAGCATTTCGCGTAATGCGTGTAAGCATTACCGGACCATTACGCGTTGTTTCTTTTTAACATTGCATGTCCTAGGCTGGGAAGATTTATACAAGGGGAAACTCATGATTTTAGCTCTATAGCTTTATGTATAAGAGCTTTTTGGAAAGTACGACATCGTATTCTCGCATTTATACGCCTCAATATGAATGAAAGCTTTGGCCGGCGGCCGATCGTATCTGTGCATGTGTGGTTTTTGCATGCTGACGCTCATTGGAAATTCCAATAGCGCATGCTCTTTGCTACTAGGGGGAATTGTCTTCATACATTTTACTTACCCGTGCGTGATGATTTGAAAATACATCTTTATATAGCAGACTACCCATAGCCGATGTATGCTCGCAAGTTCTTTTCCCCTTGTTTCTGCGCGTGAATTTCATTGGCCAGTCTTGGACTTATAACATATGAGCTTTCTCCCTTGCAGCATTTTCCATGCTCCAAGTCATGTTTACGAGTATATCTTATAATTGCTGGAAAACAGCTTTGGAAATCGGAAATGTGCATTACCAGAATTGTTTGATTCATGCATTACGCCAGCATACATTACCACCATTCCCGTTGGGAAGTGAATGTCAAATTCGCTTACTACTATTAACGCTCAGCCTAGGCAAATTGCTTCACTTCTCACTGCCATTTTCATTTCCTTATATAACATTGCGACCTCTCGCTCACACAAGCATTACCGGACCATTACGTGTTGTTTCTTTTTAACATTGCATGTCCTAGGCTGGGAAGATTTATACAAGGGGAAACTTATGCTTTTAGCCTTATAGCTTAATGTATAAGAGCTTTTTGGAGAGTACGACATCGTATTCTCGCATTTCCGTCACACCGGGGCTCGACTAGCAATTTACCCTGCAATTTCCGATGGTAGCGACTGTCAAATTTATGGTATGCAATCTGTGCATGGGCAATTTCATGGCATGCAATTTCATTTCGAAAATGACTCTGAGCGAGAAGGACGTGCGCTGTATCCGTGTCAAATGCTCTTAAGAAGTTATTTGAAGCGCAGAGCGAAAAAATTCTGCTACTTATGAAAAGTTCACGTGTAGGATTAGTTACTTTTTGGATAAGCGGGTGAAATTTCAGACGAAAATGTAACTATTATATGATTTGCTGGGGTACGAAGGGGAATGAGATAAAAGTAATTTGAAAAATCCACCAATCATCAACTGGGAGTCTCATAAATTTACTCATCGTCCAAAATCGAAATTATTTTATTTTTAAATCAAAAAATTATATATAACTTCACCATTCCGCATCAAAATTCGATTTTTTCGCAATTTCCCACCATTTCATATTGTGTGGACTATTTTCATTGCTCAACGAGATCTAAAAATCCCTTTGAATTCAAAATCCCTACAATTTCCTATAAGAAATAAAACATTCCCACAGTTCAGCGCCATTTTGAAATCAAGAACTGTCAAAATATTGCCAGGCAGATTGCCGAGCAAATTGCATACCATATTGCCTACCATTTATGGCAGACCATAAAATATTGCATACCATAGGCTGCCTCCACTGGCAATTTCAAATTTCATGCCATGGGAAATTGCTAGTGGAGGCAGCCTGTCATCTACGGTGAATACAAATTAAAGCTTTAGCCGGCAGCCGATCGTATCTCAGCATGTGTTGTTTTTGCATGCTGAGTGATTGTGACGCTCATTGGAAATTCCAATAGCGCATGCTCTTTGCTAGGGAGATTCATGCATTGTACTTACCTGTGTTTTGAAATGCTCCGAAATTTTCATCTTTCCGCTTTATATAGCAGACTACCCATAACCGATGTATGCTCGCAAGTTCTTTTCCCCTTGTTTCTGCGAATGATGTTCATTGGGCCTTTTTACACTTGTATTCTTGATGCACTCCTGAAACTGGTTTTACAACAATCATAGACATATAAAGAATGGACACGAAATCACAATGCATGAACCCGTATGTGAGTGAAGCAATTTTACTACACATGCAATTTTACTCTCTGTAAAACAGCTTTCCCCTCAATGCCGCACGCACCACCCCTCAGCGCTGTAGACTCTCTATGTAAACATTCATTTCAATCCATCCAATCTACGGGGTGGTTGGGATAACGGGGAAACTAATACATGGACGCAAATTTCAAAATAAATTTACTCATCGTCCAAAATCGAAATTATTTAATTGTTGTTGTTTTTAAAAACACATTGCGACCAAAGGTCGAAAATTGCTTCATTTCTCTCGGCCCATTTCGTATCCATTCCTCTCATATCTATGACAACAATCAACATTTCCACACTTGTATTCTTCAACAACGGAACCGTTCATATACCGATTATGCATATGAATGTGTGCGTGTTGTTGTTTTCTCATTTCGACTTGAGTGTTTCATGAAAAATTCCTGACCCGTGCTATGTTTATAGTTGTGTTAGTGATTTGCATCAGTTTCAAAAGTGATGAAAAATTCTCTCCAAGTGCATCACTTTTTGTAGAGATTTCCCCTCGATTCTTCTGCCTCTTGCCCAGAAAACCGGTTATAGGACTGTATCAAGAATACAAGTCTAAAAAGGCCCATTGGCCAGTCTTGGACTTAAAACATATGAGCTTTCTCCCTTGCAGCATTTTCCATGCTCCAAGTCATGTATACGAGTATATCTTATAATTGCTGGAAAATAGCTTTGGAAATAGGAAATTGGCATTACTAGCATTGTTTGATTGATGCATTCCGCCAGAAAACCTTACCGCGATTCCCGTTGGGCAGTTCATTTATTTAGCTATGATTTCACTAAAAAAAAAAAGTCGAAATTGATGCCAAAGGCTACTTTCAATTACCCGAAATACGATATCCGCCGCGAAGCACTTCTGTAGCTACTATTGCAGCCTGGAACGCAGCACTTTAAAAAATTCAAATTATTGATGTTTTAGCCTTTGTCCGCCATTTCAATTTGAAATTTTCAAAATTCCGCGTTGCACAAGAACGGCAACCCATTAAGAAATTACGTATATTTTCAGCAGCCGAAACTCCTGTTCACGAGAACTGATGGTCGGATAATCCGATCATTATGAAACTTATAGAACATTTTGGTATTATCCAGGACCAGGTCTGATAGAAGTGATTTTGAAATATAGGCAGCACTGTGGCAGTGGTACTATTTTGAATTTTAGCTATGAAAAAACTGCTTTTTAGCCTATAACTTCCGATTCAGCCACCCAATTTTAACAAATTTCATGTGGTACCTGAACCACTTTCTAAGCCACATTGGATAGAAATTTGGTTGAAAAATTAGAATAGAGTTGCGACCTATGTTAATTTTTGTTAACTAAATCTTGTGAATTTACTCAGTAAAATAAAACTTTTTTCCCTATAACGTCCGATCCAGTCATCAAATCGAAATCAAAATATAATTCATGTAGATAATGGACCTTGTTTTACGCCAAATGTCGTAGGAATTTCGTTAAAAAACATGAAAGCGCCGCCAGGTATGGCTATTTTTGTAATTAAATTGCATTTCTTTACCAGGCGATGTCATTAAATTTTGAAATGGGAATGATCCTGCAATGAAAATTGACAACAAATATTAACGTTTCGAAAACTTGAAAAGCTTTGTGGGTTGTAGCCCTAAAATTATTTTCACCCCTACAACGAAATTCACAAGGTGAATTTAACTTAAAGTGAAGCAGATTTGGTATATATTTGGCTATGCTGCTAATTGCACCAACAGATGCTTCCATTATATATTCATATACAAACCATTTATAATAAAAGTATGGGACCAATGTGTAAATTTTCCGAGCTTTGAAAATTTTTCGGATGGCAGCCTCAAACATCGTTTAATCGCTGAAACTTTCGACACAATCCTGGGATGAAAACGAAATTCAAAGACTAGGTTAATTTTAGCATGAGCTTGTTATGGTAGACTTATTGCTGCTTCGTGGGGAAAAGTGTTGGCAAAACTGAACCTTTTCATCACTTATGTTATAGGAGATGCTATCGAGAAATGATTTTTGTTGCTTTGGGTAAGAAATGGTTGATATGATACTACAAAAAAGGGTATTGCATCTTTCCACAATTTTTGATCACTCAAAGACAATTTCTTCGAAAACCAGTTTCCCAGCGTTTCTGATGCGCTAGAGTTTTTTTATAAACACAACTCATCAAATAAATGACTTCTGCTTTCCTAGCAAGTACTCACCGTACTAAGGAGGATCAAGTTTCTATATTTAGTTTTTCTTATAATCCAAAAACTAAGTCTAGTCAAAGCTTCACCTTATTTTTATTAAATTGTTTAACCATTGATAATTATGACGTACTTGCCCGAAAAAGATAATCTTTTACAAAAATCCAATTGAATGAACTGGCTTGATTCGTTGCGTAGCGGGATAGTAAGATTTCGGCGCGCAAAGAAATAAAATCTACGAAATTCTTCCGTTCGCCTGCTTGATAGCGCGTTGAAAATTTAGCTCCAGTATCTGTGCAAGGGAAAGGTCATCAAAGCACGGCATCCTAATCCTAAAGCTCCTCGTGCGTTTCAGGGAATCGTTTCCACATTCTATGAATATGACGCAAGAGTAATTTAAAATGCATTATATTGAGTTGTTTGCCGTTATTCGAAATTCTATTAAAATGATGTCCTAGCTAGCTTTGACAATCTGTAGCAATATAATTTCCATCCTACATACAACAGATAGCTGCTAACGTGATGCTCGAATACCGATACTTTGACGGCCAGTTGACTTGAACAAGTAGTAGAGTAGAGCCAGTGCACGAACTTTGTGTTTATTTCCTGATAAAGTTGTGATGAGATAATCAACTAGCCGGACGAAGATGTAACATGCGCATGAATATAAAAGCCAGTCATTGTTTCACCACAGTAGGTTTGCGGCAAATTTTGACGTGGCTGATTAGTTTCAGAACAACGACAGGCATAAATGTTTTCAGTTAGAAGTCAGGGGATCAGAGATTTGCAAACAATAAAAAAGGTAATCAAGGAGGGTCACAAACGACATATACTCCATCCCTAAAACAGAGGACTGCCATCAATGCAACGACCGCGAAAGTGAATGATTGCATTAAAACGGCTCTTTACTTGGAATAAACAGAAATGTAAGCATTTCCGTAGTGTGATTGTTGGACACTTCCTACGATGACATATCCATGATGATGTTTGTGAAATGCTAATGGATTCTATCGATGATAGGTACTTGGGTTGGAAGTAAAAAAATTTACTCAGATTTACGTTAATGTCATTTTGGCATATTTTAAAAAATCTGGAGACATTGCTAATTCGGTCACATCAGCGGTTAATCACAAATGACAGAATCCAGTAACAACAGCTCTGATAAGTGTTGCGGATTGATGTGCAACTGTAGATTAGCAGCCCTCATGCAGGTCTCTGTCCATAGCTATGTTGGTCAAAATTGAGGAAAAAATCAACTTAAACTTTGTTTTCAACTGTCGACTTTCGACCAAATTGAAAGTCAGCTACTGCATTTCATAGTTATGCAGACATGCCTACCAGAACTTTGTATCCTCAGAGTAGCGGGAATAACTGAATGGTAATCAGATAGTGAGAATTTGGTTGTTGTAAATAATAGTGTGAATATTTTTATGTTTTTATGTTGTTCTTTATGTTGTAAAGCTTTTGAAGTAGAATCATTCTGAGTTGATTAATTGGATAATTCAAACCTCATTGTATTGTGGCTAGGAAGTGGAATTCAAGAAACAGCCGAGAAGTTTCAATGATTATTTTACTAAATATTTTCTGGTTTTCCCTGTTGAAGAGGAACGGAGAAATTGGATGATTTTTTATCGGATGTGCAACTGCGTGCTATATTTCGGATAGAACAAAATCATATAATCATTGGCAAACCTGATGGTGGAGGTTGCGCATTTCGTATAAAAAGGACGCCCATTTTTCTACCAGTTTTGTGACCTCACAGCACGTCGTCGAAAATCAAAGAAAGTGTATGCCGAATCGTGGTGGTTGCCTGCTCTATATTACGCTCGTTGACGCCTACGCGTGGTTTTGGTGTATAAATGTTTCTTTTGTGAAGTCAGCAGTTATCTCAACAGTCGCATTCGGACCGCTCTATTTTTTTTGTATGAGCACTTTAATGTGCTAAGTGTGCGAATGATTTCAATTCTACGTCCGTTTGATCAAAAAGTGATATTTCTTTAACTATTTCATCCTTATTATCACCATAGTCCAATCCCAGTTCAACAATGTACCCGATTGCTCTATCCAATATCCCTTTTCAACCCTTAAGCAATCACTTAAGCAATGCTTTATTATCTTATGTATCGCCTGTGCCGCATCATACACCCCACTTCACTTTTATTCGAAATATGTTGCGGCCGGTTTTCTCCGAAAAAACCGCTGTAACGCTCTGATTCAAATTTGGTCCTTATCAATTGGTCTTCCTTCTTTTCTGGTCTTGATACTAACTAGGCAACCGAAGTCTTTTGATTTTTCTTTTGTGACATCATACTAATCGATCGCATCAATACATCGAAACACGACCCATGGTTCAACACAAAGGCTTGTCATTGCTCTTGAGTGCAAGCGTACAGACTCAGAGGTACACTTAATTGTCCTGAAGAGATTACAATCGAAACCGAAAAGATTTGTCAATTTGCATTTGCGCACTTACTTGAATATAGCATTTGACTCTGTTGCTTTTAAATGTGGAAGGTCATGTATTTTTTTATTCGCTCCTTTCTTGGTTTTCCTCTTATGAAAATGGCCGTAATTTTGTAGTAATCGCCAATTTATATTCCTCCACTCCCTTTTTTCTAATGTCTGCGACTCCTCAAAGATTCGTTCTTGGTGCCATACTGTTTCTGTTATTTATTCACGCCATCTCTTGTATCTCTTGTATCTCTCACGCCATCTCTTGTATATGCGGACGTCATTGAAATTTTAAGCATGATACATTCTTACGATGACTACGATATAACATATTCCAAATGGCCTGAGCAGTTGAACAACTTCCTCATTCTGCATGTCTAGAAATATCGTAAAATATCTTACACTTTTGGTTCCTTATCTTATATTTTTAGTTCTTAGCCTATTCTGCGTATGGCGAACGTCAAACATTTCTGCAAACTCCCTATCTTGGATCACGCAGACTCTTCCTTGATGAGAGCCTCCTCTTCAAACTTCATCACCAACGTATGCTATCCACTCTCTGCTTTCCAGTTTTTGTTCATAAATCAGATCCCTACAATAGATCAATAACTGTTTTGAGCGTCCTTTTTGCGCGTACGAATGTGTTTTTTACCCGCCATTATTAGGTAAGGAGAACTAGACTTTCTCTGCCAAATAAATCCAAGTGGAAATTTTTCAACGGAAATATGTTTAAAGTGAAATGAGGAACATAATGTGGAAAGACTATTACAACAAAAGTTATCCAAGGTCAGAAGTCAAGAAAATCAGGTTTTCTTAAATATCTTGTTAACTATTGATTTTGCGCGAAATTATCAGCCCCGGATCTAGGGGGGAACAAGCCGGAGCCCGTGCCCCGGGCGGCAGAATCAGAGGGCTGCAAATTCAAATTTAGCAGACGAATACACCACTCAGCACTATCGCAACTTTGCGATGACTGAGACGCGCAGTATAGTAAAATAATAAATAAATATAAGTAAAAATTGTTTATTTCGGACAGCTAACACTGTGGATCCTTAGTGTGTTAGTTAGGCTTATAGTAGGTTATTATCAATAAAAACACAAAGCACTTTAAATATAAATATAAATCGCCGAGGGCGATTAAGGAAACGAGCTGGTTTCCGTACAAGGCGCCTCCATAAAGGTGAAGTGAACCTATCAGCTATAGTCTTTAGGATGCTGTTGGGACCGTCCTGTGTTCTATGGATCAGAGATATAGTTTTATTGCGAATGACGGCTGCAAAACCATCATTCTGGAACTCCAAAAACATCCCATCATCATCCTAAAGATATTATTATATTGCGATTTTTTGGCATATCTGACCCACAGGTTCCCTGTGTAGTTCAACAGGAAAATCTGCGAGCCAACATATTACCTCTGACTGCCAAAACCCTGCGCTTCCTTTCAATATCAGCATCGTCTTTAAGATCGTTGGCATGGCAATGGTATACCCTATAGTACTTTAAGCACATAACTTATTCTATTCGGGGCACATAGGCATAGATAGGACAATAATCGCACTCGCCCGGTGTCCGCGAAACTCACGCTCACGCGGCGGCTGGTTCAGTGGCAGTGTGCAAGTGAAACGCACTCACATTTGAAGGCAGTTAGCGTCCTTTGGAAAGGGATGCAGCTATATTTTGACAGGTATATTGTTATGGATGCTGCATTGTATCTATCAACAAACTGGCTTTCTTTTCATGAAACCCCTAGCAACCTCATCACACAAAGCCCTCAGCCTGGTCAAGGGAACTTCTTGAATTTAATTTTCCTACTCTTCAAACATAATTCAACTCTTAAGTTTCAATGAAAAAACTTAAAAAAGGGACAAATATCACATTTATCAAAGACAATACAGTATGAAATTATTGGCATAATGGCAAAAACAGTTAGAAATAGCATTCTAAACTACATCAAAGAAGCCAAACACTACACAATAATGTTCGTCTGCACTCCAGATGTCTCGCACACAGAACTTATGAGCAAGGTAATTCACTATGTAAAAAAAACTGGTGATGTGTGTGAAATAAAAGCAAGTTTCATTGATTTCATAGAAGTTGCTGGAAAGACAGGAAAGTACATTGGTCAACAGATTATGGACAAATTTACAGTTCATGGTTTACATATTAAACCATGTCGTGGCCAATCTTATGATAATGGATCCAATATGACTGGCACCTATAACAGAGTGCAAGCCAGGATTGCAGAAAAGAATGAGCTGGCCGAGTTTGAACCGTGTTCGGCTCACTCCTTAAATCTTGCCGGTGTCCACTCTGCCTCATCATGCCCGGTAGCAATAAACCTATTTGGAGTAATTCAAAAAGTATATTACTTATTTATCGATTCCACTACTCAGTGGGATACTATGAAAAAATATGTTAAAACCGATTTTAAAGGAAGCAATCAGACGAAATGGTCGGCGAAACATGTCGCTATGAAAGTCCTCTTAAATAATTCGCTGGAAGTGGTGAAATGCTTGGAGGAAGTTGAGCAAACTTCTCATGCTCCGGGAGCAAAGTACGAGGCAGGCCATCTCTTAAGTGCTTTAAATAATTTTAAATTTATTCTGAACTTGACGATTTGGGCAAATATTCTCCGCAAAATCAATAGTAAAAAAGTAAATATCGAAATTCAAAAGGAAGATATAATCCTCATGCGTTCCAATGGATGGCCCGATGAAAATTTTGCGAAAAATGAGAGAAAATTCAATTGAATATTGAAGAAGAAGTTGCTGGAAAAAATGGCGTTGAACCTATTGTGCCAAATAAACAAATTCCAAGGTGCCAAAAACAATTTGATGAGATATCTGATGAATTACGAAGACTTCCGCCTGGTCAAGGCAACAATGATGGTATTTGCTAAGGCAACAATGATGGTATTTGATTGAATCTTATCGGAAATTAAAAAGAGGTTTGATAGTGCTACCACGTTCAAAAATGAATAAGTCAACTAAAAAACTACAGAAGCATGGAGCAGACTTGGACGAAAACACGAGCAAGATTTAAACAAAGTTGAATTCTGCTAGGAACTCTATGTTTTTAAAAAGCAAACTCCACTTTTATTTGGAGATATAAAAATGCTAGGGCTTTCAATCTTTTGCAACAGATCTATATGCATCATTTGCAGGATGCTTTTCCTAATACTTGTATTGCTCTGTAAGTTTACACTATGCTTCCTACTACATCCGCAAGCTGCGAGCGATGTTTTAGCAAACTTAAATTTATTAAAAATTATCTACGATTGTCGATGATCCAGGAACGTTTATCGAGTCCCGCAATATTAGCAATACAAAATCGAACTGCTCATGAGATTAATTATGACAAGGTCATAGATTTGTTTGCAGAACAAAAGGCTCGAAGATTAAAGCTGTAACTTCAATGTGCATCATAATATTTACTTTTAACCTCACATTTTATTTCAGACCTTATCCTGTCCTATCCTAACTGAAATATCTGTCCGACAAGTTCATGTATTTTTGGAAAAAATATATGTATGCTTAACAGAGAAAGAGCAGCGCTAGACCGGTCGTTGTGGCGTTCTTTGGGGAAGGCCTATATCCATCAGTGCGCCGATTATGGCTGAAATGATGATGATGATGATAAAGGTAAAAATATTGGTGGGCGGGGGCGACATTTTTCAGTTTTTGCCCCGCCTCCAAAAAATTCAAGATCCGGGGCTGGAAATTATGTACACTTAAAATTTGCAGAGCATAAAAATCTGCACAATAGCTTCATATATCAAATATCTGTTTCGAGATATGAGGCTGAGAAGTTTTTGATACCAGCGCATAATCCCTTGTCATTTACATATAGTGGCGTATGCAGACTATACAAGACTATACGATGCAATCAAGCGTAGAAAGTCCGTAAAATACACCCAAACCCACATTTCTTTCTTTCTTAGGTGTCGTTAAAGTAGAGCTTTCTACGTAATAATCATAGTAACGCATACCATAGTAATATCATGGGTCCATGTGTACCTGAAATATTTGACGATACATCTTGTTCCTTTTAAGGTAAGATAAACTGTTAAGTAATAAGATAAGCACACATAAGTACACTGAAAAGACACTTGGCGCCAGGCGCCATCATTTATAGACTTCTGGCGCCATGTACATAGTCGATTTAGGGATTGTGATAAAATATAGCGCCACACGCCATAGTACATGGCTAAAAGTACAAAGGCGCAGACGCTATGCTTATAGCCCCTCCACGCCATGTACTGTAGTCCTCCACGTCATGTACTATAGACCTCGACGCCATGTACTATAGTCCTCCACGCCATACACTATAGTCCTCCACGCCATGTGCTATAGCTCTCCACGCCATGTACTATAGTCCTCTACGCCATGTAATATAGTCCTCCACGCCATATACTATAGTCCTCCACGCCATGTATTATAGTCCTCCACGCCATGTACTATAGTCCTCCACGCCATGAACTATAGTCCTCCATGCCATGTACATGGCGTGGCGGACTATATTACATGGCATGGAGGACTATATTACATGGCGTAGAGGACTATATTACATGGCGTGGAGGACTATATTACATGGCGTGGAGGACTATATTACATGGCGTGGAGGACTATATTACATGGCATGGGGGACTATAGTCAAATATATCAAACGATTCTGAATCCGCTTGTACAGTTGAATTTGTCAGTTAAATCTATCATTCGGACAATTGTCATTACGTTCAAAAATCAATAGCAGTAGCCAAATCACAGTGAATATCAATACGATTTCATGAGATCATTGTCATACATTGTCATGTATAGATATGCCCAAACGTCATTTTCTGACATTTATACATACCCTCACACAGTATGGCTGCGAGTTATAATTGCAGTGAACACTGAAGCCATATTACATGGCTCATGGTACTATGTAATATAGCGTGTGCGGCCATAATTTCTGCGCTATGTATCTATGGCGCTGGGAGCCATACTGCATAGCTCAGGGTACTACGCGCATAGCTTATGGGACCATAAATGCTGCGCCATGTTACATAGGACCACCGCTATGTAGATTCTGACATTATGGTGCTGGGAGCCATATTCCATAGCTCAGAGTACTATGTACATAGCGTATGGGATCATAAATAATGCGCTATGTTACATAGCTCTGGGTGCCATGTGGATTTTTTTCAGTGTACGTAACAATAATAGATAAGAGTAGAATAGGGCACAATAAAGATATTACTATTACCGTCCATACCACTTAAACCTAGTGCAAAATAGATAGGATGCATTATTACATGCTAGGAGACATGTACATGTAGTATAACGATGTATAATTTTAAGTCAGTTGAAATTTGTGCGCAACGCACTCCAAAATAACATAAATTTCAAATTAAAATGTAAGAAAAATATTCGAAGGATATTCCTAAATATTCCTAGGAATAAAAAAAAATTTAATGATATACGAAGCTCACGGAATGAGTAGGTCGGTGATTAATGGCATCCATGAAGAAGAGATGGCATCCATTTACGGGGGCTCTTCTCCAATCGACAATTGCATAAACCAGCCCTACGATTTCTTTGAGAAATGGTGTTGGCGTCTCTTCAATATTGATTTTATCTGCCATTTGGAGTAAGCATTTAGTTCTAATTCGAAGCATTGCTCCAAAGTACGAGTATATTGAACATGTTAAAGATCAGATGAAAAAAATAGTGTAGCTTAGTCGTGTGCAAATTGATTTGGACAACAAGAGGTAGTAAGTAGAAAATCACTGATAAACAAGCTAAATAAAATAGGGCTCAGGACGGATCCTTGTATAACACCTGCAGGAATGCCTAAATTTTCCGCATTAGATCAATTAATATTGAAACCTGCAAACCCAGTGTTACACATTTTGTACACCTAAATATTGTGCCACTTGCTGCTAAACGCCGTCTGAAGATCCAATACTGGTACGCAGATTCTAATGTCTTATACATGCGATTTCATGGACTTGCTGGGGAATATTATGTGTGTCTGAAACCAAATTTTTCATATAGATATATATTATTATCATCAATTTATTCTGCTTGTTCAGCTTTCATATTCTATCAAGAAGAATCTTTCAGATTTTTCGTCTTCTGCAGCTTTTCAAATTCAGTGGCATTTTCAATCACCATATTTTGGCGTCATCTCACAACAATGTTTTCAACACTGTTTACTACTGTTATGTTGCATTGATCGTGTATGCCTTCCACCATACTATTAATTTTTTTTTCAAATAGCATCAAACAAAATGCCTGCCTTCTTCTTTGAGTATCGTCACTTTCCATTCATTATTGGGATATCCACAGCATTAAACGATTGCCACAGCAATAAACTATTTTTTTTGCAAATTATGAACTGGTTTCACTATAAATAAGCTCCACTCCTGGATTAGCTCGAATTCGACCTTGAATTTTATCATTCTATTATATAATTTTAGCATTATCAATTTGTATAATTTTTATTTATATTTTCATAAGCTTATCATTCATCTATCAACAATTCAACATCTCCTATGCAACTGCCTGACACTGGCAAAACCAGGCAGAGCCTCTTTAGTAAGCGCTGGCTGGTGGACGTCACGCACGTGGCGGAGCAGTAGTTGAAGGAAATCCTTGAATTCGCAACAAGGTATGGGGCTTTCGATGGGTTCTTTGTTAGGTCTCATTAACGTTAGGTCTTCTTACCTGGTATAGCTACGGACCAGTAGGTCTACGCGTAGTTTTGAATCAACCAGTGAAACCTAACCTAAGATATTTCAAGATATTACCACACCCACAAAGTTGTACGCATATTTTTCAAACTTGTGTACTAAGTAAATACCAACACTTCCATTTTGATCTGATCAACCAAACGTGAGTTCTGGCAAAAATTAATTGCAATAGGCAATTTAGTGCAGTGCTACCGCTCTCATTGGATGAAAATCACGAATATTTAAAACTGAAAAGATAAAATAAAATATTGAATTTATACATCCTTCACATTTTCCAATTAAAAGGCGAATATTTTTCAGGAGACTCGATGATTTGAAGGGTTTTTCCTCGTGCTTACCGAAGGACCAAAATCTCCACCTAGCCATAATGGCAATTCGAAAAACTTTTTTTTCCTGGGCTTCTCTGAATATTTATTTTATTTATTTTATTAATTCACCAAACAAGGTACAAAATCTTATATAAAATAACAAAATAAAAATAAAATGGAAAAGTAAAATGAAGTAAAAAGTAAAAGCAAACAAGTTAAATAAGTAACAAACAAATGAAAAAAGTAACAAAAAGATTAATAAATAACAATCAATAAATAAAAACATTGACATATAAGCTATGGCTTAAGGTTTAGGGGTATGGATGGCATGCAAAAGAGAGGATTTGAAGGATGATTTGGAAATCGTAGGGGAATATAAGTGACTTATGCTGTTGAATATTCTGCAGCATCTATTTATAGGCTCATTTGCTGCATATGTCGTCGAATGTGAATATTCTTTTAGGAAACGATTGGACCTGGTGTTCCTCACAGGGATATTTATCGAAATTTTACTATTCAGGAATTCTACATTAATAGCGCCTCTAATGACGTCGAATGTGAAGCAGGCCGATATCATTATTCTTCTGGAGGCTAGTGTCGATAGGTTTAAATGGCCCAGTCGAAACTCATAAGGGGGTAAGCTATTAAAATCATAAGGGTTGTACAGTTCTCTCAAGGCGAAAAGTAGAAATTGTTTTTGTATTGACTCGAGTCTGTCACTGTAGGTTTCAAAAGCGGGATTCCAGCTAATGCAAGCGTATTCGAGAATAGGACGTACAAGTGAAGTGTATAAGGATCTTGTGACCCACAGACTACGGAATTCTTTGGCACGTCTTTTGATGAAACCTAGCTGTTTGTTCGCACGAGAAAGCATTTTATCAAAGTGTAAGGTGAAGCGGAGTTTTTCATCTAAGATAACACCGAGGTCAGCAATGTTATCAACTCGGGTTAGCATATTATTGCCGAGAAAGTACGTATTGTGTGTGACCGTGCATTTCCTGGAAAAACTAATAACTTGGCATTTGCTGATATTGAGAGAGAGCTTGTTTATATTGCACCACTGATCAAGTGAATTAAGCTTGGATTGGAGAAAGGGGGCATCCGATTTCGATTCAATAGTCTGATAAAGTTTGAGATCGTCTGCATAGAGTAAATGAGGTATGCCTGCTAGGACGTCAGATAAGTCAGAAATAAATATATTAAAAAGAAGTGGGCCAAGATGGCTACCTTGGGGTACACCAGAGGTAGCACTAACGTTTTTCGATAAAAATCCTTGAAATTTTACACATTGTGTGCGATCGCGAAGGTAGGAGGTCAGCCAGCTGAGTAAAGACCCAGCAATACCAAATTTCTGAAGCTTTAGAATCAAGGTAGAATGGTCAACTCTGTCAAACGCCTTACTGAAGTCAGTGTAGACTGCGTCAATTTGGTATCCTTTTTCCATTTTGCATAGAACGTCAGAGATTAGAATTGTCAAATTCGTGGTAGTTGAGCGACCTTTTCTAAAGCCATGTTGTTGATCGTTCAAACGGGAATCAACAAGCGGAGAAAGTTTATCGTATACCACCTTTTCGAAAAGTTTCGGAATCGAAGACAAAATGGCAATGCCCCTATAATTTCGGATACAGCGTCGATCACCATTTTTAAATATGGGTGTGACATACGAAAGCTTCCAACAGAATGGGAAAATTCCCGACGAAAGTGATCTATTAAAGAAAATATGCAAGGGATCTATAAGCTGCTCTACACACTTGCGCAAGAAGATCGGAGGAAGAAAATCAGGCCCAGGGCCTTTGTTGCAGCAAATACTAATACTCGTTTCTATCTAGTGCGCTCCTGAGAACTCTCCTCTCGTTGCAGCCTTTGTTGCAGCCAATACTAATACTCGTTTCTATCTAGTGCGCTCCTGAGAACTCTCCTCTCGTAGGCCTAGGATAGATTTTACTTGCTCGCTTGAAGAAAGACGAACACTCTGCATAAAAATTACTTGACTTCCATTTGAAATGTTTTTGTTCATTCACCAACATCATTTTCTTTTCAATCACTATTATAGAACATCCAAAAGCCCATAACAATTTAGACTTTAAATTGAACGATGATTCCTACACAAGAAAAATATGAAACTAATTTCAATACACGAAGGCGAAGGAGAGCAGCAGCAAGGACAGCAGGCACCAATTTCAAATCCATGCATACGAGTATGTCGCGTACGCGTATGCACAAAACCGAAAAAAACCAGCCGGGTAGTTGCAGACATTCACTCCTACTTTAACTTCAGTTCCAGTTCCGCTAAACCTAACGTCACTTGCTCATACGGATATTTCGCTTGGGTCTTGGAGGCTGTTGATGTTGCTTTATTTTTCGCTTTACCATTTTCCGATCCGAGGAGGCTAGTCTTTATAGAAGTATTAAAACACAGGATAGGAAGTGGAGCAAGCACGCAAAATTCGGTGCAGAAAAAGTATGTATTCGGAGAAAAAATTGTAGCGAAACGTAGCGTTAGCATGCAAATTTCGTATCGTAACGTCATCAGAAAACGATGGAGTTGGAGGCGTATTGGTAGGCAGAGTACAGATAAAATAGAAGCTTCAGCACCTCCACTCAATGGGTGAAACGTGAAAGGCTCCGAAGAGACACCAGGCAAGGCAGCTGAACTCATATGTATAGATGGCAGACCATCTACTCTTGCTCGAATGCAAAAAACATGAGATATAGGCAAAAGCTTCGAATGCATGATCTATGGCAGTGTTCGGTACAGTGCGATATTTCCAAACCCATCGTTGTCTTCATCTTCCCCATGTATCTACATTAGATAAATGTTACCAAGAGAGTTGTAGGCCTGCTAGCTGCTGCCTTCGAGAGCCCTCTCCTCGGTCACTTCGATATCCTTCCGCGTCGTCCTCCGATCTCGGGTTTCTTTTCGTTTTGTGTAAAATATTTCAAAGGATTAAAAATTGAGCACAGTATATGTACGGTCATGGGGGTGTAGCCGACAATGTGGTTGAGCTTAGGCTCGTGTTTGGCGAAGGGCTGTAAAATAAAATATGCACTTATGAAGCTTCTATTCTTCTTCTCGTTCTACGCCTCGATACATAACAACGTTCACATGTGTGTACAATACTCGTCGATTTACTTTTACGTACTTTTACTATCTCTACGAATAATATTTGTTAGGATAGTCTATGTGTTTCAAACTGGTTGCATGTGAAGTATTTGTGTATTATTTAAGAATTCGTAGAAATTAGCAAAAAATACTGTTTCCAAAGCACTACTAGTAAGTTTTTTCATTAACACTTTACTATGCATGAGACATTATTAAACTTATTAGAATTATTAAAATGTTACAATGATCACGAACAAACAGTGTGTGAGGCTATTGCAGCGATTTCAAGAGCCAGTCAAGAGCATGTCAAGCAAGTTGGTGATGGCGAATCATCAACGCGGCACGTAAAAAAAAGTGCCCCAGGAGCAGGGTACCCTAGAAATGGCCGTGAAAATCCCTCGTTTTCACCCTTTAATCCTACTCCGACTGATGCTGGTTGGCCGCTTTACTGATTTTACGCAGCTGGGGTGGATTTTCAATTAGGGGGGTGGATTTGTTCCCAGAAAAAAGAAGGACGCTACGTATAATTCATGCGTGAATGAAATTATACTAGTCGCATTTTAACACGAAAAAGGGAAAGGGACTATTGTCCGAAAAGGGTCAGATTTAGCTCTCAGTCATGGACTGCAAAGCCAGATCCAATCAAGACGTGACAAATTACGTATGCTAGCAAATCAGGGAAATATACCTCCATTTAGCAGGCCTGATGACAAGCCTCAGGCCCCTGTTGTTGTTGGGGCCATGACCCCAGATGTTGGCGAGGTCGCTCTGACTTCGGCCTAAAAAAAGCAGGAGTGGCCGAAGTGGCCTTAAGAAGAAATAGGAAAATAGCACATTTACTCAATTATAGGCTAGCCAGGCCATCGCGAACCTGCACTGAAAAAACACATTGTGCCAGATGCCATAGTTTATAGACTTCTGGCGCAATGTACATAGTCGATTTCGAGATTGTAATAAAATATAGCGCCACACGCCATAGCACCTGGTGAAAAGTACATAGGAGCAGACGCTATGCTTATAGCCATTCACGCCATGTACTATAGTCCTCCACGCCATGTAATGTACATGGCGTGGAGGACTATAGTACATAGTGTGGAGGACTATAGCGCATGGCGTGGATGACTATAGTACATGGCGTGGAGGACTATAGTACATGGCGTGGAGAGCTATAAGCATAGCGTCTGCTCCTATTACTTTTCGCCATGTACTGTGCCGTATGGCGCTATATTTTATCACAATCCCGAAATCGACTATGTACATGGCGCCAGAAGTCTATAAACTATGGCGTCTGGCTATATGTGTTTTTTCAGTGAAAAAGCAAATCAGCCAAAACAGTGCTACCTACCATAGATGAGCATACGGAGAAGTCACTTGCTTGCAAGGAACAGACGCTGGCTGCATTTAGAGTCACCGATGGAGCCATACAATAATGTGTGCCCTTAGCCGATTGTGAATGTTCTTCAATATAAAATACCCGATATTTTAATGGCTTATAAATCAGCTCGACTTTTAGTAGCTCGACCATCAATCTATCGATGATACTCGCGTGAGTGGGGTAGGTTTTGGGCCAGTAAAAAGGGGAGAGGAATTTGAAATAAATTACCTTAAACTATTTCCTAAATCGAATGAGATATTATGAGTTGTGCCTTTTTTTGGCTTATTGCTCGAAGTTCTTGCCCTGTGAGGATTGAGTTATATGAAGTCCAAATTCAACTGAGCTTTTCAATTGGTCAGTTTACATATCTGTTTAAAGAACGAGAGAAGTCTAAGAGGTACGTCGGTTAGTGTGTAGCGGAGCTTTCAAAGAATGAGAAAACTTCCCAACGGGAAAAATAATGCTTACGGATATATTCGGTAAGCATTTCGCGTAATGCGTGTAAGCATTACCGGACCATTACGCGTTGTTTCTTTTTAACATTGCATGTCCTAGGCTGGGAAGATTTATACAAGGGGAAACTCATGCTTTTAGCTCTATAGCTTTATGTATAAGAGCTTTTTGGAAAGTACGACATCGTATTCTCGCATTTATACGCCTCAATATGAATGAAAGCTTTGGCCGGCGGCCGATCGTATCTCTGCATGTGTGGTTTTTGCATGCTGACGCTCATTGGAAATTCCAATAGCGCATGCTCTTTGCTACTAGGGGGAATTGTCTTCATACATTTTACTTACCCGTGCGTGATGATTTGAAATGCTTCGAAATTTTTATCTTTCCGCTTTATATAGCAGACTTTATATAGCAGAGTTTCTGCGAGTGATGTTCATTGGCCAGTCTTGGACTTATAACATATGAGCTTTCTCCCTTGCAGCATTTTCCATGCTCCAAGTCATGTTTACGAGTATATCTTATAATTGCTGGAAAATAGCTTTGGAAATCGGAAATGTGCATTACCAGCATTGTTTGATTCATGCATTACGCCAGCATACATTACCGCGATTCCCGTTGGGTTGGAAATACACAAATGCTTAGGATTTGATGAACAAAAAACAAACAAACAAGTTCACTAGGAATTACATGCATAGTGAAAGAGTAGCTCCCCAACGGGAATCGCGGTAATGTATTCTGGCGTAATGCATCAATCAAACAATGCTAGTAATGCGAATTTCCTATTTCCAAAGCTATTTTCCAGCAATTATAAGATATACTTGTATACATGACTTGGAGCATGGGGAATGCTGCAAGGGAGAAAGCTCATATGTTATAAGTCCAAGACTGGCCAATGAACATCACTCGCAGAAACAAGGGGAAAAGAACTTGCGAGCATACATCGGTTATGAGTAGTCTGCTATCTAAAGCGGAAAGGTGAAAATTTCGGAGCATTTCAAATCATCACAGGTAAATAAATGCATGAAAAACAAGAGTACCAATTCCCTCTAGTAGCAAAGAGCATGCGCTATTGGAATTTCCAATGAGCGTCACAATCACTAAGCATGCGAAAACCACACATGCTGAGATACGTTCGGCCGCCGGCCAAAGCTTTAATTCGTTTTCACCATAGATGACGGAAATGCGAGAATACGATGTCGTACTTTCCTAAAAGCTCTTATACATAAAGCTATAAGGGTAAAAGCATAAATTTCCCCTTGTATAAATCTTCCCAGCCTAGGACATGCAATGTTAAAAAGAAACAACATGTAATGGTCCGGTAATGCTTCCACGCATTACGCGAAATGCTACCGAATATATCCGTAAGCATTATTTTTCCCGTTGGGTCATTGCCTATGAGCTATTCGTGAGGTCAAGGTATGATCGGTAGGATCCAGGTCTTGGATGAAGCGATTGAATGATAGGATTTGGGTGCTCAGAGGCGCGACGGATAGCGTTGTTACATAGCTGGAGCAGATGAGAGGAAAGAAGCCTGACTTTAGATTTTTGATAGAGGACACTATTCCCATTATAGTGGCCACTGGGCTTAAAGTGAAGAGAAGTGACATTTCGGAGGATACGGCGTTCAAAACGCGCCAGCTTCTCAAGTTGACTTGAGGGTGCTGGATGTCAGATAGGGGCACCGTAGGTAAGGATTGGTCTAATTAGTTGTTTATATGCTACGCTTTTAGCTCTAGAAGATATGATGGAATTTGACCTGAAGATACAGCCTATGAGATGATATGCTGTAGCAGCTTTGTTAAGACTTGCTTGAAGATGGTGACTGAGGCTCCAGCGCGGGTTGATGGATGAGGACCGTCGAAAGGTAGGTTCCTGGGGGAAGATAGGTTTGATAAGGCTAGGATTTTGCGTCAGACAATGCCTAATGGCCACGCCATAAGGGTTGTCAATACGATCTCGATGATGACACTCAAGTGTCACTTGCTGACAGTATGGCTGCGAGTTATAATTGGAGTTATCTTACATTATGAAAGAAAGAAATTGTCAGCTAGATTCTTGCTTAAGCTAATTCTTTAACTAACCTCCCAGATGTCCTTTGGTTAGATTGCAAATTGAAAAGAATTATTTTATTACAGTAAAATAGAAGCTTGACTTCAAAACAAAGTACTTACCTCAATTCATCCGAATCGGTATGACAACTGAAACCATATTACATAGCTGATGGTGCTATGTAATATAGCTTGTGAGGCCATAATTTCTGCGCCATGTAATTATGGCGCTGCGAGCCACACTGTATAGCTCAGGGTGCTATGTATGTAGAGGGGTAAACTGTTCCACTACTGGACCAGTAAACAGAAAATAAAACTAACATAATTTACAATTATACTTAAATCTCATGTAAGATCATTTGCTAGCAGATATTCATTGAGATTACTCGCAAACGTAATCTCTACTAGTAGGAAAAATTCGAACATTGAAGCGATTGAGAAACAAATAAATCTGAAAAAATAACCTCCGTCGAAGTGGTATTTGATAGCTTTCATATAGTCAAGTAAATTTCGGCAATATCGTTACATAATCAGTTGCCAATGCAAAATGATTTGTCATCAATATTACTGTTGAGCTATCACAGCTTCCAGCATGTTAAACGTTTAAAAAAAATTAATAATGAATTCATCGAAGTTCTTCCATGGTATCTCAGTTCTTCCATGGTATCAGTTCTTCCTGTACCCTCATCGATTGCACTGCTCCAAGAGCCGAAACGCGCAAGTCAATGTTCGGATCGACAGTCACATCATGATGTAGTACTTTTAGACAGTCTTCGGGTATGACTGGTGATCCTTTCAAAGTTGCATCACTTTGGCTATTTTCCGATGAATTAGAAGCATTCAGACCTCCAGATCTAAACGTGTTTTGTAAAACCTGTCCGCACACTTTTTCGCGCTGACTGACCCCATTAGCTACTAGTTTGTCTTTCTTTATTTTCAGACATCAAATAAATTAATCGGACGCGTGTACACCGTTCAAACACCGGTCGGACAAAGATCGAGAAAAAACAGAAGTTTCTAACCTTGATAACGATATTTTACGGATTTACAAAATCCAATTGCAGTTTATTTGATTTAATACAGCAAATTTCAACACCGCCTACACAGGTGAAACGTAACGCAAACACCTTAGGCAATTTTCTCTTGACAGAAGAATTGACAGAAGACAATACAACTGTAACATGGGATGGCGCTTCAGCACTTGACACGGATAACGCAGATGTTACTTATGAGTTGACTCTCTAATGTAGCCGATACCGCAAAACAATCTTCATGTTAACGTAATCGAGCCGGTAAAGTTTCGTAGCCCCAATGAGCCGTAGTCCAATCGTTAACAGCTGTCCAATCGTTAACAGCTGTCAATCGTTAACATGCAATAGCACTTCGCTCCTGGTCTTAAATTCGACTTCGCAGTATGTATTGCTACACTATACATCACCACCATTCACTGTCTTAAAACTTACAAATGCGAAGGGAGTGCTCTGTCAACACTCGGGAAACATCACCTTTTCAGGATCCGAGGCCATGTGTAATTTCACACAAAAGCAACCTTTTCAATGAGTTCTAACAACTCTTTAAACTCCATTTGGCCTCTCTCCAAGACCCTAAACTCGAATGTCACGATTGTGATACTTCCGGAAGATGGAATGTGGCGAATGAATGTTGGGGAAATGCGCTTCCTGCAAAGTGACCGTAAACAATTTATCTATGAAAACTGTCAACTTAAGGCTAGGCGCTAATTGAGACGCGTACAGTGCGTACGCAGGGACATGACACAGCCCAAGGTGGCAAAAAAGGATAACACGAATTGCTTGCGTGAGTTAAGGTGACGCAAATTCGCACTGTGGTGCTATAAAAATTCGCATATGTCACGTCGCACGCACTGTCCTCGTCTCAATTTTTGCATAGGGCAAAAGTGGGAGAGACGCCATATGAGGAGAGACGCCATACATTCGTTATCTCGGAACGTGAAAAAGATAGCGTTATAGTTTATACTGAAAACAATTACTCATCGACGCTGTCGCCTTAACCAGCTAGTGCCTGTTTGGCTGTCCTTGAGTGCGTTACGTATTGTGAAGAAATATTTGTTTCTGCGTAATTTATTCCGTCAAGTACGTTGTGTTTTAAGTACGTTGTGTTTTAGTGAATGCCATAGGTACAGCAAAGATAAGTTAAAGTGAGTACCTGTTTTAATGTTTTGTTTAGTTTGTTTTTAGCATTATAAAAAAGTGTTCTTGAATCATTATTCATACTGAGTGATATTTTAACTGTATGGCGTCTATCCTCCAAAATGAGGAGTGACGCCACGGTTTATATAATGTGTGTTTTACTGGATAATTTTATCAAGGTATTAACTATTTCAGAATGCCTAGAAAATATGTTAGAATGCATAATACAGCCATAGGTCTGTGGACTGAAGAAAATTTAAAGTTGGCTATAGAAAAAGTGAAATAAGGCGAAATATCCAAAAATGAAGCACAACGACGCTATGGAATCCCGATTCGAACCTTATCTAGACGACTTCAGACTGGCAATACGATCAAAGCTGGATTAGGACCTCCAGGTATGTTTTTGATGAGTTCAAGATAAAACGTGGCAATAGGTATCAGGGAGGGTTATAGTGAGTGGTAATCAGTCATTTACACATTTTTTATATTGTTCCAGCATCACTTGGACTAGAGAATGAAAAACGTTTAGCATCGTATATTAAACGCTTAGCTAGTGCTGGCTTTGCACCTGATAGGAATTCTATTCGTTGCTTTGCTTATCAATTTGCTGAGAAGCTTGGTATTCCACACAAATTTGCCAAGGAAAAGGAGAAAGCAGGACAACATTGGCTTACGTCATTTTTCGAAAGAAATAAAGATATCTCTGTACGGCAAGCAGAAGGTCTTTCGGTGGCAAGAGCGCAAGGTATGAATGGGGAAGAAGTTAATGCGTTTTTTAAGCTGTTAGAAGAACAAATGGTTAAAAATGATTTGATTAATAAAGCTCATAACATTTTCAATGTTGACGAGAGTTGAATTCAGTTAATAAATAAGCTGGGAAAAGTTTTAACTGCGAAAGGTGCCAAAAACGTTCACGTAGTCACACCACGTGAGAAGGGAGAAATTGTTTCTCTGGTTGCTTGCTGTAATGCTGAGAGTGTCTTTTTACCTCCTGTATTAATAATGAAAGGCGTTAATAAAAAAGCCGAGTTTGCAAATGGCCTTCCTTATGGATCCGACGTTTATATGAACAAGAAGTTGGCATATGTCATAACCATGTCATAACTTTAACGTTTATGAGATGGTTCAAAGACCATTTCTTACCAAGAAAACCAAAGAACGGTAAAACCATTTTGATTTTGGAGGGTCACTCTTCTCATTCCAATTCAATAGATCTGCTAGACCTGGCCAATGAAAATGAAGTGATAATTATATGTTTGCCAAATCATACTACTCAGGCACTTCAATCGCTCGATCGTAGTTTCTTTAAGCCATTGAAGACATATTATGAGCAGGAAGCACATTCATGGATGTTAAGAAACAAAGATAGGGTGATCTCAAGGTTCCATGTCATAACTTTAATGGGGCAAGCTTGGGGAAAAGCCGCCCCCGTAGGCAATGCAGCGTCAGGTTTCAAAGCTTATGGGATATTTCCCCTGAACCCAAATATCATTCCAGACCATTTCTTCGCCATATCTGATCTAACTGATGTAGCGCCAACAATACCTTCTGCAAGTGTTACAGTTGTGTCGCCAACCAAGCCATCTACGTCAGTCACGCCTGCTAGCGAAAAGTAACCTACAAAGCTCCTTGAACAAGCAAACCCAATTCTAACACTAGTTGCCTCAACAGTAAAACGCAAAAAAGTTGATTGTGTTCTCACATCTCCGCAAAACAAAGATAAAAAACTGCTGAGCTGAATTTGATAAAAAGACAAACCAGAAAACGCAAGATTGCTGGTTCCAGATTAACAGGTGCATCGTCAACCTCTCAACGAGATGAGTCTGATTCTATTAAGGATGATAACAATGTGTGCGTTGAGTGTTTGGAACATTATTCTCGAACAAAGAAGAAAACTGACTGGATCAAATGTGGCGTATGCCTTAAATGGCTACATGAGACATGTACAATGTACTTCCCACACTGCAATAATTGTGGGAGGGAAAAAATACGCAAAAACATCTTAATCAGGCAAAATAACATATATGGCATCTCTCCTTCGTGTCATGGCATCTCTCCCACATAGTGTGGGAGAGATGGCATTTTGAAACTTACGATATTTTAATTTCTACATTTTTATTTTTTTGAAATAATGTCGTAAACCGTTTTTTACTACATAGTGTGTAAGTATAACTTTCCTATAAAAAATAAACGATTCGATTTGATTGCATTTTTTCCTATAAAATTTTACATTTGCAAAAAGTATGGCATCTCTCCCACTTTTACCCTAGTCTAAAATTTTATCGGAGAAAAAAATATATGAACAAGACGAAAATGTAAAACCACAACCAAAAATGCAAAATACACACTTAAAATTTAATTGAAACCAATAGTCGCAAACACTCCAGTGAATTCTTTTCCATTGTTTCTGGAGACTATAGTGTTCCATTAAAATTTTTGAGATTTTTTTCCATTTGGAACTAAATTTGCATAGCCTTCAATTAAACGTAGATAGAATCTAAAATCGCTTCTAGCTCGGCCTGTTTTTCGGGTTGTCTTTCAGAAATGTTCGATCACCAACAGCATTTGATGTCGAAATAGAAAGGATAGCGTTCGTTTACTTAGGAATGTGTTTATACTGATGGATTGTCCAGTACATTTGGAACCTGTGTAAACTCGAATCCAAAAACTTTTACTGTAATGGCTTTCATAATAATGCTGAAGCTGGGAAGATTACCCTTTTTAAACGGTCAAGTCGTATCTCATCACCATTTTACGTACGGACAGTTCATAGCAAAAATTGAGCGAAAGGTTGCTTAAGGAGCATGCCACTTTTCTGGCTGTTCGGAAAGTTATGTTTGGGTGCAACATATGCTTTGCATGGTTTACCTCGGCGTATATGCGCGCGTACGGACGCAGACTCATCTTTGGTTGGACCTTTAGCCTTTTTCCATACACGCAAAACGGAACTCTCTCACAAAAAATGCGCTCAATGCAACCCTTTCTACCGCACTCTCCACCCCCTTGTTTACGAGAAATGCCATGATGGGCAGATCAAAGTAGGAAAGCTAGCGACGCACAGCCAAAAATAATGTGAAATTTTCACGTGGTCAAAGGACTACTGTCAAATTCACATGTGACTTTTCTTACCGTAGGCCAAGATCGCATAAAAGGTGCTTGCTTTGGATTTTATATGCACTCACAAAACGTGTGTAATGCATGTTAATATTGCGTTAACTTTTGGAGCCTGATTGACATTGAATCATCTACTTTCTGTGCAATGCTTGTGGGAAAATGTTACCATTCCTCCAGAACCACCTTTTTTAAGACATGATTGTTGAGGTTTGTGTTGACGATGGTGGTTTTCCAACAAAGCCCACACATTTTCAATGGCGTTCATACCTGTAGACTACGCGTGTGGATTCACCAAATGGGATAAGTTCCATATGAGCCATATGAGCCAAATGAGCCAAACAAAATTTCATATGAGCCAAACAAAAATAAAAGAAAAAAAAGCCCCAAAAGCAAACGCACAACCACAAAAACACAAACCTACTAGCCCGACATCTATCGGGGAAATTCATGGAACAGCTGTGTGGTGCATCAAGTCGAGTTTTACCAAGAAAAGCTCATGAGAAATTGTATTTTTGCCATGAGGTGGCTTTGGTTTTTTCAAGGTTATTGCTGAGTGTTTTGGTAGTTAGGAAATTAGAAAAAGCCTTCATAATGTGTAGAAAGTTAAAAGAGATAATTTTCTGTTAGTTATTTTTCTACTTTCTATCGTTTGTGGTAGCTTACACTCGTTAATTTCTCTCTTTATTTTCAACTGTTTTGCGCTACCACAATGAATACAGCAACCTATAGTAATGCTAACAAATGCACTGCTGTTTTGTACTAGATCGTTGTTTTTGCGTCATAGTTCTATTCTGTTCTGTATCGGAGCAAACAACGCACGTCATAGCTCTATGCTCTACAGCTTCTGATGCAGTCATTGAATCAAAAAGAAAGACGATTCATCTCAATGCAAGCGAAATTGAACATACTTTTGGTTACTAAATTAGAATAGAGTTGCTAGCACTGAACATTTTAGTCATTTCAAAACTAAGCCGTACTACCATTAAATTTTCACACATGCTGCCATCAAATTTTCAAAAACCTTTAATTGAAATTAACAGCAAATGTTTAAATTTTGTAAACTTTGAAGCTTGTGTGGGTGGTAGCCCTCAACATTTTTCCACCCCGATGCAGTCATCAGGCCAAAATTAAATTCACTGGGTAACTTTCCTTAACGTGAAGCAAGCGTAATAAATTTTTGCCTGCGATGCTAGCAAAGGGTTTCCAGCATTATGCATTCTCATCAACTTTGTGCGAAGAAAGGGGGTGATTATAGGCACTGTACAATACAATGAAACTAAGCGCTGACAGCTGCGTTGGCGACAGCTACAACTACAAGCCACAGCTACACATAGTGGTTCTGCAGCTTGGCTTAGAATCAAAGACAGTACCAGTAAGAGAATATCAAAGGGTATTTGCTGTAGGTTTCACGCATCTGATATTATTGAAAATTCAGGATGAGAGAATTGGTGGTACCGTAGCATAAGTAATGTGCATGAGCAGCTATTGGGAATCATTTTGCGAATCAATGACACTACATATTGAAATAATCAGCAAAGAAAATGCGAGATGAATTAACAGAAGGTCATTAATAAAAAGCCAAAACAGAAGAATACCAAGAATAGACACTTGCCGAATCACAGATATTGGATAACAGGCGGCTGAGAAACAGGTGTTGATAATTTTGTCTGACATACTTTCGAATGTCAATTTCAATTGCGTTCGCGAAATAGCAGATATTTCATGTAAATAACATGGGGGCTAGTTGTAACATTACTTTACAAATTTGTTCGCTATTAAAATATTGTAATACTTTGACTAAAATATTAAAATCTTGTACCAATCTAGGTACCATAGTTCGCTTACTTTGAAATACGATCAATATTGTCAGAACATAAACATTTTAGGTACGGTAATTTAAGGAGTTTATCAAAGAGGTTTGATTTAACATTTTACCATAGAGTAAGGGATTTATTGTGTAGGCATGTGTTAATAAGTTTTCTTGCTGGTCCTTATACAGTATCGGGAATTATTTTTGATTGCTTTGCTTCTCTTAAGGAGCTGTCGGGACAATCTTCGGTGCAATTAGTTTGGGTTAACAACAACTGTTTTATCTAGTATTATGTATTCTCCATAAGTGCAGTTCAACTAGCCAGCTAGCTACGAGCGATTTCCACTTAAAAGACTTGGGCTGACGAAGTTTCCTGCGCGATCGCTCTGTATTTTACGAGACACCCCGTTTGCTATGGTACAGTGGCAGAGATGTCCCTTTTATAGCATTACAGTAAAGACGGTATTGACTGGCAACAGGACTCACTTTGCCATGTATTATACTGATAAAAATTATTTTTTGAGAAAGCAAAAGACGAAATATTGATGGTTTACCTATCTCTTCTACTGTATGCATTTGATGAAGAAATCGAGCAAACGTTGCTCATAAACTTTCAGCCTTAGACTCTAAACGAGAACGAAAACTGAAATGTTAAACTGGAATTTCGTCTAACGCAATTCTGCATGATTCAAAAATATACATGACGTTGTTTACAAAACAGTCTCTGTTACTGAAAACTAGCTCAACATTGCATGAAATTATAGCTTCATTTATCTTATTGTTCCATACCTTAAGCGGGTATTTTTTACGATCAACAGACAGTTGTATGCCTTACCGTCTTTCCCGCACAATATTATTTTTTGTTATGTTTGTTTTACAAAACGCAATCGACATCCACCTCGCCTCGCCTCGCCTTACAATACCATGCTCGATATGCTATCAAATTAAAATTTGTAATTAAAACCAAATTCGAATGTGTAAATTATATCTTAAATCTAAACAATAATGCAAGCGACAACATTCTCTCAAAAATTAATAAGTAATTGGCAGTTGTACCGCTTATGTAGAAGGCAAACACATCAAATACATGTGCGTATGACTATACCAATGTATCTTCCGACGGATAGATCAAATGCCGTCAAATTTATTACCTCTTAGAAACATTTCTGTTTTCAGTGTTAGTTTTCATTTTTCTTCCTCTTGATTCGATAACAATTTCTGCTTATCTTATCGTGCTCGAATATTTTAAACAAAATTCCGTATTTTATTGAATGCCTCATTGATTAGGCGCGTAATGTTTCGTTAGTAGCGGCAAAATCATTGGATCGTTCTATTTCGAGCATATCGTGGCGAATTTTGTACTAAGGCAATGCAACGCCAATAATCCAATCGAGGTTCCAGATACGAACGCACGTCGAGCACAAGTGAAACCAGTTCTGGTTGAAACTTTTGTAGATTAAATCAAATCAAAGAAACGCTTTGTCGGAATGATGACAATTTTTAAAGAGAATGCCTTTGGTGAAGTTATAGCAGCCTGGCACCTAACATTAAATCAAAAGGGTCTCGAAATCGTATATACTCTCATTCGCGTAAACGCCAAATACTTTTTCCTCCCATTAGACCTATCTGCAGATTATAATGAATTGTGAATGATAAGGTTATATCATCCTAATATTTCAGTTATTTAAATTAGCAAACCCCCTACCCCACACAAATAAGCCACGCAAGATACAGGTCCATTGTAGCGAAAAATCTTGCTGCATGGAATTTCGTTGCAGTTGCGTTTGCGAACGCAGACAGTCTTCGGCGAACGAAGGGAACAAACCTTTCAGATTTCCGACAATTCCTAACATTCATTGCAAACTCCGCCTACTGACCACTGTTCGACTCTCGTTCATTTCGTCTATTTCATTTCATCGGAATAAATCAATCATTCACTGTCGCCAGTGCGATTGGAACTTAGGACCGAGACGAGTGCAAAATGCAGCGTACAAGAAGCTCCTTATTCCTCAGCCTCAATCTGGCCGTAGTCCTAGTAAGAGGTTCGTCCCGAACGTTGAAAGTGGGACACCTGGGGCAACGAAAGTGTTAGGGCATGTTTTCAACTTTGCTCACATATTTGGAAATAAACGAGCAAAAGGACCAAGCTCGAACCGACCCGTTGTCACCCAGCCCGATCGAAATGAAACTACATGCCACCCGTCCGTGAAAGCATGGAGGCTTTCTAAACGAAACATTCCAAGTTTGCTGAGGAATTGTATCCTTACGTTGTTGCTGCTGGAAGTAGGACGAGGACGTTAGGATGTGCAACGTTCGGCAAGTATGAGCAGAATTGAAAATTAATTGCAATACTGCAATTCGACTGCCATGACGTTGACGTTGGGCTTCCAGCATGCTCCACGCAATCAAGTTTTTCCTCGGAAAAAAAGCGATTCAAAATCAATCGACCGAACGCCCAGTACAATTTTATAAACTAACTTTTTCTTACTAACTTGCCATGGATCCACTGAACGTGGATACATAGTTCATAACGGCGCGTTCATGCAAAGTCAGAAATGGTCGATTGGCTAAATTGGTTAGAAATTAAATGCGCTGTAAAAATATTGCATATATGTTAGTTGGTTCAGAAAGTAGTCGTCATCCTTCGTCAAAACTTTATCCGTCCAATCGCTTTCAAGGACGTACGTTGGCAACTTTGGTAGATGTGCGAATAATTTTTATAATTTCAGAAAGAACATTGCGATACGTTCAGTAATGAAACATTGGTTTACGATGTAAACCAACTTTTCATACCAGTGTTAGTTGCAGTGAATTAATTATGCTATTTTCTAATTAAAAATAATAGTCAGATTATATGTATTATATAAAACATGTTTACATTGTACCGAAAAGTACGATCCAACATGAGCTTTTATGCATAGTGTGAGTTAGGTAGGTAAATAGGATCCAATGAAGGCTGCTTTAGATTTTGTCACTCATTATATACAAGTGCATCACTCATGATTCACTCATGATATACAAGTGCAAAAAACAGTTCTGGTTTGGAAAAATATTTGTACATAAAAGCATTTCAGAACTAAAAGTAACAAAAAACTATATGAGGATCTATGTACATATATATAAAACAAAAGTTACACCATTTATAACTCAAGAGCGGCTGTACTGATTTGTTTTTAGATTTGATTTGTTGGATTTGTCTCCACCCCGACTAGTAAATTGTGCAGATAATTTATTTTCTCATACATTTGGAATGAGAAAAAAAACTCTAGCGCACCTGAACCGCTAGAAACACTAATGTTCGAAGAACAGTAGAAGAATCGTGCAGGTTTTGAGTGCATATTCCACCCCATGAGCTGCTTATTACGGCCAAACTATTTCAAACGCCATGTTTTACTTTGGTCTCAAGAATGCATTATAACTCATATAGTGGAAGGTTTCAGATATTACGACTGGGATGAATTTCAACGTTTATGAGAGCAAAACACGGGTTAATTATATTCATTATCAGTTGCTTATTTCACAAAATTTTGCTAGCAGCATCTCATATAACATCAATGAAGAAAATGCTCAGTGCATGCAGCACTGAAGCTGAAGTTGGTGTTTGGGGCTGCGATCCGAAAAATTTTCAGAACTTTGGGAATTGAAACATCGGTTATTTATTTTCATTGTAAACGTTTCCGGTATGAATACTAACTGTAAGCATTTATTGATATAAAAGTAACACAACCGACTCGTGCTGGCAACCTTTCGCCAGTATCAAAGCCAAGAATATATCACATCTGCTTCACGTTGTTATATTACATTCGAAGTTATAGGAGTATAAAGAAATTTAGGGTTACCTGCAGCGAGTTTTTTCAAATAATCGAAAGTTTAATATTTGCTGTTTATTGTCACTACAATATCATTACCAATTGAAAATTCTACGATAAAACCGCTTAATAAAGATATTGCAAACAAACACAAAACCAACAATAGCTGGCAACCCTATCGTGGCTTTTCAACCAAATTTGGCCTGAATAATGTTTATAATAGGTTCCATTAATTGTATGAAATTCGTATTGATTTCATAACTGCACTGGAAGTTATAGGGCAAAAAGTTTTATTTTCCTGAGCAAATTTTCAAAACCAAAGATTCAAAAATTACCATAGCTGGCAGCACCAATCGAATTTTTCAACCAAATTTTTATCAAACAGAGTTTAGAGTAAGGTTCAGGTACTGTGTCAATTTCATGAAAATCTGGTAACTTATTCACATTTCATAGGGCAAAAAGCAGTTTTTTTTCTTTGTAATTTTTCAAGATGGCACCACTGGCACAGAGTTGCTTACAATTCCAAATCGCTTCTATTAGACCTGGTCCTACTTAAGTCCAATGCATTCTGTAAATTTCAATTGTATCTGATTATTGATTCGTGAGTTCCCGTGAACAGAAGTTTTTGATGCTAAAAATATAGGTCAACTGGGAAAGGGTTACCGTTCTTGTCCGACATGAAATTTCCAAAGTTTTACTTTGAACGTGTAGACAAAGCATAAGATTTGTATACAGATTGGTTTCATAGTAAGAAACGGACATTTTTTAGGATATTCGATGGTTTGATTGTTTTCACTTCCAAATTTTTATTTTTTCAAATTTAAGACACCAAAATTATCATAGCTGGCAGCTCCAACCGAATTTTTCAAACGTGGTTTGAAGTAAGGTCCAACTACTGTGTGAATTTCATTAAAATCGAACGATTCAATCAGAATTTATAGGGCTAAAAGCAGTTATCTTTTTTAGTGATTTTTCAAGATGGCACCACTGGCACAGAATCACCCGCATTTCAAAATCACTTCTATCAGACCTGGTCCTATTTAAAAACAATATATTCTGCAAATTTCAATTAATTCTGCTGATCGGATCGTGAGTTTCCGTGAACAGAAGTTTTTGATGCTAAAAATATAGGTAAATTGGGTAAGGGTTACCAGGCGTGCCCGTTATACCATATCAATTTTTTTTGTCTATGTAAACAAAGCACAAGATTTACATATGAGTGGCTTTTTTTTGAAAAAGCTGCATTTTTTCAAGAGAGGCGATGATTTGGAGGTTTTCACTTTCAGTGCCTGCTCTAGCTCATTAAAAGCTACACAAATCTGCAACTAAATAATACCAATATGTCCTGAAAATTTCGTAATGATTGAATAGCTCTGTCAAAAGTTATCGCAATTTAAAAATTTTCAAGTTTTCCCGTTCTCTTTTTAGGCGCCCAGACACACATGGGGTTAACAAATTCCAAAACATTATCCGATTCACATGTAAAACACGTTCGAAATTTATTTCGTCACCTTTATTTTCGCAAAAATTATTTGTGCACGGAATAATAGGTATATGAAAAATATCACTAAAATGGCCGCCGGCGCCAAAGGGTTAAAGATTATTAACTTTTTTGTGAGACGTGGCACTATTCTGCATGTACACAAATGTGTCCTGAAAATGTAAGTTCAATCGGATGGCGCCTTCTTGAGATTTTTCCACTGAAATTTTTTGATGATATATATATATATATATATATATATATATATATATATATATATATATATATATATATATATATATATATATATATATATATATATATATATATATATATATATATATATATATATATATATATATATATATATATATATATATATATATATATATATATATATATATATATATATATATATATATATATATATATATATATTTAGAAATATGAATTTTTCGCCAAAGTGATTTTAATACTAATGTTCTTCTTCGAACATTAGTAAAAATAAATCCGCATACACCGCTATTGTGCTGTCTTCCAGTGTTATTCACAATGCCGCTAGTCCGAAGATCGTCTGTAATGTAATTAGACTTCGGAATATTGCGAATCAATCCACTGCAACTCAACAAGAAATCGCACGAGAAGAGCGCCGCGTTAGAATGGCCCGACTCGACTCCATGCTTCACAAGCACAAGACAAAGAGAGGCAGTACATCAAACGGCTCAATTGTCAATGACGAATCGTCGATTTTATCGTACAGATCAACAACGTGATAATCTTCGTCGCGCAAGAAGAAATACTTTTTATATTGCAAGGTGCTTCAATGAAAGTAATCGACCCGAGTGCATACCACCCATCTAACAGAAAGTAGTGCAACAATGCCCAAATGACTTGCTGCAAAGTGAATTACATTCGTTTCAATGTAATGAAAATACTTTTCATTTTGATTTTTGTACATCTATTGAATTTAATTAATTTTGATCTTAACAAAAAACTGAATTTAATTCAGTTAACAAGTTAACAAACCATTTACTGATTCTGAGGCGGGACGAAGCTGGCCAGGTCAGCTAGTATAACATATATATGTCCTTAAATTAAATTATTCTTGAAATCGTGCTTACGATGTTTATAAAATTTTTTAAAAAAGTGAAAAAAAAATTATAATTAAAATTAATAAAAAAAATAAATGAATAGTATTTCTGGTTGACAAATACTAATACGAAACTAAAATTTTTAAACATTTAAGCTTATCAAATGATACGAAGGTAATGCAAAAACATGATCTGAAGGTTTGCACCCTAAAAGGATTTTCATATCTTATATTGAGAAATTCTTTCATTTTTGTCACATCATAGATGCAATTTGTAGCCAATTTCACAGGAATCAAGAAATCAAGCTTTATATGTTGAGAATCTAATCATGAATATATGTATTGATGCATTGCAATGAAATTGAATTGCATGTTTAGCGAGTATAAGGGTCCGTGGGACCACCACCTGCCGCAGCTGACACTATTTGATTTTATAGACTTAACTTAGAATATCTACATTATTTCACCTAAATCTTAAGAGCACCATGTATCTACTCGTATGCATAATCATTTCAAAAACTCAATCTGACTATTCTACTTGGCTTCGCGATACTTGCCTGAGCACTTAGTAGCGAGCTGCATCATTACTGCATGGTCTTTTACATTTTCTCCCGATTCTTCGTCGATTTTTCGAAACAAAACCAGCTCCCGGTGATTCTTAGTTCCAAAACATATCATTTATTCCTGCTTCTGTTGTACGCAATAATTTGTTTGCTACTCTTGTATGCATGTATAGTTACCGACATCACAACAATTTATAATCATCCTTCGGTATAATGACTATCAATCAATAGCCAAAGGCTGCACTCTTCATCTTCAATATTTCTTATTACCGTTCAAATTATCTTTCTCGACGTTCGGTTTTCGATACGAAGGCAGGCAAGCAGCCTGAATGCTTGGCATGCGAAGGCGAATGGGCTTTTTGAAAGTCTGCAAATGTAGACTGCTCTCTGACAAAGGACGGTAGTGAAACGAAGTTTAGTTGCTAGCGAGTTGCATTGTTTTACAAGAAATTATACTAAATCGAATGGTTTTTCTGGATGTCTTAAGTAGATGTATCTCGCTACGAGTTTCTCGTTCTGCAGTTAAAATCTGTATTAATTTGTATGATAGCTATATATGTTAATACAGCCAAGTGCATCAACTGGTATTGGTTTGTAGACTATGCGCTTATTATGAATGTTTTGTTCCCAAATTTTTTTGTCGTTCGTAGCCAGATGAGAACTGGAAGTCCTGTAGGATAATCAGTCTATTAAAGACGGTAGCGATATTCAACCAAGCCAAGTGATTTTATAAAAACTAAATTTGTCTGATTGTAACTGATGCAACTGAGCATCAATATCAGTAAAACTGCATAGGAAGGTACATGTTTCATATTTGTTCATATTTGAGACCACAAATGAAACAGTCGATAATTTATTAAAGCGATATAAGAAAAAATGTAATCCATGCAAATATTCCAAAATAAATATCCATCAAAAATTATGAGAATAATTATAGCAGTGGATGCCTATCTCGATAGCATAGATTTAACAATATCAGTAGACATCATCAAACAAAGTAAGATTTTAATAAAATATCAAATCTTGATAAAACTCGACTACGAGGCCCCCATACCCGTTAGACAATTTTACGCATTGTGTTTGTTTTTGTGTTTTTTTTGGTTGTGTGTTTAATTTTGGGGGTATGTTTTGTTTGTTTGTTTGTTTAACTTCAATGTGTGGTCTTTTCGCGTGTTTTTTGTACGTTTTTGTTAGTTATTCTGCAATTTTTGATCCCTGCTCGTCCTCTAGTAGTAGGAGGAGCCAAAACGTGAAGAGTAGCGAACGAAAACGTATAAGAAATAGACATACATAGACAACACACTGAAAATAAACAAAAAAACCGACAAAACACACCATCAAAAAACAAACACAGTACCATAAAAACACAAAAAAAAAACACAATTGGTAAAATTGTCTAACGGCTATGGGCGGCACGTAGTCGAGTTCAGCCCAAACCTTTGCAGACCAGATGGACTGCGAAAATAATTGATTTAATCACCTTGATTGCGATCCACTATTACCCTTACCATCAGTGAATAATAATGTACTCGAGACAAAGTATCCCGTCAGCAAAAACAGTGCACTTTTTTCACCTGACTGACAAACTTGCATTCAAATCTTTTCTTGCTATTCTCTCATTGATAACATAAGCTATCTTACAGTGATTTACTTTCAGCGGTATGGCATTTAATATAATAGCCCGTCCAGACTACAGATACTTAAGTATCCGGATACATAAGTATTGTCCACACTGTAGCGACATCTGCAGATACATTTTACCCTTGCCATGAAAATCAATGAAAAGTGTGGACGATACTTATGTATGCGGATACTTAAGTATCCGTAGTCTGGACGGGCTATAATAGCCCGTCCAGACTACAGATACTTAAGTATCCGGATACATAAGTATTGTCCACACTGCAGCGACATCTGCAGATACATTTTACCCTTGCCATGAAAATCAATGAAAAGTATGCGCTAATTGTACATATGTCGCTGCAGTGTGGACAATACTTATGTATCCAGATACTTAAGTATCTGTAGTCTGGACGGGCTATTAAATGAGATCTGAACCTTCGTTTCTAGCAATTCAATTGGAAATGTTTGGTAGGTGAGCCTGCGTAGTTATTGAAATAATGTTTTGAGATTTATTCAGAACTCAATTTTATTCCAAAACTCCAACAAGTTTTGAAGAAACAAAAGAATCATTCATTAGTCTCGAGATATTTATAGCATATGTTTGCATAAACATAAAATTTAAGTTGTCTACTGAGCTTAGCATGCAACTTTTAACTTTTTCGGTTTCACATATGTGCTTCAGTGAATGAAAGCTTTACAAAAACGACCCTGAAGTAAATTATGGAGGTACAATATGTACACATACATAGCCTGTTTTTAATATTACATAAGTCGACTGAATCCCTTACAAACCTTTACAGTGCAGCTTTAAACTTGACTTGCATATCAGATTCAAGTCACTAGCTTTCTATTTAATTAGCTTGTTTTTAGATACCGATTTTATTCATTTTATAGACGCATCCATAAGATACATTTGACCTTTTATTTTGAGACAAAAACCACATACTAAGCTTTGTTACCAGCGAATTGGCAGCCCAAATTAACCCTAGAGGATAGCAATAGTTTTCCGTAGATTTGCACTTAATGACTTATACACAATGCCTCCTGAACAAATCACTGGCGTGACGTCTTCTTCGGGAGATGCGTAAAAAAACTGACCACTAATTAAAATATTGATCCGTTGTGTTGTGGATGTAGCAGCAAATAATACATTATATAATACATCAATTCATTGTTTTTAACTTACAGCAAACCAACTTATGCCACCATTGGGCGCTAAAATGAATAAATCAGACAAATCAATGAATGATGCACATGGGCACACGTAAAATCAAGTTCAGTATTTAGAATTTTTTACTAATATTCGAAAAACATTAGTATCATATTAAAATCGTTTTGCCGAATTTTCAGATTTCTTTGTATATATATATATATATATATATATATATATATATATATATATATATATATATATATATATATATATATATATATATATATATATATATATATATATATATATATATATATATATATGTATATATATATATATATATATATATATATATATATATATATATATATATATATATATATTTATATATATATATATATATATATATATAATTATAATGATTCACGTGGTAAATCTCTGGAGTGGCTGGTCCGATTGACCTGAAATTTTCGGTGAACATAGATGTATATAAGGACTAGGTCTACGACTAGTTAAAGCTAAGAAATTATATAAAAGCAGGTATTGGAAATGAAAACTCATAATATTTTGTGCTTGTTTGTGATAAGAATTTTTGGACCTTTGTCAATGCTGAGTGCCTAAAACTAAGTAAGGATTTTTATTTTCAAATTTCGATTTATCATAGCTTCTGATGAAAACACTGGAACATCGCAAAATTTTCAGAGTATATTGACTATGAATCTAACTATACACAGCTAGAACTACATATGGCTGCGCGGGCAAACCTGCAGCTATGGTAGGTGCGTGAAAAAAATCCTTCCAATCATCGCTCCGCTTGAAAAATTTTCTTATTTTTTTAATGCAAAAACGATTAATCAATGTTATTCTTTGTCGACCCTGCCAAATTGAAATTTTGAAAATTCCGTGTTTCAGAAGAACGGTAGCCCTTCACCAAATTGCCTCTATTTTGAGTACTTACAACTTCTGCTCATGAGTACTCACAATCGGATAATCAGATAGATATGAAATTTAAAGGTGAAGTCAAAGAGTCTTTAATAAGGCCAGGGCTGCTAGAAGTTCTTTGGAAACATAGGAAACCCTGAGGCAGAGGTAAGCACTTGAAAAATTACTAAAAGCCCGCTTTTTGTCCTATCAATTCTGACCAGATTTTAACAAAGTTCACATAGAAGCTGGACTTTTAACTAAAGTTTGGTGGAAAGATTAGGATATTTCTGCCATCTTTGGTCATATTTTCTCTTGAAGCTTGAAAATTGGCTCAGCAAAATAAAGCTTTTTGACCTTTAACTTCCGGTGAAGTCATGAAATCAAAACGAAATTCATACAGTGAATGGAATTCATACATAAACATTTCACGATAGCTCAGCTATGGTTTTTTACTAATTTTCGAAGAAAATTAGTATTAAACTCACTTCGCGAAAATTCGTCATATATATATATATATATATATATATATATATATATATATATATATATATATATATATATATATATATATATATATATATATATATATATATATATATATATATATATATATATATATATATATATATATATATTAGCAAAATGATTAAGGCAGATAAAAACAGTGAATCATCGTGAAATTTGCAGAGCATATTGATGTAGACAAGAATATAATACACATGGACTTTCAAGATTGTGCGGGCAACTCTGTAGCTACAGCAGGCTCCTGAAAATAAATCCTTAAAATCATCGAGTCTCCTGAAAAATTTTTGATTTTTGAAAATAAATTCAAACTATTGCAAAATTTTGACTTTTGTCCACCAAGTCAAATAACAATTTTCAAAATTCCGCGGTAAACAAGAACGGCAACCCGCGATCAAATTACCTCTATTTTCAGCACTCAAAACTTTTGTTCACGAGAACTGACGATCGGATAATGCGATCAATATCAAATTCACAGGACATGTTGGTATTAACTAGGACCAGGTCTGATAGAAGTGATTTTGAAATACGGGCAACACTGTGGTAGTGGTGCCATTTGGAAAAATCACTGAGAAAAAAAAACTAGTTTTTGGCCTATAGCTTCCGATTAAACCACCAAATTTGCACAAAATTCACGCAGTAGGTGAATCTTACTCTAAGATAGATTTCATAGAAATTTGGTTGAAAAATTAGTATAGGGACGTCAGCTCCGGCAATTTTTGTCTCCTAAATATTGTGAATTTGCTCAGGAAAATAAAGGTTTTTTTTTCCTATAACTTCCGATGCAGTAACGAGATCAAAACGAAATTCATGTGATAAGCGGATCTTGTTGCATTTCTAATTCTGTAGGAATTTCATTGAAATATCGTGAAAGGGTTGCCAGCTATGATGAATTTCGTAATTTACTGACATTTCTTTATCGAGCGATGTTTCATAAAATTTCCAAATGATCCTGCAATGTCAATTAACAACAAATATTTACATTTTAAAAATTTAAAAAGTTTGGAGGGTGGTAGCCCTAAAATTATATTCATTTCTATAACTTACAGCACAGCCATTCAATCGAAACGAAATTCATAGGGTGGGTTTAATACAACGTGAAGTAGCTATGGTGCTAGCACATGATTGCCAGCACCAGACAATTTCGTAAATATTGCACCAACAGATGCTTCCATTTTGTATTCACAAGCAAAGCATTTACAATAAAATAAACAACCGATATTTAAATTTTCCGAGTTTTGAAAATTTTTCGGATGGGAACCCCAGACATAGTTTAATCCCTGAAACTTTCGATATCATCGGATGAAAACGAAATTCAAAGGCTAGATTGATTAAGCATGAGCATGTTATCGTAGATTTATTGCTGCTGTGTTGGACAAATGTTGTCAGCACTGAACATTTTCATCATTTGTGTTATAAGAAGTGCTGTCAGAAAATGATATTTGTTCCTTTGAGTAAGAAATGGTTGAAATAATTTCACAAAGAAGTGCATAACGTCTTCACACATTTTTAAATCCCTCAAGGATAGTTTCTTCGAAAATTAGTTTTCTAGCGGTTCTGATGCGCTAGACTTTTTTTTTGTTATTTCTTGTCATTTCTTTACTACGCTATGTTACCATTAAATTTCGAAACGGTATTTATCTAGTGGTGCCAATAGACAAAAAACATTAATATTTCGAAAATTTTGAAAACTTTTGATGCAACCGTAAATTTCTGTTTAACCTATAGATGAAATTGACAGAGTGGATTGGCTCAGCTTGAAACAAATTTGATATACTTTTGGCTTTAGTGGTAGCAGAGGCTCGACAGCACCAGGCATTATTGTTAATTCTGTACGAACAGATGCTACCATTAAATATTCATATACCAAACATCTTCAGTGAAAATAAGTAGCAAATATTTAAATTTTCCAGGTATTGAAAATTGGTCACACGACAAACCGAACATCCTTCATTCCCTTTAATTTTCGATAATGTCATCGGATGAAAACGAGTTTCTAGGGTGGGTTGATTTTGACGTGAAGCAGTTGTGGTAGATTATTTGCAGTGCTGGCAAAGTGCTGCAAACACTGAGCATTTTCATCATTTATATTATAGGAGCTAATGCTTTCAAAGTTTTGCAACATAAGCATTCGATAATAAAAATACTCGTAAGAAGCAAATGTTTGAGTTTCCTACATTTTACTATGACTTTATTAGCGTTCTTGAGATCAAAGTGGTACATGGCCTTCGAAACAGGTTGGCTGCAATAAGGAACACGTATGGCAGAATATGCACTCAAAATCTGCACGATTCCTCTACTTTTCTTCGAACATCTGTGTTTTTAGCGGTGCTTATGCGCTAGAGTGTTTTTGCAGTTAAAAAATTCGCTTTTCTGCAATCTGGCTGTCTTTATAGAACATATTGCCAGTTTTGTGCGCACATGGTGTCGTTTTGATTTGATGCTGAGTTCTTTTGTAGGAGTTTTCAGTTTGCCTTATTACTTGTATGATTGACAATAGTGTCCTCAATTAGTTGTGACGTAGTATATTTCTAACTTGCTCATCCCTATTTATTTTGCAAAGAACTTTCAAAAAGTTTTAAGTGGTGAATTACTTTTCCAAGTTCATATCTTAAAGTAGCAATATTTACAACATATAGCAATTATTTTTTGGGGGGAAAATACCTTAACATTTTTTTTTAGCACTGAATGCTTATTACATGCATGTGATATATTTTGAATGATATAGGAGGCACCAAAGAACTATACTGTCGTCCTTACTATAAACGCTCTACCTATATTTTAGTAACATCGGAGATATTCAATCATTTGTGTTTTTCTGCAGCATGCAGAATATGGAAAGATGCATACATATATGGAAAGGACATTTTTCACTATTGATTTTGACACACTTCCACAAAAGATAAGTTTTTCATATTTTATAGAGTGATGCAGTTTTCAAATCCGATGTTAACTTAAAATTGGAAAAAAATGTCATATAGGGTGTTTACGATAAGCACGGCAGTAAAGCTGACGAGTGAAAGATTCATAATTCATAGAAAATAATACTTTGAAACAAAGTCTGTCGTTCACACTAATTTCATTTTTTTCACATATCGCTAGGCCCATTCTGATCCCTACATCCCATAAAATCTTTGGCAAGATGGTTTGAGTATAACAACGCGAACAACAGCACACTGTAGTAAAATAGTATCACAAAAAGCAACGACTTCCAGAAGGTGTTACTACTGTCCTTTCAAGCGTTGCTGCTACCCAGCCTTTCGGTTGTGTCCTGCTACCAATTACTACATTCCACAAAACTGTGATGTTTTACTATGTAGCCTTAATGATTGGACATGATTTATTAACATTTTTACTTCGGCAACTGAGACAAGGAGGGCAGATATTGGCTGTGATGCGGGAGGAATCGTAAACTCATTAACGCTGCAAGTCCGCCTATTGCAGGGCGCGAGTTGCGTAAAAAAAAATGTGCTTAAATGTGGTTTGTTCATACACGTTGAATAGCCTTCAGTGTATGAGTACGACTTACAAGTACTTTCAATAAATTATTGAATCCGGCCGAGTTTTAGGTTAACGTTCCTTCGTACGGCGAAGTCGAGCGTGGCGGCCGAATAACGTTTTTTTCCTACACTCTACTGTTGCATTTTGTCACAAGAGTCAAGGCATGGCATTTTCTTTAAATGAGGAAACGTAATTTCCCTATTAATTAAATAACCTTTGATCAATAAGTCATTTCTCTGTTTCTGTATGACCGGATGGCGGAGATTGTATTTTCTATCTAGGACCATAAAAATGATTCAAAGAATAATGGCTCCATTAAATATAGGGAAACGGATAGTAGTTTATGTCTAGAGTGAAGATATATTAAATATTTCAGGTTAGTGCCGATGAAAGTTTTAGGTAAGGGAAATATTCCTTGTAAAACTCAAGGTCCATTAGTTATTATTAGTTTTTGCCTGAGATGTCTAATTCGTTGAAATCCTTAGCCTTCGAATATTCGACAAGTGAGCAAAATCACATAAACTTCCGAATCGTCGAGAGCATGTAAAAGCGACACCGCTCTCCCGATAAGTGGCTAGCACTGATGTAAGAAATCATAGATATGAAAGAATATGGATACGAAATGGCTATCCGTGGACCCATACGTGAGTGTACCTTTTTTAATACACGCACAACATTGCTCTCACACAAAAATTCCGCTCAATGCACCCCTTTCTAATGCACTAACAACCGAAAAGCCTTAATGCTGTGTCTTAATGCTGGGAACACCAGATCGGAGTAAAAGCGTGCAACCATGGCCTTCATATAAAAGGCCTATCGCGACTTGCAATCTGACAGGTATTAAGCTACTTTTAAAATGGTGTAGTCCTCTCGTTGTTAAGTTTTATTGGGAATCGCACAATGACAATTGTTTGACATTTCTCTGACAATTAGTAATGTCAATGGTGCTGCTCGGTTATCAGGGAATAGTGTCTATTTTCCTATTATCCGGAGACTGGTTTCAAAGTTTTTGTCGCGTAAAAGATATTTCGGATAAGTGTCGTGAAAGTGATGTGTTTCTTGTGCTGTATACGCGAGAACTTTGCAATTTGAGATACCTGCCACCTATTCTCGGCAATGTGAATTGTAAACAATTGCAGTTTGTGGTTGGTAGGATTTATTCCACTTTAAAAATCATCAAATTTTGATAATCTGCAAATTCTTCTATACAAACGATATTTCGGATAAGTGTCCCGATGAATTGAGGTCTGATGTTAAAGACTTTTTATATCTAAATTGCCTGTGAAAGATCCCAAAAAAACATTGATTAACATGACATATGAGTTTCCTCATATCTCCTATAGGTGGATCTCGTGAATTTCTTTATAACCATAAAAAAACATCACTGTGCGGACTGGCTGGGAAAAGTAGCTTAGGTCCACCATCTTGTACGTTAATTGCTTTTGCGATAGGTCTTTTATATGAAGGCCATGGTGCAACGGGCAACACGGAAAGAAAAGTCAATGTCAGTTTGATTTGTGTCGGGGATTGAAAACATTGACTTTCAGTCAAAATTTATCAAATAAAATTTGAAAATTTTTCGCCGTATTCGGTGGAAACATGCATCTACCTTTGTGCGCAATAATTTGTGTCGGTTTCGCGAGTAAATTAGCGGTCAAAAATTTTAAAATATTGGGATAATGATTTATGTTTCTACGGTATATCGTGTCCATTTTCTTTTTCTTTTATATATGTGGTGGCTAGGCTGAAATGCTGCGAAACTTAATAGGACCAAGATGATCGCATCACACATTTTAAGCTTGGAAGCTTCCATATTCCTGGTTACTTTGTGGCTATGATGTGGAATTACCTCAAAGTAATTGAGATACTCTAAAAAGTGGGTTTATAATTAATACTTTGATAATAGGAAATATATTCATTTTTTCGTTTAAAATAACGAATCACAAATTTTTTTACACATTCGATGTGCATTTTTTGCTTTTACGTCATATCAGCTGAATAATACACAGGTTTTTGTAAATTGAAGCAAAAAGAGTGTAAATTTACTAGTTTGCTATTCAACTTTGCGCCAAAGCCATAAAATTGCATCATTATTTAGGATAAAATTACACCATTTGGTCGTAAAAAAAAATATTCTTTTCACGCTCTTTTGTAAATTTACATCTTTAATAGTAGGAAACCAGTTTCCTACTATTATAAGGGTAAAATTCAACCAAATTTTTTTTGAGTGTAATTCCACATCACACCGAGGCTTCTCATCTCATGTAAGGCACAGAGGTTGATCCTAGGACCTAACCTCTGGAACATCATGTACGATCATTTTGGTACGTTACGCTGATGACCACGCAGTGGAAATCACTGCCAGATTTGCTGATTTCACCTCCCTCAGCCTCAATCAAGTCATCAGAAGCATGACCGGGTATGGCTTCCAGCTAATTGTCTCAAACACAGAGATCATCGTGCTGACGAAGTAGTCGATACTAACTATCATACTACCAAGCTTACCTATTGGGATTATATCTGAAGGGTATGTGATAGCGATCTAGCAGCCATAATTTCACTGAATAAGTTAAGGGCTAACATTAGTAGACTCAGTAAATTGGAAAAGAAGTCGCTGCTGGTGGTGTTGAATATTGGACTAGAGTTTATTTGAGGAGATGCGCTCCAAACTTAGAGCTTCCGGATGCGCATTGCCAGTGTCCAGCGCAGGGGTGCCTTGTGTGTCACTTGTAGGTATCGTGTGGTCGCAGGAGAGACTATGATGGTGGTATTGGGACTAATCCCGATAGCTAATTGACCTATTAGAGCTTTGGGTTAACCGTTGACACAGAGATCTGAATTTCCAGCTTTGTTAATTCTTGACAGGACATAGTTACTTCAGGAAATACCTGAACAGAATAGGTAAGGTGGACACACCGTAATTTCTGTTCTGTGTGACTGCGTACGACGACGTTCAGTGTACACTATTTGTGTGTAATCACTTCATGAACTTAAGGTGTGCCATTGAACCTGCATTTGGCCTGGTTGTACCAGAATGAATCATGGATGCATTGCTGCGAAACGAAGAGAAGTGGTGCGAAGTCCAAGATCCACTGTGAAAGTAATACACATAAAGCAGGAAGAGGGCTACTTTACCGACTTATGAGCTGCGGTATTAGCTGAGGTCCATCTGCACTGATCAGGCGGGTCCCGATTCGGAACTACGTGTGCTTGTAGATGTTACTTTTGTGGTGAGCCAACCCTTACATATTTCCTAATTTGACAAGTCACTCGGAGGATCTGGTAAACAAATTTTCTTTGCCACCTACACTAAGAAAAAAAATATCTACGGAACCACGAGTAACCGCAGAGGACGATAGCAAGTTGATATTAGTCTCCGTAACTGTAATCATTGATTTGTGAAGTAAGCGTTGTGTAGATGGTACAGAAATGCTCGATTTTCTGTCATGGGTGCTTTATAAAACGTTCCCATTTTTATTTTTTCTATGTTGAAATAGAAGCAGCGGTAGCTCAACGTATGGGGCTAGTGGGGCTAGCAAAATGTAAAGAAACTTGTCTGTATTTCAATAATTACAAACAACCATAACTTTTCATTTTACCGAACCAAATCATCAAACCACTTCGTTCACTTACTGGTTTTAAAATCCATTAAAATATTTTTTTCTCGTTTCTTTCATAATTTGTATTTCATTTCATCACACAACAATGTATAGTTCAATTCAAGAGAACTTACTTCGCTAATGGATTATCCGCGTGATGCTCTTTTCATATTCTCTTTCCAAATTCTGTTCAACATGCAATGTGCACCGGGCTAAGTTGAGCTAGCCCCACAGATATAAAAGAAAATGGATACGAAATGGCTATTCTTGTACCCATATGTGAGCTAGCCTTTTTTAATACACGCACAACATTGCTCTCTCACAAAAATTCCGCTCAATGCACCCGTATCTGCCGCACTCTCAATCGAAAATCCCTAACTCTGTCTCTTATTTACGAAAAATGTGAGGAATATCAGATCGGTGTAAAGCGTGAAACGGGCAACACGAAAAGAAATGTCAATGTCAGTTTGATTAGTGTCGGTGAATCAATACATTGACTTAATAGGACCCATAGACGACGCATGCATGCATGCACAGTACATTGATTGTGCAGTATTGCGCCTGCCCTACACGATTCATGTAAAACTGTGCAGTTTTCATTAGAAGCTTTGGATTAAAGTGGGTAAGGTGTCAGATGTCGCATGTGCTGCAATATTAATTGTCGTCGAGTGAAAAGATTGTGGGCTAAGGAGTGGTTCAAAAAGCGATCTGTATTCGGGCATGAAAAACTTTTAAAAGAACTTGAAGTGGGTAAGATGTTCACGGGACAAAAACTTCTAAAATCTGAGTTTGAATGCACAATATTCAACATACACCTCTCATGCTAGCATGTGCAGTCGAGAAAATATCAAAAAGATTTGTAATCATACAGTCAGCATGTGCATTCAGTCAATCATTGCCATACACGTTCAATCCGCATGTGCAGTCACGCAATTGTGCATGCATGCATGCGTCGTGTATGGGTCCTATTAAGGTAACAATTTTTACAATCATAGTTAATTTCATTTACAATAAACATTTTAATCTTCACTCACTGGTTACCGAAAAAGAAATGACAAAAGAAGTTCAAAATGGCAATCTCTCGTGGTTTTTACATTGGCGTTACCGCATCACAGATTTAAAGAAAATTGTAACGAAATGGCTATCCGTGTACCCATAGGTGAGTTAGCTTCTTTTAATACACGCACAACGCTGTTCTCTCACAAAAAATTCGCTCAATACACCTCTCTCTACCGCAATCGGCACCGAAGAGCCCTAATTCTCCCCTTTATTTACGAGCATAGATATGAAAGAATATGGATACGAAATGACTATCCGTGTACCCATACGTGAGTGTACCTTTTTTAATGCACGCACAACATTGCTCTCTCACAAAAATTCCGCTCAGTGCGCCCCTTTCTACTGCACTCACACCCGAAAAGCCTTAATGCTGTGTGTTAATGCTGGGAGCACCAGGTCGGCGTAAAAGCGTGCAACGGGCAACACGGAAAGAAACGTCAACGTCAGTTTGATTTGTGTCGGGGACTGAGAGCATTGGCTTTCAGTCAAAATTTTTCAAATAAAATTTGAAAATTTTTCGGCGAATTCGTTTGGGCGCAATTTTTTGTGTCGGTTTCCCGAGTAAATTAGCGGTAAAAAGTTATAAAATAGTGCGATAATGAAGTGCCGCGTTTCAGGCTGCAAAAGTAGCTACCAAAGTGCTTCGCAGGGGATATCGTATTTCGGGTGAGTAAAATAAACCTTTGGCAACAATTTCGTATAGTTTTTGTGTGAAATCATAATGAATTTCATTAACAAAAAGCATTTTAATCTCCACTCGCCGGTTCAGAGAAAGAAATGTCAAACAACGTTCAAAATGGTGATCGCTCGTGCTTTTGTTACCATATGAACTGTGTAGGGCACACACCAGTACCTCATTCTCACACCAGTAAACTAAAAGTCGAAAATTAGCACATTTCTCTCGGTCGATTTCTAATCCATTCTCTCTTATATCTGTGTTTACGAGAAATGCTGTGAAGCGTAGACCAGAGTAAGAACGCTAGCGTCGCATGTGAAAAGTAAAGTCAATTTCCACGCGGTGAACCAAGTCTTGTCAAAATTCACATGTGTTTTTTCTGATTGTAGGGTAAGATCGGATAAAATATATATATCGGATCGGACAAAAAAAAATATATATATACATACATAAATTTAAATATATATATATATATATATATATATATATATATATATATATATATATATATATATATATATATATATACATATATATATATATATATATATATATATATATATATATATATATATATATATATATATATATATATATATAAATATATATACATACTTACATTATTGTATATATACATACTTATATTATTATATTATTATATATAGACCACCGACTTCTCAAAAGCTTTTGATTCTGTTGATCACGGAATTCTTCTTGCCAAGCTTCGAAGTTATGGGGTGTCAGGTTCCCTTTTGTCTTGGTTTTCATCCTATGTTTCTGGTCGTTCTTGTGTTGTATCTGTGCAATCCTCCACCTCTTCCCCTTTTTGTCCACTCTCCGGTGTGCCTCAGGGCTCTATTCTTGGTCCTTTATTATTCCTAGTCTTTATAAATGATCTCCCTTCTTTTGTTCGTTCTCCCTGCCTCTTGTTTGCGGATGACTTCAAGATTTTCAAAGTAATCGAATCTATCAGCGACTGCCTCCAACTCCAAAACGATCTTCGTTCTCTTTGCGACTGGTGCGCTACTAATTATCTTACTTTGAACATATCCAAATGTCATCAAATGTCCTTTACGTTTAAAACATCACCCGTAATATATTCCTACACACTGTATGGATCTTCCATCACGGTTGTTGATAATTTTAAGGATCTTGGTGTGCACTTTGATCCAAAGCTCAAATTTGACCTGCACATTGCCTATATAACCACCAAGGCTTCTCGTCTGTCCGGTTTCATCCTTAGATGCTCTTCTTCGTTTACTAGCATCGCTACCTCTCTCCATCTGTTTTTTTCACTTGTTCGTAGCATTCTAGAATATTGTTGTCAAGTGTGGTCTCCCCGTCATAAATATCTTAACGAGGCAGTGGAATACGTTCAGCGTAGGTTTACTCGCTCCCTGTTGTTTAAATTCAATATCCCTTACTGTGAGTATAGTGATCGTCTATCCTTATTTCAAATTCCTTCCCTAGATTCCCGACGAGTGTTTCTTGACGAGTGCTTGCTTTTCAAGCTACTCCATTGCCCTATGCTCCTCGATCTTGGTCGTATGCTGTGTATGCGGAGCGTCAATCGATCGGATAGATTTCAACTAATGTTCTCCCTTCCCTTCGCGCGATCTGATGTTTATTTTAACTCGCCGCTAGTGCGTATCCCCAGGAAGCACAACGATCTTCAGCTTGGTCCTTTTCCGCTAACGTTCGCACAATTTAAATCACAAATTAAAGACTTAATTCTTAAAGTTCCTTATAATGTTTGATTTTCTTTTAAATTCTTTTAAATTTTTTTACTTTTTCGCACTTTCTTTTCATATTAACTTGCATATTGGCATTAATTTTTTGTAATTTCAAATATTTGTTTGTTTAATATTTTAAGTTATTTGTTAATTTTTCTTTTTTCTTTTTTAATATCTTTTTCGCTTTGTCTAATATTTCTATTTTTATAATTGGGCAGCAGCCTGTAAAAATGGGTTTGAATAAATAAATAAATAAATAAATAAATAAATAAATAGATATATATATATATATATATATATATATATATATATATATATATATATATATATATATATATATATATATATATATATATATACATACTTATATTATTGGTGGAATACAACTAAAAGCTTTTTGTTGTTGAGTTTGGCTGGAATGAAAAGCTGTTTAGAAATATAAGTAAGTTGGTAGTAACTTCTTCTTCGGCACTACTGTACGAATACTGCAGTACCACCTCCTTGTTCAGCCTGCTCCAGAAGTAGCTTGAATCATATCATGAAAAAAAGGTTCTTCAGATTAGTAGACCCAAAACTGCATGCGTAGTTTACATAACTCATGTACTGCTAACATTTCCGATGGAAGAGCAAACTGTAATGAGCTGACACTGTTTAAAGTGTCCTATTTTCAACATATTAACATTTCTATCTACAAGATTGATAATCTGTGGTATTACTTTCCGGTCGAATGCAGGAGTTTATATTCGATTTCACATTATAGAGAACGACGCTAAAAAATGAATACGAAAATTGTAACCATCCTAAAATTGTGCTAAAACGAAATTTTTTTTCTACAGTCAACAATAAAATTGAAAAACAAAAAACTAAAAGCATTTAATTTCGTGTTACGTTGTGAGAATCATCTTGTCAGAAGCTAAAATAGATCAATCTGCATAAAAACTATTTGGTCTGCGCTATTACATTATAGTTAGAGACTTCAAATCTACGACCGAACGATTCCCAGATTCATATGCAACCGAAAAGAAAAATTAATTGAACCACGTCGTGAAATATTTCAATCAATAAACGTTCATCATAGAAAGTCGTGTCAGAGTCTCTCCCAAACAGCCTCCAGTTCAGCTCAGAATCAGAATACTAGGGGTTGCAGCTAGGGTGTTTTGTCCAATTTCGCAGAAAAGATGATACGTGGAAAATACGGAACGAACACGGAACGAACACGGGAAACATTCAGCTGAAGCAGTTCAAGCTGGCCTAGCTGTGGAATGCAAGTGATGGAATGGAGTCGAGTCGAACTATGTCGGATCGGAGGTCGAGTGCACTCCCTGTTTGCAAGAACTAAGAAAATATTTCGGCGCAGCGTATGTTGCAACAGTGATTGATGTGAGAGGATGGTCGCTGCTGGTCGTTCTGCAAGGCGGTAGGGTTGGGTGACGGCTATTGCATATTGCCTCTTGAAAACCGACTACGACGGCTATGCCATCCACAGATGTAGTGCCCTCGCGAATGAAAATAGTGTTCTTGCACATGCAGGCGAAGGGATGAGGCCGGCCTGCCAGACTGGCCAGTTTCCTATATCGTCGAACAAATATCGACCAATAGCTTGTGCATCGTACCGTGCTAAATGAAATGCAAAATTTTCGACTTAGTGGGTCTTTGTCCGCATTTGTATTTTATATTTCGTTTCTTTTTAATAGTTAAAGCTAATTAGACAGCGTCTGAAGCCGTTGCTGTCCTTGCATAAACATATTTCCGTTACGACTGTAGTTCCCGCACCAGAAGAAGCAGATGGAACAGCTACATCCTGCGTCTAGATCCAGGAGCGCGGGAAGGACGCATGCAAAACGGAAACTCCTTCTTTGTTCCCTGCCGTGTTTGCATATGCACATTGGCCACCGTACAGAACAAGCGAGTGCTAGTTCTCAAAAACAAAGGTGCATATTGAAATGCGAAATGTGAATTGTGGATGTGGCATGCTGGGCCCTCTTTTCCTAGTCTCCATATCCTCTACGTAGCAAAATAAACAAAACACTGACCGAAAAGATGCGAGCGAAGTCGTTCCGCATAGGATGCCCTGTTCGATCCTACATCCCACATTACAAGCCCAACTCGGCGCACACTACTCCGAGACACGAGATACGAGAAGTCTTTGAGGCAAGGCAGGGTGGCAGCTTGCACTGCGATGAGATATACGGAAATCAACGTCGAACGGAAATCAATAGAAGCGTCTCCATTCAACCCACGCATAGCGCCAAAAAGATGCCCCGAAGCCAGCACATTCGTACCCATGTATGTAAGCGAGTTGGAGCTGCAGAGCGTCCCAAGCCAGAATCAGAGTCAGAGTCGAGTTCGCCATGCCACGGCTAGCCCGTAGCCCATCTATCAAGATAGGCCAGTTTTCCTGGAAAATCCTTTTCAGTTGCAAAGGCTCGCCCGAATTCGCATAGAGGATCTACTCGCACTTGTGCACTCATTCCGTGGCCGTGGACGGGCAGACGATGTGTTGGCCCATTGCTTTGTGCGAAGAACCAAAGCATCACATCGCGTCCGCGGCGACGACTGCGACCAGGACAATCAGAAATCCATGTACAGGACATCTCTATGTCTTTCGGGAGCGAGGTGTGAGTGGGTCCCGTCACCGTTACCGTTGGGGTACCGTTAGCCCCAACCATTCGCACATTTCATCGTATTGGCAATAGTGCGATTCGTTCAGTAACGAATGCTAGATGCACGACCCTGGCTCCATGCTGAATTACAGGATCCGGCAGGACACTCTGAAATTTCAGTTAAGATAAATAGAAACAACTGGAGTAAACCTTTATCCCTCATATGTGCATCAGAATTTTTGCTTCTTGTATTTTGAGCTTGAGCTTCGTAGATACGTTCGTTCCGGCGATATGGCACTATGACATTTTGTTCATCTTGTTCGAGCCTTACTAGTCATCGTCAGAGCTGCAAAGCCTGAATGGAAGGAGGATCGGATTGATGCTATGTAGGTATATAATGTTTTTGTTGCAACAAGGCCCAGGCTCAAGCCCAGGCCGAGACCGAGGCTAAAACTGAGGCCGTAGCCGAGGCAGTGGACAGGACAGTCAGTGACGAAGCCGCGATTAGGATGAGGCGAGAAGGAAAGGGTGCAACCACGGCACACAACTATAAAGGATCCGACTCGAATTTATCCTTTGTATTTATTGACTTGTTCAAATACGATGACGACGACGATGCAATGTTGCAAGGTAGGCGACTACTAGGCCTATGCAGCAAAGGAATGCTATTTGAATATTTAAACGAACAATTCCAGCAGAACTAAAAAACTCAATAATACATACACACATGAATCGTATGCAGCAACCGAGCAGAAATCTAAGGCTAATGGAATATTCTATTTTCGGCAAAACGTTTCGGACAATCTCCTTATTTTTCGCTTTTTGTCTGGGAAGTTTTTATTATTTCATTTTGGCATCAATCAGTCTTCGGTTTTTGGACAGCGAGTGAGTTCCAGGGTCATATTTCTTCGAACTGTCTGAGACAAGTGCAGGCTCATGTAAGGTAGACCGATGTGAAAAATTGCGTGAACGAATTATTTCAAAACTTAGCGTTTGAATCACGAAGGATTCCGCAAAGAAATCTGATTGCACTGGACTCCAAAGCCATAGTTTCAAGCGACTGAAGGGTATAAAAGCACTGAAATAAATTCTTCACTGCTCTGTCCCTTACCGCTTGGTGACAAAAATAGTGGAAAACCTTCTTATCGACGAATTTAACACACTGTGGTTTTAAGGGTATAAAAGCACTGAAATAAATTCTTCACTGCTCTGTCCCTTACCGCTTGGTGACAAAAATAGTGGAAAACCTTCTTATCGACGAATTTAATACACTGTGGTTTTAAGCAATGATTTAGGAAAAAGATATGATGAACAGAATTTAATTTGAAAGTACAAAATAGAAAGATAACAGTAACTTTATTTTTAGCAGCCAAAATAATAAGAATATCTTTAAAATCAGCTATGAATAGAAGTAAATATAATGCACTTAAACATTTTATGAAGTTTCTGAATGTCAAGTTTAAGATACATCACATCATTTTTGATATGAAGAAAACTCTAGTGTACCCACTAGAAATACCGATTTTCGAAGACTGCTGTGGAAATGACTAGATTTCGTTGCATATTGAATATGGTTTACCAAGTCAGGTTTTTGTCCTCATGACCAGATTATCACACCGGCTATATAGCATATGAAAATTTAATTATAGCATTGCTCAGTGCACAAGTGGCTTAATGCAAAAGTATAAGGGGTAATGACTCCTTCAGAAGTTATAGGAGCAGAGAGACTTCGAGAGTTACCGCCCGCAAAAAATTCAATACATATCTGATAACTGTTTTTGTTTTGTTTTATTTTGTAAAAACAGTCAAACGCATCGTATTCTGGCAATTCTGTTTGAATATTGCTGTTAAATTTGGCTGACAATATAATGAACCTGTAGTGTGAATTTCGTTTTCCTCTGAATACTCCATCGGAGTATTTAGTAATGCTCGCATTTAGTAATTACTTCACCTACTGCGGACCAATACATCCTGTGTATTTATTATTGGACAGGTAACTCGCTCGTGAGATCCCGCGAAAAATATTTTCGTTTGTTTGGCCGTTCTTGGGGGCTGAGTGATTTTTATCAATGATTTACATGTTTCCCGAAAAGCGAAAATTTCAGCCGACTCGACGATTTGAAGGATATTTTTCTCTTACCTGCCGTACCTACAGGGTTGCCCGGATATTCATCAAAAATCACAAAGTCCTATCTTTCATAAGTAGTAATTTGTTCTGTGAATTTCGTGATGACCTGATATTTCTGTCAGAAGTTAATCTAGCTGACGAAATTCGACTCGAACATAAGTTCCAAATTCACGCGTCAGGAAAAAATCACAACGATCGAAATCACAGTTGTCAAACCCACAACAAAAGGTCGCAGCAAAAGGTCACAGTGAAAGAAATATCAAGGGACAGAATCACCCTTTTCGATGGCTGGCTTTCGATCACAGTGATATTGATCACGATGATTTTTCACTGTGATCTTTTGTTGTGATTTCGTTCTTGGCTGTTCACTTCACTGAAATTTTGTTCCCTAAAAATCCGCTTGTTGTGGTTTCATGCACTGTGCTTTCAATATCAAGCTTTATTAAAGTTTCAATATTAACTTTCATCCCCAAAATAAATATATATTTATTATTTCTATATTATTCAAATATAAATCCTTTTGAAAAATTTCAACTACATGAATTAAAATTAATTTAATTAATGTTGAATATACTACATTTTCCTCTCTTAGAAGAAACTGTCATTGCTATCATCCATAAAAAGCTCAGGTAAGTGTATAATTCCAAAGGAAAAATCTTAAACCAAAAAAAGAAGGCGAAGATTGTCTTCTCATTTCTAAAAGGGTCAACGCAAATGTAAAATTATTAAAATTATTTTGCAATATATTAACATTGTTCCGTGAAACAACAAATTAAAAAAATGTATTCGTCCGTAATAAATAAATTTGTGAAAAATGAGGTTAAAATCATTTACGAAAATGGGAAATAGCAAAGACCTTAAGCTTAGTATTGGCTTCGATTTATTTCGTTTCTTTTCGTTTCGGCGAAAATTTAGCTTGAAATTTAGCAAGAGTAGTACTCACATCGTTTCGTGAAAAGTTGCTTGTTTCCATGAAAATTTGCTTTCAAAATTGCAATTCAAATGGTATTAACACATGTCTCCAATTATTTCAGCCAATTTAGTATACCCAGTCCATTCTTTTGAGCTAAAAAGTGACATTTGAGGTCAATAAGCGTTTGAACTTGAAAATCGAATTGTATGAATGTTTTATCAATCAAATCGACCGGAAATTGAAATCAATTTCCGGTCTCCGCTTTCTTTGCAAAATTTTCCCTCCAAAGAAAGACTAGACAATGGAGACTTACTTGTCAAAACGTAGCTTCATGATTAAGCCAACACGAGTCTTTAGATGGGATTCCTGCAAAAAGCCCTACGATGGGAAATTGATTAACAGAAACTATCAACGCGCGGTTCTTAGTAGAGTCTTATAGCCAATCATCAAATCCAATGTGGAAGCCTAAAACTCCTTAATTTTAAATCAGGAATCTATTAAGCTTTTAAAAAGAAATAAGCCCAAACAATATCGGACAGAAGAACGGATTGGGAAATGTTTTCGATAATTTTATGTATACTTAATGGGCTTGTTAGGTGGATTCAAATGCTCTAAATATAGAAATCTAATATTTGATCAAGTAAGGCCAATGACAAACACAGCGGTTCTTGCGAGGCGTTTCCCGAGAGGAAAACCGAGTCGGTATAGTCGTGCATTACTTTAGCATTGTGATGACACACACCGCGGTGCGAACCGCCTCTCGGTTTCGGAATCGAGTCGGTAGACGAGAGAAATGACCCACCGATTCGGTTTTCGAGCGTTTTTCGATTTGTTCATTGCAGCGTAGTCCGATCGAGCTGAAAAATTTCTGGATGCATTGATGAATGCGTGGGATATGGGAATGAAAATCTGATAAGAAAATTGATTTTTAAAGAATGGCTAGGGTGCAGTATTGGAAAATGAAACATTTGTGGGCACTTAGTTTCTAAAAGTAGGCAATTACAGATTTTCAAAGTAAATTGGTATTAGAATAATTTTACCCGAAATTCATATGCATATATATACTTACATATATATGTATATACATATGCATACATATGTATGAATACACGACTATTTTTTTCACAAGCATCTATATGACACTCCGACGTAATTTGTAACTGAACCGACTCGATAAACGCTTCTGAAAAACGCTGTGTGTGTCAGCCGACGCGCCAAACCGAAGCGTTAAACGCTTCAGTGGAACCGCCGAGTGTGTCATTGGCCTAAGTTGAAGTAGATTTCCCAACAGACTGAAATATCATTTCTCGGATGAGGTGAATTGAATTTGCTCGGCAAGCTTTCGAAAAGTTTTGGTTTTATGAATAAAATGCAAACAAAATGATATTTTCTCACATCCACTCTTCCCCGAAATCATAATCTGGCGCTATGAAACAAGTTTTCTATGTATTAAGAATGCAACCAGTTTTTATTTTTATTTATCAAGGATTTATTCAGAATAAACACAATTGGAACAGCCAGTTTCATAAGACTTCATTGATATTTTTTCATTCTTGTGTGTTATACCTGAAATCTAAAATCAGAAATAGACAGATTGGAAAAAGGTTTATCATTAAAGCTTAGTACTGTCCTCGATTTCACGTGAAATGTTCATACAAAATTTCACGTGAAATTTGTTTCGGCGAAAATGCAGCTTGAAAATAAAGCATAGTACTGTGTTCGATTTCACGTGAAATTTTCGTACAAAATTTCACGTGAAATTGGTTTCGGCGAAAATTTAGCTTGAAAATAAGCAAGAGTTGTACTCTGTTCTTAGCATGAAAAGTTGCTTCGAAGTTGCTTTCGCTTTGAAAATATAGATGGCATTGACACATGTCTCCAATTATTTCACGCCAATTTAGTTTGAACAGTTCATTCTTTCGAGCTAAAAAGTGACGTTTGGTGTTTCGATTTGAAAATTGAATTGTGCAAATGTCTTTCCAATAAGAAAATCGATCGAAAATTGAAATTTTTGACATTTTATCCGTCCGGAATGAATAGTGTCTCTGCTTTTCTCCATTGCCATTTCGCTCGGAAGATGACCAGATAATGGAGACATGTCAAAATTTAGCTTCACGATTAGCTCAGTACCAGCCTTAAGCACGAGTTATGGTTTATGCTAAAAAAAATGGATACATGTCTCCAATCTTTTTACGCCAATTATGTTTGTGCAGCTCATTCTTTCGAGCTAAAAAGTGACATTAGGTGTTTGAATTTGAATATTGAGTTGCGCAATTGTCTTTCGAATAAGAAGATCGATCGAAAATTGAAATTTTGACATTTAATGCATCAGGAATGAGCAGTGTCTCTGCTTTGTGCTATTGCCACAATTTTCGTCCGAAAGAATGACCAGATAATGGAGACATGTCAAAATTTAGCTTCACGATTAACTCAGTACCAGCCTTAAGCGAGAACAACCAATTCATTGCAGCGTATTGAAATATGCTTTCATTGAAATATGCATATGAAATATGCTGATGTGATTTTTGCCTCAATGCATGTTCTCATAATGTGCGCATGAATTTATTAAGAAGTATTCTGCCGTGCTTAGCATAAACCTTCTATCTACATTTCAATTGATATTCAATGATTTGTGTTTTGATTTGTGCTCTAGATACTTCCACAAAATACCACAAAAGATTGGTTTTTCAAATTTCTTAGGATGATGTAATATAGTGTGTAGTTTTTGATGTTATTTCGATGTTTGATTACTTTGATGCTGCCAAATAGTTAGGCGAACCCAGAGCATTTTGTAGCGTCGTTGCTGGTAGAGAAATTCAGAACTCGTGAAACGGCTCAGGAATCTTCATAAATAATGAGTTTATGTTTCTCCAGTTACAATTTGTGATCTTGTGTTAATGCTGTATTTTTATTAAAATCAAACAAGCGTATAAAATTCCATGTGCGCTTTTATTAACATGTACTAACACAAATCTTAAGCATGGATTGTTTCGTGTCGCGGTCGTCCTTCCCTCTCCCTCCTTTGGCCATCTGAAACTAAATAGAGAGAGACGTGAGACCAACGCTCAGTGAGTAGCTCTCACACACACAACTCAGTCTCTCACACTCGACACACATAGTGCACCAGCAGGGCAGCTACTCACGCAGGTAGCACCAAAGTCACGCCTGGACAGGAACAAACGTGCAGTCTACGTACCCGAATTATGGGGACCAACGCAGCTAACACGTACCATGTCCAACGCTACTTAACCCCGGGAACAGCACTAATTAGCTACACAATACAACTACAACAATTACCAAACATGTCTACTCACCCATGCACTTCTGTCCGCCACAACCGCCAACCACCACGCACAGTCTAAAACTACTACCTACTGACAACATGCGCACTACACTACTTTGCGCTTATCTATCTTCCTTTCATTTCTGCGGCGTTGCCTATTTACCTATAACAACTCGTCCATCCTGACACTTGAACGTCCTCGTTCGATTAGATTTCTGCTTCTTCTTCTGGATCGTCTGCTGTAAAATCGTCTTCAGGTAGCACCCATGGCTTCAGTTTATCGACTGCCTCAACGTTTTCAAATTTTCGCCCTCGACTTCTCGATGATCCAGGGAGCTCACGGACAACGTACCGATCGTTAGGTAATATGCGTTTAATTTCAAACGGCCCTTTATAATTAGGCATGAGTTTTTTGCTCTGACCGTCCAGCAACATTTTCTTTTTAACTAAAACTAAGTCTCCTTCTGCATATCTGTGGGGAATTTTTCGTTTTGCATCAAATCGCTGTTTTTGTTTCAATTGATTTTGTTCAATACGATCTGCTACTTTTTCTCGCTCTGCCGAAATGTCATCTATGATAGGTCTTACTTCTTGTACCTCTACAGATAGCTGCGCGTCCGCCGGAGCCCGTGGTCTATATCCAAATAGTAGTTCACTAGGAGTTCGTTGTGTTACACTGTGTACTGCATTGTTAATTGCAAATTGAACCTTTGGAACCGCCCGGTCCCAATGTCTATCGACATCTGTAGATGTTGCCAATGAAGTCAAAACTGTAGAGTTGAACCTTTCCACCTGCCCGTTAGCTCTTGGTGTCGCTACTGCATTTTGAATATGTTGAATCCCTTTTTTATTGCAATATTCGGCAAATGAACGCGAAGTATAACAAGTTCCTTTGTCACTGATAATTCTATTGGGTACTCCAAATGTCTCGATCAGCGCGTCGATAAAGTTCAAAACAGGTCTCGTTGATGTATTTTTTACTGGTCGGAGGATCGTATATTTAGTGAAACTTTCTACGCCCACTAATAAGTACTTATTTCCCCGACTGCTTGCATTAAAAGGTCCTAAATGATCTACGTGTATCGTATGAAATGGGGTTGCGATCTTTTTTATAGGATGTAACAAGCCTTCTTGTTTACCACTGGGTTTTTTGTGATACATACAGGGTATACAGCTCTTAATATACCTGGTGACATACCTTCGCATTTGTGGGAACCAATACGCTTCACAAAGTTTATTTAAAGTCTTTTCGACGGAAAAGTGTCCAAAATCATCGTGAGCGGATCTCACAATCTGTTGACGTAGAGCTCGTGGTACCAGCCATTGTTTTCCATTTTGGGAAACTCTATAAATGCGCCCTGCTTCCAAAGAATAATCTTTATGAATACCGCGCTCATAGTCCGTGTTTGGTTTTCGTTGGAGAATTTCGTGAATCAGTTTAATTTTCGCGTCACTCAGTTGTCCAGCTAATACCCAATCGGCTTCTTCTATTCTTAATGGTGCCTCATCTTCTTGCACACGTAGAACCAAATTTTCTTCAAATTCTACCGGCGTTCCATCAACAGGGTTACGACTTAATGCATCTACGTGTTGCATCCTAATTCCGGGTCTGTGCTCTACTGTGAATGAGAATTCCTGAAGTTGCAACCACCACCTGGCGATTCGAGGTATAAGATCTCTCTTATTTGCGGCTGATTTTATTGCACTGCAATCCGTTACTACTTTAAAGTTCAATCCCAGCAAATATATCCTGAATTTCTTTACAGATTCTACAACCGCCAGTGTTTCCAACTCATAGGAATGATATTTTTGTTCAGCTGGTGTCGTTTGCCTACTATAATAAGCTACTGGCTTAAGTTTGCCGCCACTTTGTTGCTGCAACAGAATCCCTGCTAGTCCCAATTGACTTGCATCAGTATGTAATTCTGTCAATGCGTTTGGATTAAAAATAGCTAACAATGGCTTCTGAATTAAATACTCTTTCAGTAGTTGAAACGCATCTTCTTGCTCTTTTTCCCAGTTCCAAACACAGTTCTTTTTAGTGAGAATTGTTAGTGGTTTTGCTAAAATAGCATAATTTTTCACAAATTGACGGAAATAACCAGTCAGGCCAAGGAACTGTCTTACTTGATGTACGTTTACTGGTCTTGAAAACTCTGCTATGCTTTTCGTTTTTAATTGACTAGGCCGAATTCCTTCTTCATTAATATGAAATCCCAAATATGTTATATCAGTTTGGAAGAAATGGCATTTCGCTGGATTTAAAGTTAAATTGTACCTTTCCAGTAGTTTCAAAACTGTTTCCAATCGCGATAGTCCATCTTCAAAAGTACAAGCGGGTATCAAAATATCATCCAAATATACTAGTGCGATTGTTCCCTTTAAAGATCCCAAAATCTTGTTTATCATTCGTTGGAAGACGCTTGGAGCTGTACTTAGGCCAAATGGCATCCTATTAAATTCGTAATGACCATCGGTTGTCACGAATGCAGTTTTATCCTTTGAACTTTCTTCGATTGGAATCTGATAATAACCCGAATACATATCTAAACTCGAATAATACTTATATCCTTGCAGTTGGTCTATTTGGTCATCAATTCTCGGGAGAGGAAATCTGTCTGGCTTAATTTTTGCATTGAGTTTACGATAATCAATACACAGTCTATCTTGACCATTTTTCTTTTTCACTAACAGAACTGGTGATGAAAAAGGTGACACTGACTCGCGAATTATACCATTTTCTAATAATTCATTAGTGATTTCCCTTACCTTAAGTTGACCTTCAAGATTCAATCGGTATGGTCGATAGGTGACAGGTGTTTCGTCAACCAGATCTATGCGCATTTCCGACGCCGAGGTGCATCCGATTTCACTCATGCTAAGAGCAAAGCAATTCTCATACTTTGATAACAACTTTAAAACTGATTCCTTTTGGTCTTTCGATAAGTTGTTGTTTATATTATAATTTATATGACCATTTTCAGATAGCTTCTCCACACTTTTCCGTGATTGTGAGCTCTTCGTATTTTCTTCTGCACAAGGGACTCCTCTGGCCAGAATCTGCTTGTGGTTTATTAATAGGTCTTTTCCAGATGTGTTTATTATAGGAACAAAACAATCCTTATCCAATGAGAAATTCATTACACATCCAGGTAAAAAGTGTTCATGGTGTTCCATAAGTCGAACGCTACCTGCTACATAGACATCGCCTTCATAGTCAGCTTTACATAAAATATTTGCTGCATGTTTCGGTGGCAAAACAACAGTTTCCTTTGCCCAAATCGGAATCTTAATCGGAGAAACACAATTGATCTGAGGTAGCTCATTTAAAAAACTATCAAATATTCTCAGACATTTATCATCTTTAACTAATGTTATATGCTTTTGCTCCGTAAAAGGTTGTCCAATAATGACCGGGATTTCTTGTTGCGTGTTCGGAACAATGCTAAACTCCGTAGATGCTTTAGCTTTGTCTATACTGACTTGTACGCCCTTCACTTTTCCGAGGCTCTTAACAATACCACCACCAAAGCCTCTAATTATATTGCTTTCGGGGTGTAGCTTTAATTTTAATTCTTTAAAAGTGTCTTCACGGATTGTGTTAACACTAGCTCCCAAGTCAATAAAGCCCCTAACATGCTTATCATCTATGAATATATCCATGAAATATTTCATACCTGGATTATCAGAGCCAATCTTCATGACATGGCTCGAGTTTTGATTATTTGAATCACGCCTTTCTTTTCTTCTATGTTCTTCTCTCCGCACGTACTTTTCTCGTTTCGGGCATGTAGACAATAAATGGTTTCGACTCCCACACTTGTAGCACTTTCGGTATCGATAGCTATTATTCCGTTTCGGAGAATAAATACGTTTTTGTACTGCTTCCCTAGATCTCTTCGGGGCTGAAGCATAGTTCTCGACTGTAGTCACCGTGTTCAACGTCTTCAAAAACTTGAGAAGTTCGTCCGGCTCGGCAAAATTTCCGACTTTTGCTGCTGCTACGATGCTTTTATCTTCGACGCCAGATATGATGCACTGAACAGCTTTTCGACCAAAGATCTCGCAGTTGTTCAACAATGCCAGTTTTTCATAATAATACGTAAGCATTGTTTCGTCCTGCTGCTTAACGCGGTTCAGCATTGTTCGCAATAGTTGCGGGTGGTCATCGTCTTCTGGGAACGCTTGATGCAGTTTCTCCTTCCATTCTTCCCAACTGAATTGAACGCTAGGTAGGCTCCTGTACCAAGTTGCAGCTAACCCATGAAGTTTACTCGTCGTATAACGAATGGTCGTTAATTCATCCCAACCGTAAATTGCGCGAAACTCCTCTATTTTACACAGCCAACGCGAGATAGTTTGCGTGCTTTCACTCGGATCGAACACAGGGATCACACTGCCATCTGCATTACCGCCACGCTTCCCGAGTTTTTCGACACTTGCCACGAAACTTTTCATAACCGATGCGAATGAGCGAAGGTCGTCTCTTGTGTCTCGTGCATTATCTTCGTTCACACCATCAGCACTTGTCACTTGCCAATTTCCCGTGGCCATTGTTTAATATTTATTTTTATTACTGTCTTTTCACACAATGAGCAATAGGGCTTTGTCACTTGTTGAATATATCACGTGTAGCTAACACTTTAAAATAACACCTACTAACAGCTGACACTAGTTTACACCAGAACGGTTTAACCAAGAATAATTTTTTTTTTTTGTATTGAAGAAATCTCTTAACATAGATAGACCAGGAGGTACAGGGAAAGAGTAGCCGCATCAGGATCTTTATCTCACTTCTGAGTTGTTAATGCTGTATTTTTATTAAAATCAAACAAGCGTATAAAATTCCATGTGCGCTTTTATTAACATGTACTAACACAAATCTTAAGCATGGATTGTTTCGTGTCGCGGTCGTCCTTCCCTCTCCCTCCTTTGGCCATCTGAAACTAAATAGAGAGAGACGTGAGACCAACGCTCAGTGAGTAGCTCTCACACACACAACTCAGTCTCTCACACTCGACACACATAGTGCACCAGCAGGGCAGCTACTCACGCAGGTAGCACCAAAGTCACGCCTGGACAGGAACAAACGTGCAGTCTACGTACCCGAATTATGGGGACCAACGCAGCTAACACGTACCATGTCCAACGCTACTTAACCCCGGGAACAGCACTAATTAGCTACACAATACAACTACAACAATTACCAAACATGTCTACTCACCCATGCACTTCTGTCCGCCACAACCGCCAACCACCACGCACAGTCTAAAACTACTACCTACTGACAACATGCGCACTACACTACTTTGCGTTTATCTATCTTCCTTTCATTTCTGCGGCGTTGCCTATTTACCTATAACACTTGTTATTTGTGATCTTAATTACGATATTCTGACACTAAAAATTCAATTTCGACAAGTCTCACATTACGGAAAAAGGCAGAAAATGCCTGGTTAATCAGCACTGAGCCATTGTCATTGTTATCTTCTCGAGTATTTTTTTGTATAATTCGACCTCTGGTGGTAGAATTTTCCGGCGCTGGTGCATTAAGTCGAGTTTACCCATTTTGGTTCCCACTAGGCAATATACTCGTGTTTCGTGAAAAAAACTTTTACCAACTGACGGTTTAAGCAATTTAAGACCACCTCACTCGCTCACTCAGTAATCCACATTTATCGCAAGAAAATGACACATGGAGAGCCTTAGAATTTGTAGGTCCAACCAATTTACACTAACTAGGCTATACATTTTTTTTTTAAACAAAATACTATGCAGACTTTGAGCCTTTTGTTAGATGGGTGGTGAAGAAAGCAAGTAGAAACATCGTTGAAACAAGCTCCAGTAGATTCAATTTTCATACGAAACTTTAACATGTGAGTATGCACGCACAGTTTACTACTCGTTGCATGTGCATGTCTATGCATGTATATTTGTGCTTCCCTCGATCTCAAAGTCAAAAGCCGCCACTGCTTAGATTAGATTACTTTCCATCACGGGTTTTCCCAGGACTTTTTCCTTGCGGCTGTGTTCAAAATTTTAGCAAGGGAGTCACTTGGTTCAAAAAAGATATTCGATATCCAGTAGCAGGAGCATTATTTCAGCAGCAGACAGCAACGCTGGATGTATACAATTTTTGCTCATCCACTTGAGCTTGAAGATCATCAGGGTACCATTTATATATTGTAATTCCAGTAGCCAGCAATTTGGAAGTTTTAGAGATGTCAGGCATCTCAACTAGCACAAATTCAGCAGAGAGTCTGCCAAAAGTGTGATGGACTCACATCAGCGGGACACAAAAAGAGAATTCATTGCCCCTGGACATGGTGCCCTAGAAACGGCCGTGAAGTGTCCTAGTTCGCATAAGTGGAGCACCCTTTTATCTATACCAGACGAATGCTCGCTTGCCGCTTTGCTATCTCTACGCTGCACGAAAACTCCGTAAAAAGGGACGATACATGTTATTCAACTGTGGATTCAACACTCAGTAGCTACAATGTAAAACAAATACAAGGAAAGTGGCTTTTGTCCATAAAGGACGAAAGAGCTCTCAGGCATAGGCTGCCAAGCCAAACTCAGTCGAGACTAGTGATGGGCGTTTCTGTTGTTTTCAGAAAACGAAAACGAACTGTTTTTTTCCAAAAACAACTGTTTTTTTGAAACTTTTTGAAAACTTTTTTCACTCGACCAGCAGCAGATTGATACTGGGTGTTACCATTAGTGATGAGCGTTTCTGTTTTTTTCAGAAAACGAAAACTATTTGAAAAAAAAACAGTTTGAAAAAAACAGTTTTTTTCAAACTGTTTTTTTCCAAATAGCTTTCATTTTCTGAAAACAACAGAAACGCCCATCACTAACGGTAGCACCCAGTATCAATCTGCTGCGGGTCGAGTGAAAAAAGTTTTCAAAAAGTTTCAAAAAACAGTTGTTTTTGGAAAAAAACAGTTCGTTTTCGTTTTCTGAAAACAACAGAAACGCGCATCACTAGTCGAGACGCGGCGAAGCCCATTGCTACAAGGGTCGCTGAAAATACAGAAAAAAACTCAAAGACAAAGTTCGGAGAAAAAGCCTCCATCTCAGACAACGACTGCACCAGATGGTGCAGGGATTTTTTCCGACGTGTAACGCCGGACTAAAGACAATGTGGCCGGAAGTTTCTCCCTATAAGAGCAGATCAGCCAGCCTAAACGGAACGTAAAAACCGTAAGTCCATTAATTAGGCCAAAAGTTTATTTCACTTCAAGCAACATTTACCGAAAATCATGCATCTTTCTAACATATATCTGTCCTGATTTGAAGCATTTAAGTATATAATGTATGATACAACAGATATATCTATCGAAGCTTGATTCTTGCGATGCACATACATACATAGTAACTAAGTACCGAGTTGAACGCGTTTTTGATGTCGAGCGTGATAAGAGCACAGTAGTTTCGGGATGTTCTACGCGCTTCAAGCGCGGGCTTGGCTAGCTCGATTATCACACTAATAGCGTCAACCGTCGAACGTGCTTTGCGAAAACCGTACTGGCGATCAGATAGTCCTCCATTGTCTTCCACCGCCGGTAGAAGCCTGTTGTAGATGATCCGCTCCAGTGTTTCGCCTAGGACGTCCAGCAGACAGATGGGGCGATAAGATGCCGGTTCTCCAACCGGTTTGTTTGATTTTGGCAACAACACTAGCTTCTGCCTCTTCCAACATGCTGGGAAAGTTCGGTCATTCAGGCATGTGTTGAAGACACTTACAAACATTTCCGGCCTCGACTTGATGGCTTACACTTAAGCCATATATATATATATATATATATATATATATATATATATATATATATATATATATATATATATATATATATATATATATATATATATATATACATATATATATATATATATATATATATATATATATATATATATATATATATATATATATATATATATATATATATATATATATATATATTTATATATATATGTATATATATATATATATATATAAATATATTGCCGTCTTAGAAAAAGGACCAAGCATTTTGAACAGCTAAAAAAAAATTGCCCTCTTGTTGAAGATACCACTTATGTTACAAGTTTAAAGTTAGAAAGAAAAGTTGGAGAGATGTTAATTTTTTCGGAAACACCACACTTCCACTCATAAGGAATTTTAAAATTTGTTTACAAACATAATCAATAATTGTAGCAAAAGTTGAGTATCTTCGAGTTGAGTATCTTTGTAGACTTCCGCTTTCCTGTTGGCAAAAAAACTGCTTCGGTTATTTCTGGTCGAACAGACTTGCCTCGATACGTTGGGGGACTCTCTTAATCTTCGGACCATGTTCTAATTTTGTCATCAACTCGATAGCACTTGCACCTAACCATGGGTTTGAACCGTAGTACGAACGTACTGTCAACTTCTAAGACTATGAACAGACGACATAAGCTAATGATCTATTTATTTATTAATTTGATATCCTTTGCGATCCAGATATAATTTAATCACAGCGTCAAGAATGAAAATGAAACATAATAAAAAATAAGAATTATAAGAAGAAAAATGAAAATGAATTGAGTGATTTAAAACTGACGACCAAAACTCGAACTAAGGATAACTGGAATGCAAGATAGCTATTTTAATACATACTTCAATTCTAAAAAAAGATTGCAGGAGAGAACCAAGCTTTAAAGAATTGTGAATTCTAGGATGATGCAACAAAGGCGGATGAAAATAGACTTCCGTACGTGCAAAAGGAATAGAAAAAACCTCTGATGATCAACTAGGACGACTCGAGTCATGTATGGTTATCTAGGAACCCAGATCTGAGCAAAAAAGCCTTGGCAAAGTTTCAAACGTAAACACTCATCGAGGAACAATCTACGTGCTTCCAAAAGCGCGAGAAGTAGGGACAATGGGGGATGCTGAATTTGAAAAACAGCAAGCGACTGAACCTACGCTAAACTGTTTCAATGGCGTCAGATAACCACTAGTTTTGCCACGCGTATTTCAGAACACTACGTACTAAGCAAATAAATAAATGAATACGGGTGGAAATGTTGGTAAACATATACGAAGAACGCAATACAAAGCCAGCAATACTAGAGGCCCTGGTCGTAATATTCATGACATGAACATCAAATTTCAATTTAAGATCAAACACCACACCAAAGTCTTTAAAATGCTGGACAGCCTGGCAGGGAAATACAGGCAAGGAATAAGAGAACTCATGTGGAGCATTTTTATGTGAGAATGACATCTGGTGGCAGAAGGTGTTTAATGGTAAGAAGTTGTTTTGGCAACAGTGATTAAGGGCAAACAAATCAGCTTGCAATTGGTGATAATTGTCCGCAGACTTGATTGCCCTGTATAGCTTTACGTCATCCGCATATAGGAGACAGGAGTTAATAACAGAAGGAAGATCATTGACAAACAAGATAAAAAGTAAGGGACCTAGGATACATCCTTGAGAAACTCCCGATGTGGAAAATATATTATATGAAATGAAACCGCTTCAAGTGACTCTGCAGGGGCAACAATGAAAAAAGGAAAAAAAAACAAAACCAGGACAGAAAAGGACCAACAATACCGAGCCCTGAGTAGTCACAGAATCAAAATCCTGTGGAAAGTCCGCATAAATTACATCAACTTGATTTGTTGCGGATCACTTGTGAACAGCCGCCACCACAACAGAAATTTTAGCCTGACCTGCTACCCTCGCGTTACATATGGTGGCGGCTAGTCACCGGTGTCGTGGGTAAAGTGAAGGGCAAGTCAAGGCCTAGCTGGGTCAGCGGACCAACATAAAAAGAATAAAGACGGGAAGAAGGGGCCCCACTTCATCATGGCTCCACTGAACCTAAATGGAAAAGATTTACAAATCCATGGTCACACTAGTCATTTCTTAAAAAAAAACTGACCAAAAGGAAAACAAAAGAAAATTTTACCAGAATAAAAAACAAATATACTCAAACGAAATATTAAAAATAAATAATAAAAAAAATAATAAAAAATTAAAAATTAAAACGAAATAATAAAAAATTCAAAAAAAAATCCCAACAGTATTCAAAATGATATATAAATAAATATCCAAAAAAAAATTAAACAAGTATAGAAACAAATAAATAATTGTACTTCAAAACATTAAATAGATGAATTAAATTAAACTCAGAGGCAACGAAATTTGTGAACACCATGAGGCCCTTGATGAAACTATACTGCTCAGGAGCAAGAATAGGCTGTAGAGAGGGTTAAACTATATTATAGACAAGGCGTTCAAAAAATTTACTGAAACACACGATAGTTGGGAACGACAGATGGATATCCAGATTTCGGCTTTCCATAAAGAAGGCTTATATTGAAAAGGGTAGCTAAAGGCACACAGAAAGAGGATGAGAAAGATGTTACAAGTATGTTGAGAACGTTAATGATCATTTTGAACGTTACATTGAACATTAATAATCATTCGTTTGGAGGATGACACACGGTCATTTGACGGTGATTTGAGTGGTGTTTCAGTTGTGGATTATTTCAAATGTTGGAAATGTTTATTTTATGAAAGTAATAGGAAAAGATAGTACTTGTTGAGAGGCCAGATTCGAGGAAATGCACCAAAATTGAAAAATTTACTTAGCCTGTTTACTGCATTTGAAGTGAAATGGAAATTAAGTAAGTGAACCAGCACTATAGATCGCAGTTGAGAGGAAAATGTCTCCAGTATACACCTGTGAGACGAGAATATAGAGAATATACAGAATCAATAAAAGTTTAATTTATTTTTCTGGATGGATTAATTAATTTTCGGGTTTCTTCGTTAGTCCGAATTCTTCTAGTGATAGCTGAAACGTAAATCAATCAGTAGCAATAACGTCTCAAACTATTCAATGGGCTTTTACATTATCCGTTCATATTTATTTAGCACTTTATTTGATACACCGTGTTATTTGGTACACCACTTTGAAAATAACGTTTACTTGTTGTTGTATCGTTTTGACAGCCAAAAAACCATATAATTTTCCAATTTCGCGTAGATCTTGACCTCAATGTTCCATGCACTACCCTCGAATCTGTTATGAAACTGCGTAAATATCACAACGGAAATATATATCCTTCTTCCCTCGAATAGGTTGTCTGGCGGGACCTTGGTAAACATGTCTCTTAATATCCACATCGAAATTTACCTCCTTTTTTCCTTTTTCTCCTAACGTGGCAATTTCAGAAATGGATTACTTGCAGGCTTCCAATAAATCTTCAGCAACGGAGAGAAAACGGGATTTCGCAGTTTCTGATCTTGCACGCACAATTTCAATGGATATCTTTACACGGATCGTCGGGATTTTTACATAGCATGAATGTTTCTTAAACTATTTTCCACAGCTAATGCTCTCGGTCAGTATTCATATTGCTATACACTTGATTGAAAAATAAAGGTCATATATGTATATCGCACAAATCCAAACATCAATTATTCGATATAGTGAAGCTCAAACGTGAAGTTCAAACGTCAAACTCACTGATAACATTGACAGCACTGACAACAACCGATCATCCCTCTTGGATGTGTAATAAAAACTCAATGTCTTCTTCTCCTCAAGAAATTTGCAACTTTTTCGCAGATAACTTTCAAGAGCTTTTTAGCCCAGCCAGTACTCCATCATCCTGTCCTTCCTGAAGAGTAACAGAAGAATTTTTTCTGAGGCTTTAACCATTTTAAAGATGATATTTTTAAAGCTATCTTATGCTTAAAGCTACCGACTTTTCTTATTAAATGGATTGGACAGTTAAGGAGTTATATGATTAATGCACCCAAAAAACTGACCTATTTTTAAGAATTTATCACACTGCCCCTGGAGTAGATATTAGTGTAATTCTTTTTGGGTTTAATAAATACACTATCAATATATATAATTATTATTATTATATTTTACAAAATAGCGGCTTTCTAAGAGCCATCTAAAAAAATTCACATAAAACGGTGACAATGATCCTAAGGCGAGAAATGATCTGAAACAAAAAATTAAAATAAAGGTTTTGCTAAGTAGGCTAGTGGCTATCGTGTGAACCAAAATTATCGAGTTATATACAATAATAACAAAATGGCGGACACTTAAAAATAATTTTTCAAAATTCAAGTATTTTTTGTGATTTTTGGGTTTACAAAAATCGCAAAAATGAATATTTTGATACACCCGTAGTTCACACGATAACAATACTTGTCTACAATTAATGGTAAAAATTTGAGAAAGATCATTTCAGTAGTTTCGGGAAATCATTGTTACGGCATGAAAAAAAGTGGTTTTGAGTAAAATGTACTTATTTTATTTTATTTATTTGTTTTGTTTCAAGCCAAGCAAGGCATATAACAAAATATAATAACAAATCACTATTTGAATTAAATATAAGTTTTCTTAAACTACACTATAGCAAATTAGCATAAATAATTTTTATTCCAAACTTATATTTGGTTGTCAATTTGAGGAATTTATTGGGAAAAATGTTTTTTTTTAAGATTTTAGAGCCTTGAATAAAGCATATTTGAAACTTTTCTTGGGAATAGATAAGGAATAGTAGTTGGAAAAATTATTAAATATTTTGCAGCTCCTTGTCTCCATAAACAGTACGATGCTGATGTTCATTGAGAAGACGTGTATACCTAGTACGTCTTACAGGGTTATTGAAAGTGATTTTATTCGAAAGATTGAGTATCTATAACGTTAATATCAAAAATTAAAAATGAGGATAATACAAAATTTTTCAAATAAAACTAAATTGCATTGTGTCATGAAGAGCGCGCGTTCAAACGAGCATAACTATAAAAATAATGCCTGGACTTTTTTAAGATTTTAACATGATATTCTTGAGAGTATTTACTATCGAAATAAGTAAAAACTAAAAAAATCGATTTTTTGAAATTTATAAAGCATATAACCCCTTTAATCTCTTCTCTTCACACCATATTTAATATATCTCTTTCTTCTGGGCACTTTTTAGCGTTTGGGAAATCTTCCTACGTTACACCAATATTCAAAAATGGCGATAGAAGATTAACTCAAAATTATAGAGGCGTCGCCATTTTATCCACTTGCTAAATTGTTTCAAAAAATCATATGTGATAGCCTATTCCCTCTGGTCGATGCTCGACTTAACCAGTAGCAGCATGGATTTAGAAAAGGTCGTTCTACCACTACCAGCCTGATGGTGCTGGTTTCCTATGTACTACACTAACTTCAAAAAACCGTTTAACCGTGTTGACCACGGCATTTTGATTTACAAGCTGCAGCAATTCGGAATCGCAGGATCTCTATTAACATGGCTTAGCTCTTACCTCCAAAACGCTCACAACATGTCAAATTCAAATCATTTGAATATAATAAGTCATTTGAATCAAATGAATTATCACTAAAAAGGTTCATGTCAGCTCAGGTGTGCCCCAAGGTAGCCATCTTGGCCCTCTGCTTTTTAACATTTCTATATCAGGCTGGTCAGAGGTTTTATCTGATGTACCTCATCGACTCTAGTCGGACGACCTGAAAATTTATCATACTATTAGGACCATCAGATGCCAACCTTTTTTCAAATAAAACTAAATTCCCTGGAACATTGGTGCTGCATGACCAGCCTACCTCGCAATATAGCAAAATGTCAAATGATACGCTTTTCTCGAAAAAGTACACTCGTATCATTATGCGTACCTTTTAAGCAATAGGTACAGCACTTAGTAGGGTTGACAATACGAGTATATTCGACTGGATGAAAGACGAAAGACTATATTAGACTGGATGTGGTACTGGATGAAAAGCTCCGCTTTAATTTTCATTATGACAAAACGATTTCTCTATCAAGTAATCGACTTGGCTTAGCTTACATTATCTGGAACCCGGTTTTCGAGATTCACAGTCAGAGATTTCAATATGTTCAAAAATAATTCGTGTTATTCGCTCTTAGGGACCGTAGCCATCCCCGTGGTTTTAGCAATTTACAGCCCGATGAATCTTGCCTTAGACATCTAAACTTGTCACCATTTGCATCCAGAAGATTAATGCCATCTGCCTGCTTCAGTTTCGATGCCATTAAAGACGCTATTAATGTTGACTATATGCAGGAAACATTTGTGTTTAATCAGCCCGTGAGAGTCACTATATCCCGACGAATGCTAGTAGAATATAAGCATAGCACCGCGTATGCTGATAATGAGCCAATAAATAGTTGCTGCAAGATATTCAACAGCATCAGCCAACACTTTCTCTCCACGATACCCAAAGCGTGCTCAAAAAACATAATTATCAAAGCTCTCTTATCCTACCCTCTCTAGTCTACCGACCTAGTATCCTTTTTATGACTAGTTAATTATCTAATTTCGTTTTTGTTTTTTTTGATTTTGCACTAATTTGGTTGATAATTTCGCGTGCTCAATATTGTGCCCTACATGCTATTTAGCCGCTTCATTGGTTTTTTCGTCCGTATACATATACGGAGTTGACACGCTGGCACAGCGTAAGAAGTTAGTTCCTAACCAGCGTGCGGACTCCGTATATGTATACGGTCCAAAATTCCAGTGAACTGGACTGAGATTGTATTGTTGATCAGCCTGGAAAATTGGAAGAAATCGCATGGAACAGAAAGAGAGGCAAGATAAGATTCGACAACTACATACTCAGGCTAGATTTTTCGCTGCTCACATACGGCTCACTCTCGCAAAAATGCCAGCCACTCTCAGGTTGCTTTGACAGATAATGCATTGCGTAAATGGAGGCGCAATTTCAAGGTCAAAGTGTTTTTTCTGGAAAATGGAAGGAGTTCACCCACTTATCATTCTATACACTTTGACGCTGGTTAGAAACTAACTTCTTACGCTGTGTCCAGGGGCCTGACTTTCTTGCAGAGATGATGCAACAAAGTTCGCTTTTGTAGTCCAATGACATGCGCTCAAGCGATTCACATTTTGAATGCGCAGCAAATTTCGTAGCTTTTTTGAAGATAATGATAATTATCTTCTGCTTCAACTGTTGTTAGATGATGTAACTAAAGAATTCACAGCTACTAGAATCGTTCTTAAGTTGTATCAAGAAAATAACGTACCCAACTCGATTGTCCAGAACATATGCTATGACTATCTTGCAGTTTATAAATAGAAGTAGTTGATTGTTGTTGGTTGCAACACGAACGTATTATCCAAATCCTCTTAATTTAAATTGAAACTTCTATGTATGGTGTACTCAGTGACCAAATGTAGCTCACGGTTCACTGTATAAACACTCAATACTCGGATTAAATTATATAAATTACGCATAAGGAAACTACCATAGACGATACCCCAATTAAAAACACAACAGCCATACACTACAAGTTTCTGCGATGCAGTTTACGAACAAATGATGACACAACGAAACACTCTTTCCAAAATATATTATTTTCAAGAAATATATTTTCTGCAGGGCTACCGTGACAAATTTTTGAAATAGGTTAACTACATAGTCCTTCTGTTTTCCCATTTACTTCGTGAGTGCGTTTCACCGAAAAGGTGTGGGAAAATGGTGTGTGTGTGTGTGTGCGTGTGTGGGGAGTGCTAAGGAAGTGTAGGAATATCTTTGCCTTCCACGCTCAGTTTGACAACCAAAAACTACTTCCAGATTATTTTGATGCTTGATTATTTATTGTTAAGTAAGTTGCCGAGGAAATCGAATCTAGCATTATTCATTTTGAAACACGCGCTTTTTATCATTGTATCTCTAATGTAGCAACAGTAATTTGGCCGAACCACAAGCGCCAAGTTTTTTACAAGTTTTACTCAACGCTGAAAGCAAAATAGCCGCTTTATTTTTATACGGCCAATTTATTTCCAATTAAATTGTCAACGAGCCGTTTTTATCAAGCTCGCATTAAAAACTGAAGAAGGAGAAGAAAACGTAGAGTCCAATTTACCATCAGGGGAGCATATTACCACCTTCTCCTCTATTATTCGATATCAAGTTTTGAAAACTTATGAATGCATTCAATGCCTTCGCCACAAAGTAAATTAATATTCTTATCAAAAATCATATGAATAAACTATCTAGAATATATCTAACAGCAATTTGCAGTAACATATTCTGATTAAAAATTAAGTAATGAAGTAAGAAGATCTTGATTGAAGAGAGCTACCCCTACGACATGATTTTTACTCATCGTAACATATACCTATACATAACAAAAGTCGCTTGAAGTGCGAATATTTAGAATATGGCCAGGTCGATAAATATATTTACTGTTTATCTTATTTGTTTAGCGCCAAAAACTACCGCATTTAGGTCCATAATAAGAAACTTTTTCAACACCACCGCATTTAGGTATATAATGAGAAACTTTTTCAACATTTTTTTGCAAGATCAATTAACGAGGGACAGTAGATATCTAGAATATATAGAAAGAATCTGTGAGAGATCAGCAATCAGAATATTTAACAGCACATTCTCAACTACAAGAATCGGGAATAAACTATGAGAACTAAAAACTTTCTTTTTGGATAAGGTTCCCTATTTTAAGAGTTTTAACTGTTAATTACTCACATAGCATTTGAAAATTATTATCAGTTAATAAAGCTTCTGAGGATCAAAATGTTTCGCCTTCCCCATTGTGACCAGCAACTCTCGCCTTGGGCAGCTCGAAGATGGCAATTTATATCAGTGTTAAACATCTTCTTATCTGTACAATTATTATCAAAACATTTCGTGCATTGCTAAAAATAAACTGAAAACTAATTATATCAGAATAGCAGACATATATTCCTCATTCCAATCGAGCATTTGTCCGATTTGATTCGTCCGGATCTGCAACGTATAGAAAAGTTGCATAAAAGTCTCTGATGGGCTTGATGCCGGGCAGTGGACACTCGCCAGCAGGAGCAGAAAGTTTGCATCCGAATCGAAAAAGTAAAACGAAAGATTTTGGGGAGTGGCACAACATTACGCACATAACGCATTTTCATCGACGGAACGCTGCACCCAAGCCACCCTTAGCCAGGCGTTCGCAACGAACGTAACGAGGCAATCCAAGGACGAAATAAGTGAAATCGCCTCACAAAGAAATTTTCATGTCTGTCAAATTCTAATGATGCATTTCGATAGGATCCTACTTCCCGAGCGAAGGCTCTTCCATTCGTGCAGGGTGCAAGCTGAAACGGGCGTGCATGTGAGCATGGCCGCTGTGCATGTCGAACTTTGTTTGCTTTGTATCATGTTGTTGCGAATTTTATCAATTTCGGGCCGCAGCACCCGCTCCCCAAGACAATCCCACTCCCATCCTATGGGTTAGTCCACGGCGAAGGAAACTTTCTATCGTGGGATCGGAGTCGAAACCATTGGCCACCACGGCACTAGCTTCCGCTGCACGGTGGTAAGTTGCAAGAATTTCGCGTGGCAACCAGAAACGAGGCGCCGTGCAATGCCAGCCACTGCACTAGGCCCACATGCACACTGACCAGGCTCGTCGAATGTGCGGATGTTTAGAACAAGGCCCATTAGGCCGACCTGTGGCGCTCGAGCCAAGACTCAATGGCGCGGCGGCCTGGAGCACCGAAAACACCACATATGCATAAAAAATAGCACCACGTGATTTTTGCAACAAAGCACCGCCTCTCGTATGCAAAATGCAAATAAAGCTCACCTTCCCGCTCGCTGAGACAGCGGGAGGTGTGGAAGCCGAGCTGCGCGATTTGCCTACGAGCCCCCGTTGGGGGACGGGCGAACGCTCTCCGATGAATAAAGTGGGGAGCGCGTTATTGACGAGACCGTCATCGGCTCCAGAATCGGTGCCGAGCTCGGCGTCGGGCGCGCCCTGCCAGCAACCAGCCAACGTGCAGTAAACGAACGAAGCGAGCAAGCACATGGTGGCCAGGTCGTCGGATTTGGACGGACAAGTCAACGTGCTCTAAGAATTTTGTGGCGGGAGCAAATTAAGCGTTAAGCTCCGATGGACACGTGCACATATCCTATCCTCCCTCTCAGCTTGACCCACGAACGAGACGCAAATGGCCAGAGTGCATCGGATGCACTTACTCCCACAGCCATGCATATACTACACACGCAATTTCTTTCTCAAGAGAGAGCTTTCCGTGGCCTTACCTTCTTCTCCAGCGGCAGCGTCGACATCCGTTGCATTCCTTTGCTGTCGAAAGGGATGGCTGTTTTGCGGTTTCTTCAGGCATCAGTTATTTTGGTTCTTATTCTGTAGGGCCTTGTATGGAAAGAAAAATGCACGACGCGACCACGACTCTTCCTCGACCGAAATCCTCCAGCCCGACCGCACTAAATTCTCCATACTCGGAGTGTAACCGCTCTGCTGCCCGCATGTAAACAAAAGCACACACAAATGCGAGCGACACAATTCCAAGCGCGTTCAGCTACCACTTCGACGACAAGAACACGACAACGACTCGCTTGCACTAGTGTGCGCCGCGTGGTGGCTAAGGTGGCTTTCTCTGGAATGGAAATCTTGGGCATTTTCTCTTAGGAGAATCGAGAGCGTGGCAGTCATTTGCGAGTCGTCAACAGAGTAAATTGGTGTTTGGTAGTGCTGTCGGGAATCGGTTATTCAAGTGACTTTTTTGTTGATCACTGCAACTATAGTTTTTACAGCGACGATTAGAGGCAACTACATTTTTACAGCAGCGATTCATTTATTTGTGTTTGGACGGAAGTTCTTTGAAAGTCGCCAGCCCGTTCGCAACCATTTGATTTTTTCCCTGTGCCGTGTCGTGTGCATGCAATCTCCGGGTGCAGTAGCAGCAGATTCTTATTTTGAAGTCAATTCGATTACGCTAGGTACTGGTGAAACTGAAATCGCAATGCCTTAGTATCATAATTCATTATTGACTTATGAGCCGAACCGAGTCAGAGCGGCGCTGTGTTATGTTGAGAAGGTATTCTTGAAGCTTTCGGATTGGAACAGGCCCAGGCGGCAGTTATGACCGAACTTACGTTTCGTGGTAAAACAGTTGAATAGAGTGCTTGTGATATTTGGTGTTTTCGTGTAAGCAAAGCCTTGGCCACCTGGCATAGTGAATTGTGTCGTGTGTTTGAGAGTATAGTGTTTAGTTGGGACTTCATTTGTCAGTGAAAATGTCTACAGAGACACCTTCGTCGCCGCCGAAAAGTACATCGCCCGTCATTAAGGCATCATTTAGCGCTGAGAAGGCGCCCCGAATTAAGTCGCCGCAGTCTTCGCCACCAGCATGCCATGACATGTCCTCCCGCCGGTCGCCCGCAGCAGGCTCAGGTCCTGCGGGAGGCCAGCAGCATGAGTTCTCATCTCCAGATGCCGCTGCACCACCTTCTACAGCTCCGGCATCAACCCCTGGAGGGCCTCAACAGTTTTGTCTACGTTGGAACAACTACCAATCGAACCTGACCAGCGTTTTTGACCAACTGCTGCAAAACGAAACTTTCGTTGATGTCACGTTGGCTTGTGATGGACAATCGGTCAAGGCCCACAAGATAGTTCTGTCGGCCTGTAGCCCTTATTTCCAGGCGCTGCTCTTCGACAACCCTTGCCAGCATCCGATCGTCATAATGCGCGACGTCAAGTGGCCGGAGCTGAAAGCCATTGTGGAGTTCATGTACAAGGGCGAGATCAACGTGTGCCAGGATCAGATCGGGCCGCTGCTCCGTGTGGCCGAAATGCTAAAAATTCGAGGCCTGGCGGATGTAAACGGCGGGGAGCCGCAAGACAACCTCGGCACGAAAGCCAAGGCTCAACCCGCATCTGGGAACACACCGGAGGTCGTAGCGAAGAAGAGCCGAATGACCTCGCGTGAATGGGAATTCAACAATGCGGACTACAGTGTCGGAGGAGCCGGAGCGAGAAATCGGAAAAGACGTGGGCCTTCTTCCGATAACTTCACCGCAAACATCCCCAGTCCTTTGAGCGGTACATTGGGTGCTTCAGCTGCTGACAATGCTCCGACTCCCGATCCGCATCTGGAAGCTACGTCGCCGTTGGCAGCTGCTTCTAATCCGGCCCAGATCCAAAATCATAGACAGACCCCGACGCCGAACCCGATGTCTTCGTTTCCGATTTCGAACCCGTTGGAAAGCATGGGCTTGCCTGCACTTGGAATGAGCCACGCCGACGACTTGGAAATCAAGCCGGGAATAGCTGAAATGATCCGCGAGGAAGAAAGGGTAAGTACCGTCTTATCTAAATAATAACTAAAGCTAAGCCCAAGTCATCAGAGATTGTACCTCCGTTACACACGAAACTATTCGAGAAAAATATTGTTCATCCCTCAAGTTCATTCACCTGACAGTTACATACTTGCCTCGAGCTGAAGCTTCCTTACAAGATGTAAACAAATAACTTGCCATCCTTCTTACCGTTTCTGTATCTTTTCGCATTTTGAACTGCTTTGCTCCGCGAAATGAACATCCACGGTGCGCATGGCATTTCAACGAGCTCTGTATTTTCTTATTAACATAAATAATGAAAAAATTAAAACTAATGTTCAGCTCACTTGTCCTGTCTTCGCAAGGCCCCGGCCCTGTGTACATAATATCAAGAAGAATGTAGCTGCACGTACATATGTACGGACGTAGGGTGTGCACGGCGTCAAATTCTCGGGTGGAACACCGAAAGACATTTCTGAGGGGGAATATCGAGCCAGGAGTGACGGAACTGAGGAGCTAGAGCTCGAGTAACAGATCGTTATAAGGAACAGGAAACGTTAAGTTCCGTGGTGCCACTTTGAAGGTCGAATGCGGCTCGGAGGTGTCTTTCTCAGGAGGGGTAAGTCGCCGTCTAGCAGAAACAGTTGAGACTTGGGAGAAAGTGAAAGGCGAAGGCACTCCGAGCAGAATAAGCATCGTTCGTATCGTCGTGGTGGCTACTATCGCTCGTTGTCTTCAAATTCATAGATACCGAGATACTGCCGGATTGCCTCTCCGCTGTTGACTCACTCCCTCCGATTTCCGAGCTTATTTACTCGGCCGTCTCAGCTTCTTCGCTCGGTATTTCGTACTCGAATGCTCTGCGGCATTTTAAGAGGAAATCAGGACATATCGAGCAGGAGCGACGGATCCGAGAATGAAGATTGCATTTTGTTTTCCCGGAACGTGCACCCGAAGTGGAATGTTTCGATATAAAACGTTAGTTGCAAGTGGGCGGAAGGTGCCAAAGTACTTACTTGCCTTTAAGCATTTCAGACGGCAAAACAAAGCACATCTGGGGAAGTTGTAAGAAATTTGCGCTTCGAATGTTTAGCATACGTTTTTTGGCAAATGTCTGCAAGGACGCGGGTGGACTGTTCGTTGAAGTCTTTCCGGAAATATTTTTGTCTGTGCAAGATACACAACTGACTAGGAATGCTATTGTAGTTTGGAATCGGTAGTAATGTGGGGAACATTGGTTAGGAAACGGTATATATTTCGAAAGCTTGGCTTTAATGTCAATTGTACTGGTGCATTTGTAGGACGGCTGGATTCAAGACAAGAAATTATAAAACTTTTGCTGCGTTGTTCTGCTACCGACTTCAAAATCCTCTGGATGCAGAAAAAATATTCGGTTATGGGTTGAATTTAACCGGGCAGTTTTGGCTGAAATGAAAGCGGCAACTAAAACGCGCAAAGAGCAAGTTCGAAATACATTTTCCGAACATCAACATGGAAATTACAATCCGTTAAATCCTCTGTATTACTTGAACGTCTGTCAACCGCTTTGTTTCATCAACAATACTGTAAATTTTTCAAGATATTTTATGGAACTAATGCAAATTTGAAAAGTCTGTTTTTCATTAAATGTTATACTATATGATGAATTTCCCTCAGATAATCGATGTCTTATTTGGTTAACATATTTTATTTGACTAAAATAACATAATTCATCCTACAAACTCAGTTTTATTGGAGCAGAGATCACTAAGATGGCGTTATTTCGGTCACAACTGTATACACATGTGCATTATAACCCATTCTATGTACAAATATGAAACATTTTTTTTTAACTAATTCAACAATTATGCTTTATTTTCTGTTTCATGTTTTTCGTTTTGACAATTCTTTGTGTTCGGAGTTTGAATTTAGTTGATATACACCCATATAGAAATTTGAATTAGCTTGGTGTCTATGACCTTTGAACGTGTAAGTACTGAGTTTTATTGCTGCTGGTGGCAATCCAATCTCAACTAAATGTGTACCTAAGTGACACTAAGACAGTAGTGGAGGGGTAAGCAAGATTAATCTGCTATGTTATAGTTTCGGCTGACACATCAAGTCCATGGAGCGCTGTTATCGTTTTCAAAGCTAATCTAAGGAGTAAAAATGTATGTCTTTTTTCTTTTGGCCTCGAAAATAATTTCAATTTCACTGGGGTATGCACTGTATGCACTGGGTGTATCGATTCTAGAAGATGTCATACAAATTGTAATCTCACTCACAAGCTTTGTTCTGTAAAGGTAAAAACTAGTAAGCCAAAAGCAATACTGTTAGTATTGGCAAAAAGGGGCTTTCCAATTCCATTTGTAAATTGAGTTTTGCTTTGAGGTTTCTTGTTAAACGATTATTTGGATAACTTCTTCCTGAACTACGAATACAAAATCTGGATTCAAACACAATATTAAAGATTTTGGATAAAAAAAATCAACGCGTGATGATGATAGCCGCTACATTGGAAGTGAAACACTACAGCCTACGGTATAGGTTACGAACCAACAGTATTCTGTTTAATTTAAACGGAAATGAAAAGTTTAGCAACTAACCCTTAAGGCGGCTTTAGATATGCGGTGTTTGTCAAACACCTCCTATTCGCCAAATACCGAACACCTAGTCAAGTAATTTGGCTTGGTGCTTGCGGAATGACAAGCACAGTGAATTTGACATTCGGTCATTGCCGAATGTTCGCCAAAACTGGAACATGAACGAGCTGCGGGGATCCGACACAGTGCTCGTCTACTTTGATGTGAGTTGAAAGTTCGACAAACTACGGGAATAGCGAGCACCCGAATGTTTGTGCTTGGCCTAGGGCAAGCACTAGGCGAGCAACCCAACCACACATGCGAAGTTTGCTAAACTTGGGTGCTCGGTATTTGACATACACCGCATATCTAAAGCCGCCTTTATGCAACAGGAATGTGTGAATATCTCTAACGATTCGCAAACAATTATTATGAGAATGCAATTAGTTCCTCGATCATTTACTACATCGACATCAATTGCTCTGAAGCTATAATGTTTTCTAAAAGCTACTTTATTAACTGTTACCTCCGCACAAGAAACTTCAGTAAGCTGGAGAATATTAAATACGAGACCAATTGTACATTTTGGCCGCTAATTCCGTTAATGACATATTATGAGAGAGCAAAGTTGAGATTTATGGCAGTCGACAGCGGTGGTGACCTTCTTTACGCTGGAGGACTGTCTTGGTCAACGCCATCCCTACAGCGTAAACAAGGTCTCCTCAAACAAGGCTTGATGACATCGACTTGCGATCGGAACCAGTGGAAAAATAGGTTGAAGGAGGCCCGGAACGGACTTCAGTTGTGGCGCCGATGATGATTTTTTTACTTTTTATTCTGCTTCTTTTTTTCTAGTTTTCCAAACCAAATATTTTAATCAAAAGATTTTTTAATTTTTTTTTTTTTTTAAATAGTAGTTACATTCATGGTACGCCAAAATTATTCTTTACAAGCTTTATTCGATGGAGCATGTGATGCAGCAAAGATTTCCAAACACGTTTGCTTGCTAAAATTTATGGCAAATGGTTTTATTTTTCTGGGAAAAAAATGTAAAACATCTCGAAAATGATTTTCTGTTGGAATGAAAATCGCCATTTTCAGCTGGTTAAAAGAAATACTTGTTTAAGGCGGTATTCCGGTTTTTCACGCGATAATCATTCATTATTTCAATATGAATTTTAATGCATAAAAATAAATACTCAATGGATATGGTTTTATTTTGCGCTTATTGCAGGATTTAAACTTTAGAAAAAACTTGGATTTAAAAAAAAAAGTTGAAAATTGTTGTTGCTATGAGGGCTTGAAGTTGACCTTTGAAAATCAATCTTGGCAGGATTGCGTCCGTTTGAATTATCTGAAATTAGCAAATGAGGTGTCATTTGACTCAGGAAAATACCCGTTACAAGATGAACTACGCTTATCAATATCCAATTATTCGTTAAAAAATGGCAGCTGATAACAAATTTTTTTTCTAATTTTTCCGTTTTTATTTTAGTTTTTTTATTAAAAATTATAGTTAATTGTTTTGTATCATCACAATCGTAGTTCAGCTTTTTCCTTAAATCATAGCAAATAATTTGATATATCACTCATTAAATTCTGTAAGACCGTTTTCGAGAAATCTTGTCAAGAAGTTGAGAAAAGATGGTTTTGAGAAAATCGCGTTTAAAGTTTTATCTCAAACACTCTCGCCTCAAGCGTGCCAGGGATTTTCCAGAGATGATAGTGGTGGAAATGCGAATAACTTCAAAACGAAAACAGATACTGCGATAAAATTTTAAAGCAAGATTATATGATCATAGTGGAATAAGAAAATGCAAAAAAAAAATTTTCGATTTTTTCAAACCGAAAGACCGGAATACCCCCTTAAGCTTAGAGCAAATTTCATAAAATAAAAATTGAAACTTTAGTGTTGAGCTGATCGACGTCAATTCTAAAGTCAACTGTAAAAAAGAATTCGTATTAAGTTGAGAAGTGTAAGTCCAAAGTCCATAGCCGCTTATCCTTGCTCTCTCTACATACATAGTAGAGAGAAAGACCTGTGTAGTTCTTGACCTGCAGTTTATTTGCGTTCTTTTAAATAGTGCATTTTACTCTTTTAGGCTTACACCACTTTTGTAGCATATTCTCTTTGAAAATTATAGTAATTCTGTTTGTGCTTTTTTGCGTTAAGGGGTTTTTGCAACTTTTATCCTAAAAAAACTGGCTTCCTGAGTAATAGGCATCCGCCAACATTTACTCCATTAATGTTCTCACATTAACATAATTATTTCACTTTTAGTTACTTAACTTCACTATATTGCTTATTTACAAAACGTTTTTTTCACGAATGCTCAATTGCAGTGAAAAATCGCTTGTCAGAGAAAGCCATATGCACCTGCGTTGAGTTCTACGCACCCCACAAGAGACCGTACACGAATGTTTGTCGATGTCGGTAATAGCGCCTTAGCTTTTTCAGAATTGAATTGAAAAAGTTTATTACATACACTATTTTTACAGTCTTAACCTAACTTAAAATTTGATAAATAATAAAAAACTTAAAACCTAGTCTTAAAATCTTGTCGGTTTTTTTAGTTTTTATTTCTTGAACTTTTTTATCTTGAACACTAAGTCTAATAAGATCTAAATGTTAACCTAGGTCTTGATTCTAGCCGCTTCTTTATGTCGGGAGGCCAACATAATTAAATAGCGCATCTACGATCTGTAGTTGACACGTTATTCCCGCGGGGTGGATAAAAGGCTCAGGCCCAACCGTACGCCCTGTTGTCCGAATCTTTCCGTCCTGATGTTCATCTGTCTGTCCATAGAATCTTATCGTCAATTCTACAACCCGGTCCCCAAATGACTTCAGTCCCGACTTCTTCGGCCACTTCTTAGCTACCGGGCTGTAGAACCTGCCAGCGTAGAAATACAGGGTTCTTCTTTCGAATATCTCCGATTTTGTCATGACAGTCTTTGGACTGGTAATTCAGGATGGGGATGCGTAAGTCAGGATAGGTCGGATGAAGGTTTGACAGCAAATGATTTATCCTTGGTGGTCATGCCCATCTCTTTGGCGAAAAGAAGTCGGACGCGTTGAAACACAGATTTAGCAGCAATAGGAATTGCCGCAGATAAGAATTACACGTGTGAAAATCGATTCCGAGATACATAAGCGATGCGCAAGGAATAATCCTAAAAATTGCGAACAAGACAGCGAGTTTGTTGGTGTCGTTTTGAATAGTTTGGGATGCTGGGTGCTTAGAAGGATTGCGGAATACACAAAGCTTCGTCTTACTGCTATTTGACCTGATGCCCCTTTCGTCAAAGTAGTAGTTTTTATTTTATTTCTGGCAGATAGTATTCCAGGCTCTTTGCTCCTTTGAGCTGATTTTGGCTCGACGCGAATAAGTGTGTGTTGTCAGCATATTGGAAGATTTGAACTTGGGGCTGGCCCACTAGAATAGGAATATGCCGTATAGAATTTGTTCAGTAGCAGAACCTTGTGGCGCTCCTGATGTCACAGGCTATATGAGTGAATCTGCTCCGTTAACGCTGAAATAGTATTGCCCGTTGGTAAGAAAATTTGCGGCTTTTATTCGGAAATAATCTGGTAGTTCTATGGCTATGACCTGAAAAGCGAAATTTGGTACGCCCGTCTGCTATTAGTGTGATTTTGTGTTTGGGCAGCTTCATTTGAGGCACTAATATTTGGAATCAGCCACTTCCTACCAGCTCTCAAATTTGGATTTTATATACAATTGACACAAGACCTAGGCTATGCCTCATACATTACACCAAATAAACGAACGGGTATTGACATATAACCTCAAAATTAATCTACGTAAATTTTCACTAGTTCGAACATTATTTTCTAAAATCAAAATATTCGCTCACATTAATCTACGCAATGAAATTTCTATTAGTTTAGCGAAATTTCGGTAATGATACATCAAAATTCATGTGTTTGATCAATCACATGTCAAAACACTTAAAGAAATACGCAGAAGAAGAAGAATCGGGAAAACACTGCAAATTATGTTTGCTATCAAAGTTGAAAGCAATTTGTTATTAATCTCATATTAGGAATCAGCCTTTGCTATTAGTTTCCGTATCCAACTAGAAAAAGGTTTTGCTTTCGTACGTAATGTCAGCATTTAGATATGGATACATGGACTATCGAATGAGAGAAATAATCGACAGTGAAATTGTGTCCAAAGGGGGTTGTTCTCCTAACCGACACGTATCATGTATCAAAGTTTATAAATAGAAATTTATGTGTTTGGTTTTGTGCTTATTATTCCTTTCCACTTTGCTTTAAAAAATAACTTTATTTTACATTTGCAATAGCATCATGCATGTACAGCCCGTAGTGTCCTTAATGTCCCCGTATGCATCTATATAAGATGTACGGTAGGGTCGTGCTATTCAATCTCGAAATTCTAAGATTGGTATTATGAGAAATAAAAATATAATTTAGTTAATATGTATGTATACGTGCGTTACTTCTCGCACAGAAAGCATCTGAGACGAACAAAAGCAATACGAAAACCCACACCGGATAAATACTTATAAATATGTCACTATACACATTTTATCTGCTACACCCGAAAAAGTGGCAATCGGTTCATCAGACGACGAAATTGAGACTTGTGATGGGAACTGCATTGAAATTCTCAGCATTGCCCTACATCCGAAGCATCACCACCACCATGTTACTCTTCTTTCTCTCAGTCCACAGCGCACAAAACAAAATACACAAAAGCAGAGCTTGCAACAAGCAAGGAAACATACATAGTTCAGAACAATTAACTGTATTGCAAGTAGAAATATAAGTTTAATTAGACGCAATAAATATTGCTTTGTTCGAATAAAGTGCGGAACATCTGTTTTTTAAGTTATTTTCAACTGACTAGTCGGCTTAGAGTACGGGAACTTGAATGCAATGTTCCACTCCGCACTGGTGTTATTAATACGAGCGAGAGGGCTCAGGCGACGAAGAAGA